>RJVU01064619.1:1439520-1612199 GCA_003731715.1 Anabarilius grahami
CAAGCTCCAATATTTCTTTTTTCACTATTTTCCAAAATTACATAAATATGTAATTTTATTGTTTTGTACTGTAACCTCTTTCGTCAGCCACAGAATCAACAGGAATCATCCACTCCGCCTGGCCTGCTGGGCTCGGTGCTTTGACAGCAGTGCTTTCCATCGGACTCCTCATAGCACTGGCCGTGAGATACCGTTTCTTCCGATGGTGCATGGCCGGAAACAGTCAGCACTTATTACTGGAGGGAGAAACAGCCAGCCAGTTCAGTCAAGCTGGAGCCCTGGACGAAGAAATCCCAGTGCGTGGCATGAGGGGTAGAATGATACATGGAGAAAGTTCAGATGATGAGGAGGATGATGGCTACATCGAGGACAACTACATTCAGGCAAGTGTGAGAGAGAGAGAAGAGGAAGAGGAAGAGGAGAACCAGCAGGAAGATGCTGAAGACAGTGATGATGAACTGATCATTCCAGAAATTATATAAACTCATGTTATGTCTGTGTACTGCTATGTCCCCATAAGTTTGGAATTACTATGACATTATTTAAATGTACAGTTGCAAAAAAAAGTATGTGAACCACTTGCAGAATCTGTGAAAATGTTAATTTTAACAAAATAAGGGAGATAATACAAAATGTATGTTATTTTTTATTTAGTACTGTCCTGAGTAAGATATTTTACATAAAAGATGTTTACATATAATCCATAAGACAAAAAAATAGCTGAATTTATTAAAATATCTTTTACTTTGTGAACCATTGATTCTTAATAATGTGTGTGGTTACCTGGATGATCTATGACTGTTTTTTTGTTTTGAGATTGTTGTTCATGAATCCCTTGTTTGTTCTGAGCAGTTAAACTGAGCTCTACTCTTCAGAAAAATCCTCCAGGTCCTGCAGATTCTTCAGTTTTCCAGCATTTTTTGCATATTTGAACCCTTTACAGCAGTGACTGAATGATTTTGAGATCCGTCTTTTCACACTGAGGACAACTGAGGGACTCAAACTCAACTATTAAAAAAGGTTCAAACATTCACTAATGCTCCAGAAGGAAACATGATGCATTAAGAGCCGAGGGGTGAAAACTTTTGGAATTTGAAGATCAAGGTAAATTGGATTTAATTTGTCTTCCGGTAAACATGAAAGTATCTTCTGTTGCTTCCGAAGGGCAGTACTAAATGAAAAAAAAAATGATATTCAAGCAAAATAAGAAAAATTTGGACCTCTTCATCCTGTTCAAAAGTTTTCACCCCTCGGCTCTTAATGCATCGTGTTTCCTTCTGGAGCATCAGTGAATGTTTGAACCTTTTTTAATAGTTGTGTTTGAGTCCCTCAGTTGTCCTCAGCATGAAAAATTGTAAAGGGTTCAAATATGAAAAAGATGGTGGAAAACTGAAGAATTTTTGGGACCTGGAGATTTTTTCTGAAGAACAGAGCTCAGTTTAACTGCTCAGAATAAACAAGGGATTCATGAACAACCATCACACAACAAAAAAACTGTCGTAAATCATCCAGGTAACCACACACATTATTAAGAATCAATGGTTCACAAACTTTTGAACGGAGATATTTTAATAAATTTAGCTATTTTTTTGTCTTATGGATTATATGTAAACATCTTTTATGTAAAATATCTTACTCAGGACAGTACTAAATAAAAAATAACATGCATTTTGTATGATCTCTCTTATTTTATTAAAATTTTGCACATTTTCACAGATTCTGCAAGTGGTTCACATACTTTTTCTTGAAACTGTATGCTTTTATTAACCCAGAATTCATTAAATTGCTGACAGTATAGACATTTATATTTTTACAAATTTCTATTTCAAATAAATTAAGTTCTTCAAAATTTCTGTTTATCAAAGAATCGTTATGCATTCTAGCAGTCAATTTATTAAAGCAATATTCTGGGTTCAGTGCATGGCATAGTGTTCATCCTTCCTTTTGTTTAAAAGAAGCAAAAATCAGGCAGTTACAATAGAAGTGAATGGGCATTAGCAGGAGCCTACATTAAAGTTTCATGAAACATAAGTTACAGTAGTCTTTTCCTCCCTATTTTGACGTATATTCAGGTAAAATGGCTTAAAGTCCCCCTGAAATCAAATTTAAGGTTTTTAGCTTTTAGTATGAATATGTTAGCCTTAAAGTTATGAATAAGCTTGTGTGTTCCAAAACAATGATACAATTCGCATTTAGGAGATATAAGCATTCAAAACTTAGTCTCTCACTTAAAATGGATCACGGATTTTCATGACATCACATTGCACTTCAGCTTCTCATCAAATCTTCTATCCAATCAAATCTATCCAAATGTATTTAGTAGTTCTTAGTAGTTCTCTGTGAGGTATGAAAAAAACAGTAGTTACTGATTAGTTAATAGTGAACTACCACATTCAACTAATCACTATTACTTACTAATTCATTAATCAGAGTTTCTTGTTAGTTAATAGTAGTTACTAGAGTGTTAATAATGCATTACTCATTTGTTCTTGTATAGTTATTCATTAATGAAGGATCAGTATTCTAAAGTGTTACCTAATAGTTTTACTACAAATATCTTCTTTCTGATGAACATTGGAAGCCAAAATCTAAATCAAAAATAAAATTAGCCTAATATCACTGGCCTAAAGTGTAAGCAGACATTTGAATGTTTAGTTCTGTCCTCCATCGTCACAATTAAACAGGGCTTTAATGCTGTCTGCGCTGTAGCTTCTCTGCGTGAGTGCGATCTCTCTTCTGGATTGTGAATAGCAAAAAATGCTTCATAGACAAATGTCCTAATATTATTGCATATAGAAACAGTTGGCGACTCTGGCAAGATAGAATTAGCAAAATAATGTCTACATCAATAATAAATATATGTGGATTTTCTTCATAATTTCTCCAGTACTGATAGCAGAACCGTTAACGTCAGAGCTCGATACACCATAATTTAGCCACGGTGCCCATTTAATACCGGGTTTCGGTAGGCCTACTTATCTCTACCCACACAAAAGCAAACAGAAAAGCATAAAAAGACAGGGCAACTAGAATTGAGTTCAAAATTAAAATATATAGTTTATTTATATAAACTGCATTTGTGTATTGTTATTACAATTCCCGGTCCTGCCCACTCCCGCTAACATTTTTTCCCGTCCCGTTCCAATCACGTGATTAATAGTGATTTTGTTTCCCATCCCGTCGGATTCCGAAAAAATGTCAGCCTCTAGTCCAGAGACACGAGAGCACAGAGCGGATCATATGCGCGAGTCGGCACAGACCACAAAAGGTATCGGACCCATTTGAATTCTGTGTATTAAAGCGATATAAAGGACATTAGGAGGAGAAACGGTTAGAAATTAGAAGGAAACTGAGGTTTTACAGAGTCTAACGGCTCTGGCCCAGCTTTAACATAAACAAAACACTATTGGCTATTTAAAAAAAGGGGCGGGGCTGTTCGATATATCGCCCTGTCTTCCTGTTTCAGTTGAAATTATGTCCACACATTGAATAATGCTGCGCGTTCCAATGCTCTTCAGTGGACCTTTAACAGACAAGAAAAAATGTAGGGCAGGACTTGTCCATGGAGAATTGATTGGATGGTTGAAATCATACGTTTCTGTACAAATCATATCATACAAATTGATATGAAGTCATCACCTCGTAAAATAGTTAAGTTCTCATGAGATCTGGTTGTCATCATCGCGACAGACGACACAAAACGCCTGAAACCCTAAAATGACAGTAAACATGATCGTTTAAACAGTTTTACAGTTCAAATAACACACAGGTTTTAACAGAAGAATGAATATGTGCTTTTATCAAATTATAAGCTTCACATTTCTCCTTTTAAACATCAAGTTATGCCACAAATGCTGTTGATTGATCTTAAAGGGTTAGTTCATCCAAAAATAAAAATTCTGTCATTTATTACTCACCCTCATGTCGTTACACACCTGTAAGACCTTCGTTCATCTTCTGAACACAAATTAAGATATTTTGATAAAATCCGATGGCTCAGTGAGGCCAGCATTGCCAGCAAGATCATTTCCTTTTTCAATGCCCAGAAAGCTACTAAAAACATATTTAAAACAGTTCATGAGTACAGTAGTTCAACCTTAATATTATAAAGCAACAAGAATACTTTTTGTGTGCCAAAAAAACTAAATAACGACTTTATTCAACAATATCTAGTGAGGGGCAATGTCAAAACACTGCTTCATGAAGCTTCGAAGCTTCATGAATCTTTTGGTTTCACGAATCATGTGATTTCAGTAAACGAGGCTTCGTTACGTCATAAGTGTTTCAAAATTTCAATAGTTCATGTGACTTTGGCAGTTTGATACGCGCTCCAAACCACTGATTCGAAACAAAAGCTTTAAAGCTTCATGAAGCAGTGTTTTGAAATCGCCCATCACTAGATATTGTTGAATAAAGTCATTATTTAGTTTTTTTGGCACACAAAAAGTATTCTCGTCACTTCATAGCATTAAGGTTGAACCACTGTAGTCACATGAACTGTTTTAAATATGTCTTTAGAAGCTTTCTGGGCATTGAAAAAGGAAATGATCTTGCTGGCTATGCTGGCCTCACTGAGCCATCGGATTTTATTTAAAATATCTTTTATATATAAATTTGTGTTCCGAAGATGAACAAAGGTCTTACAGGTGTGGAACGACATGAGAGTGAGGAATAAATTACATAATTTTCTTAAAACTTCAGTTTTTAATTTTAGATGAATTAAAACAATCATGAAGAGCCCATAACAGTGTGCATACGGTCATTTAACAAATGTGAGTGGGTACATTGAATAGCTAGCCTGGAACAGAAATAGAAACATATAGAAGTAAGTTTTGACTTTTAGGTTTTGGCGCCATCTGTAGACAACTGTTAGGAATGACAGACACAGATTTCATAACAAATCAGTAGACATAACAGCTTCAAGTCAAGACAATGGCTGAATTTAGAATAGCATATAGGCATTTTGCCACAGTAGTACCAGGTAGTATGAGTAGTATGCTAGTACACTAACAGTTCTGGTCCATTCATCAGGTGAAGTCGAACACTTTGCATTCTGGGATATAGTAGGCTATTCCAATGAGTGTGGTCTGCACATTTTGTCAAATGTCATCCAGTTATTCTATTCCTGCCTTCCATTCAGCCAGATGAGTCTTTTTTCTTCTTTTTTTTGCAGCACTTAGATTTGTTTTCTTATGATCACACCTCAAATTTATGTAATTAATCCATCCATAATAATTGTTTATCACAGTCTTTATTTGCCATTGTGGCTTTTCCCTTGAATATCTGCCAGAAATGAAAAAAGACACTGTCGTTTCCACACTTCCACACTCTGATAACAAAGATGCTTACAGTATGTACATAGATTTCACAATGACATAAAATCACCATAAAATGTATTTAGTTTTGTGAATTAACAGAATTATGAAGAGCTCATAACAGTTTTTGTATTTAGTATTGCTAAACAACATTACATGTATAGGCTACCACTTTTATTTTATACAGCTGTATATAGATTTCATAGATTTATTCAGCAAAGTGTGTATATTAATTATTGTTTAGGCCATTCAACAAAATATGAGCTGGATTACTCTGGAACAAGTATAGAAATAACTGTTGACTCTTTTGGTTTTGGTGCCACATGTAGACAGCTGTGTGGAACACACTTCATGTCAACAGCAGAATAGTACACTTACTTTTTGCCACTGTGAAGTTGAATGCATTGCATTCTGGGATGTAGTATTCAAAGGAGTGTACTTTGTTGTAAGCTACTGCACATGTTTTCCATTCAGAATTCTTATATGGATATGGGATATTCCTACTTCATGTCATTGACTTCCAACTATAAGGGCGTTCCATTGCCCGGCGTTGAGAAGATAAAAAACATAAAAAAACACGAAATGGCAATGCTATCATTTGCTTAGGAGGCGTTTGATTGTCAAAGATGTCTTCTAGCAAAACTACAGAGAATACATGATGCCATTTGTTTTGCAGGTGTAAAATGAACAAAGAACAAGCCCATTTACTGTGTTTTACACACATGTGCAAATTTTTATTATCATGTAGGAACCAGAGGCAAATGGAATTCTCGATTCTTCTCTCATAACAAATTCGACTGACTAGATGTTGAATCCCTCCACGGACGGTTCCTTTGCCCCGTCACCGTATACACTCTCACCCTTTGTCGTCTTCGCCTCCTCATGTTTCTCCTTCCCTGCACATAAACCATCACTCCATATGCCATCACACCTAGCACCACAGCACCCCCACTGGCCAGGAGGGTCACACCAGAAAGCAGCATGTCTGACTCAGTGAGACTGAGAAGCGTAGTCCCACAGACCAGCAGCGCCAAGCCAGTGAAGAGCAACAGAACGGGATCTGCTGTTCCTCCACTCCGCAGCTGCTCGATGCGTCTGCGGCTGTGAATGCATCCCATGTCTTGCACGGCAGAGCTGAGCAACTGCTTCATGAGGACCACCAGTGCCAGGAGACAGAGAGTAGATCCTACACCCAAGCGCCACAGTACTGAGGGCCCCACTGCGGAAGAGGCGGTCGAGAGGAGCCCCACGCCAGCCGAGCCCAGGCTCAGAACCATGGCCACAGAAAAGCAGTAACACAGGAGAGAAACATGCGGCTTGTTGAACCACCACAGCTCCACCTGCTCCTCCACGGCTTGCCGCTGGAGCCACAAAGGGTCCGCTTGCAGATGAAGGTGAGCTCCAGGACTCACCACACTCAGAGGGAGAAGCTCCATCTCAAGAGTCGTCTGGCGGTCTCCACTCTGTATGGTCAAACAAATTTTAGTTATTAACACCTTACAATAAGGTTCAATGCGTTAACATTAGTTAATGCATAAGGTATGATGAACTAACAACGAACAACATTTTTACTGCATTTATTTATCAAGGTTGTTTTTCATTTCTAAGTATATTCGTTGTATTATTATACACCAATCAGGCATAACATTATGACTACTGACAGGTGAAGTGAATAACACTGTTTATCTCTTCATCACCTGTTAGTGGGTGGGATACATTAGGCAGCAAGTGAACATTTTGACATCAAAGTTGATGTGTTAGAAGCAGGAAAAATGGGCAAGCGTAAGGATTTGAGTGAGTTTGACAAGGGCCAAATTGTGATGGCTAGACGACTGGGTCAGAGCATCTCCAAAACTGCAGCTCTTGAGGGGTGTTCCCGGTCTGCAGTGGTCAGTATCTATCAAAAGTGGTCCAAGGAAGGAACAGTGGTGAATCGGTGACAGGGTCATGGGCGGCCAAGGCTAATTGATGCACGTGGGGAGCGAAGGCTGGCCCGTGTGGTCCGATCCAACAGACGAGCTCCTGTAGCTCAAATTGCTCAAAAATGTAATGCTGGTTCTGATAGAAAGGTGTCAGAATACACAGTGCATCACAGTTTGTTGCGTATGGGGCTGCATAGCCGGGCACCAACACATGGCACCAGGATGCACTATGGGAAGAAGGCAAGCCGGCGGAGGCAGTGTGATGCTTTGGGCAATGTTCTTCTGGGAAACCTTGGGTCCTGCCATCCATGTGGATGTTGCTTTGACACGTACCACCTACCTAAGCATTGTTGCAGACCATGTACACCCTTTCATGGAAACGGTATTCCTTTGCCACAAAGCAAAAATGGTTCAGGAATAATAATAATAATAATAATTATAATATGTTTTATTTATTTAGCGCCTTTCAGGAACCCAAGGACGCTTTACACTAAGATGCTATATAATGTGAATACATATAAGTATACAGTCAGAATACAACATGTTATCAACCAGATGGAACAGACAAAATCTACATTAAACTTACAAAAACAAGCATAGTGCTGGAAAATTGAGACAGACAATCAATTAACAAAACATAAAGTGAATAAGTGAGTTTTGAGGGCAGTTTTAAAGATCTGAAGAGAAGAGACATCACGAAGGTCTTGTGGTAGTTTGTGCAGAGCTTAGAAGCTGATATGCTGAAAGCCCTACCACCCACACCAGATAGACGGAACTTGGGTACTGCAAGCAAGTTTTCAGAGCTCTATCTCAGAGTACGGGCAGGGACATAGGGGATAATCATTTCGCAGAGATAGGAAGGTGCTAAACCATGACGAGCCTTGAAAACTAGAGTAAGAATCTTAAACTGGATGCAGTAACTAACAGGGAGCCAATGTAGTTGCTGTAAGACAGGGGTGATGTGAGCTGATTTTTTGGTAAAAGTGAGTAGACCATAAAGCAAGGAGTTACAATAATCAAGACATGAAGTTATTAAAGCGTGAACAACAGTTTCTGCATCTTTTAGATTTAGTGAGGGTCTTAAACGGACAATGTTGCGAAGATGGAAAAAACAGGACTTGACAAGCTGATTGATGTGGGGTTCGAAACATAGCCTAGAATCGAACAACACACCAAGATTTCGTATAGTGGAAGAGGGTTGAACCAGAACACCGTCAATGTTAATAGAAAAATTATGTTGGGTGAGATCAAGGGATTTAGGGGCTACTAGCAGAATTTCAGTTTTTTCCATATTCAACATTAAGTAGTTTTGAGCCATCCATATTTTGAGATCGTGTAAGCAAGATATTAAGGAAGGGGGAGGAAAAACAGAGTTAGGTTGTACAGTAAAATAAATTTGTGTGTCGTCAGCATAACTGTGGAAATTAAAGCCATGGCGCCGGAAGATCTGACCTAGGGGAAGTGTGTAGATTAAGAATAAAAGTGGACCAAGGACAGATCCTTGAGGCACTCCACGGGAGAAGGTGACAGAATGAGAATTGAATTTGTCGATGCTAATGAACTGTTGCCTGTCTGTGAGATATGAATTTAACCATTGTAAAGCCGTTTCTGAAATGCCGATTGCAGACAATCGGGACAAAAGTACAGAGTGGCAGACGGTATCAAAAGCTGAACTCAGGTCCAAAAGGACCAGAAGGCTGAGGACACCAGAATCAGAGGCGAGGAGGAGGTCATTAACCACTTTGAGAAGAGCAGTCTCTGTACTGTGGAGGGGGCGAAAACCAGACTGAAATGGTTCCTGGAGATTATTTTTGTCCAAGTGAGCCTGCAGTTGTGTGGCAACCACTTTTTCTAGGACTTTAGACAAAAAAGGAAGATTGGAAATTGGTCTAAAGTTACTCAGTACTGTGTCATCAAGGCCAGGTTTTTTAAGTATAGGGGTGATCATGGCTATTTTCAGTCCAGGTGGTACATAACCAGTCATAAGGGAACTATTTATCATGTGGGTGATAGGTATAATGAGGGAAGGGAAAAGGTTTTTGAGTAGATGTGTTGGTAACGGATCTAACTGGCAGGTGGAGGAGTTAGAGCTCATAATCAGCTGTTCAACCACAGATGTATTGGTGAGAGTAAAGTTAGAGATTGGGTAGGGTATCTGGAAAGTAGAAGTTTCTGAAGGAGTAGAAGAAGAAAAAGATTGATAGATATTGTCAATTTTGTGTGTAAAAAATGTCAGAAAATTTTCACAAAGGTCAGAAGAACCATTAAGAAGTGGAGATTGTGGTTTAACAAGTTTGTTGATCTCAGAAAAAAGGGTCCTGGGTTTACACTTTGCTCTGTTTGTAATATTAGACAAGTAAGTAGCGCGTGCAGTGTTAAGGGCTTTTTTATATTGTGATATGAATTCAGCGTAGAGGGTAGCATGAACAGGAAGACAGGTCTTCTTATAGAGACGTTCAAGACACCTTGCCTTTGCTTTCATTAATCTGAGCTCTGGGGTGAACCAGGGAGAAGAGTAAGCTGAGGGGACAGTTCTGGTCTTTCTATGGGGCCAGAGCTTCCAAGACATTAGATGTAGCTTCATTATATGATGAGAGAATCTCTCCAGGACAACAGAGATTAACAGAGAGAGGCAGGGAGGAAGCAGCAATAGCAGTAGAGAAGTTGTCAGCATTTATGTTTTTCAGGTTTCGATAAGATATTGAAGATTTGATTTTAGATTTGGCAAGGGGGAGAGAGGAACTAAAGTCAATGAGTTTATGGTCAGATATGCCAACTTCGAGACCAAGTCAAGGGTATGAGAATGAGAGTGTGTAGGAAAATCAATGTGTTGTGTTAAATCAAAACAGTCCAATACAGTCATAAAGTCCTTAGCAGAAGTACATTCAGAATCCACTTGAATATTGAAATCACCAAGCATAATAATATTATTATATTGAGCACAAGCAATAGTAAGCAACTCGGAGAGATCAGAAAGAAAGTTGGAATGGTTTGAGGAGCACAACAATGAGTTTGAGGTGTTGACTTGGCCTCCAAATTCCCCAGATCTCAATCCAATGGAGCATCTGTGGGATGTGCTGAATAAACAAGTCCGATCCATGGAGGCCCCACCTCGTAACTTACAGGACTTAAAGGATCTGCTGCTAATATCTAGGTGCCAGATACCACAGCACACCTTCAGGGGTCTAGTGGAGTCCATGCCTCGATGGGTCAGGGCTGTTTTGACAGCAAAAGGGGACCAACACAATATTAGGAAGGTGGTCATAATGTTATGCCTGATCAGTGTATATAGTTATATTAGTTAAAAATAAAGATTATTAAAGTACGTTTACAAGAACATAGTACTTCAGTTTTTTTACTTCAGAATTTCATGTTTAATTCAATGCGTTATTTGCTGTTTCTTTGTAATTATTTCTGAAATTTACTAGCGATTTCTGAGTGAATATTATTTCAAAATAAATTCTACACCTTTTTTTCTGTGTATTTCTTTTCATGTCAAAGGCAACTGTCACCTGCACTCCTCAAGAAGTTCACATGCTTCATGCTGCCATTTTTGCTTTATGGACACTCATTTATTTGAGCCAGTCATCTCAGCCATAAATGTCACGTGACTGATCACAACTCTTCAGAACAGAAAGGGGAATACTTTGGAATGGCCGTCATGAAAACTTGGGCAGTGTTACTACACGTTAAAATAGTAAGTGAATCGGTAGGTATAAATCCATGTTTAACATTTTAAACAATAGTATGCTACATTGTTGTCAAATGACCTCTTCATGTTACATTACATTTAATTCAGAGAGTGGCATCAAGTTAAAATACGAACGGTTATTTAGCATTTTTAATTCTAATTTTGTGTAAAAAAAAATAAAATAAAAAAATAACTGACGAAACAAATGGTCAAAAAAGAAATATTAAAAATGTGGTTGATGTGTTTACAATATATATATATATTTTTTTTTTACAAACACAAAAACTCTAAATGCAAATGTTTATTTTAACTACACATTATCAACAACCATTCAGTAATAAAAGTACACAAAACTTGCTATATTTTAGAACAGAATAAGCAATAATAACTTGCGGTTAGATTCAGTCACAGCTCTGATTCAGATAATTCATTCAAAGCTATTGAGTTTGTAAGTAAATGATGAATTAAAGGAACATTTGCAATCTGAAATTATAAGAGAACTTATGATATTCCTACACAACCTTGAAAAGTACTGAAATGTCACAAGCTTGTGAAGAGACACTGCCAGTTCACAATGTATCTACAACATCTCAGTCTACTTTTTTAGCAAACAGTTAAATGCAAAAATAATGCTTCAGTATGTGTAACCCAACCTGTTTTTTTGTGAACAACTTCACCTATGCCAGAAATGATGAAATCCAGTAAAAGCTCTGCAGCATCCCATCATCATATAAACCACAGAGATAACTATAACTGAAATTTTCCTCACCTTTCGTCAGTGCATGGTTCCGATCCCCTATTCGAACTTTTGAATCAACATCATGAGATTTCCACAAACATGATCATCATGTATCTGAACAGCAGAATGTGTAGAATATGGTCCTGCTTTAGAAAGTGAAATTTTTGTAAGCTTAATTCTGGTAAACACACACACACCATCCTCATTTGCATTGGCTATAGTGCAGGACTGTTTATGGTCACATCTCTCTTTCTTTGTCTTTTTGTTTACCTGTCTCTCTCATTCTGTGGTGTGTCATGGTGCAAGCTGACTGGACATTGGTGCCAAGCACTTGAGGCGATGACATACTTCCCCCGTTGTCTTCTGCCACATTCCACAAGGACAATAAGAGGTTTCTCATTGTTTTCTTTGTGATACACTAAACAGCATGTCCGCAAATGGAGAACACACACAAACGCTCACACTCACATGTGTACGCCTAGCAGGCAGACTGACACAGAAAAGCAAGGATGTCTTTCAAGGCATTGTGGGAAAGACAATAGGCCAACTGGAGGGACATCCCACAAAGTGAATCTCTGATGTCACGCTTGCAGCATAATGGAGGTTTTGTGACTGTAAGGATGGTGTCATTCACATGACATAAGTTTACTTCGCCTCAGCAACAATAGAGCCACTCTTTGCGGTGTTTATATGTGCTGATTGTCCAGAACAGCATGTGTGGCATGTTGTTCTTCATACAGGATCATGTAGGAAATTCATACTGAGTAAGAGTTCCATCTCATTCCAGAAGATGACAGAGGTAGTTACAAATGTTTTAAACTCTGCACATTAAATTGGGATAGGGAATTAACTCACAAATAAATGTATAAATGTCTTTGATTTTTTGCACCATACAGACATGTTATTCTGCTTAAATTGGCTCATGACGTTTGTCGGCAAATTTAGTTATGGTTATGTTTCTTTGAAAATGTTTGTAGGGTTTGGTCAGGCATTCAAAACCTGTATTTAAACACTTTGTAATGCTCTAAAATCAATCAATGCACAGTTATTGTTTTGCTTTTCATTTTACAAGGTCACTAAAATTGACATGGAGGGGGCCTCAAAACTGAAAATCATGAAATCAAAGTTAACCCAACTTGTGTTATTACACATTGCTGATGTCATTCTGAATAATTCATCACTATCTGATGTATTAAAATGAAACATTCATTTTACTGTAATAAAAATTTGGGTTGCTGAACTTACCATGTTAATGTTGTCACATAACCCACATTACCATTGTGACGGTTCAAACATTGGCATGCAGATAGAAAGAGTCAAGCACAGAAATAAACAGTAGACCAGTATCAGTGAAGTGATTTTTCAGACAAAAGATTCATGCTGCACTTTAACACACAATTATAAAAAAATTTCATGTATTTATAGGTAAAACCCAGATTATGGAATAAAAATTTGGTTTACTAAACTTACTGTATTCATTTATTGCTGTTCAATTACATTTCCACTGGTGACTCAGTATCGAGTAGATGGAAAGAGTCAGGCACAGCAAGGAACAGAGAAGAGCAGTATTAGAGATGTTTCAGAAATTGTTTTTTTTGTTTTTAAATAAAAATTTGGGTTGCTGAACTTACCGTAGTAATGGCATCCAGCGTTAGCGTCAGTTCTGGCAGGTCACGTCAGTCAAGCTCGCATCATCTGACTCCCAGGTGACTTACATCTACCAATAGGAATATGACGCCTATCACAGCATCCATATATAAGCTCCTCAGTATTATCCGCAGCTATTGCATTTCTCAGGAGCTAATTACCCTCCCCCATCCCCAGCTCCTCCTCTCTACAGTCAGGATTGGCCTTATGATTCCCTTGAATCAGACTAATTCTTGAAATATGTGTACATGTTAAATTATTGACATTAATTATATCTGCATATGTCGGTTTTGTTCTGTTTACCCTAAGGGGGTTTATTGCTGCTCTCCCTGCTCTTATCCATGCTAGGCTGCATGGATGTGCAGGGAGTTCTTGCCCAGAACAGAACCATACCGCCAATACAAACGCAATTATCAATCATATTTGACGATAGTGGTCCTGACAGAAGAGATATTGTGGCGAATCAAAAAGTGGCACGTAAATGGAAAGAGTCATGCACAGAAATAAGAAACAGACAGTAGACC
Source organism: Anabarilius grahami (assembly GCA_003731715.1). Classification (NCBI taxonomy): domain Eukaryota; kingdom Metazoa; phylum Chordata; class Actinopteri; order Cypriniformes; family Xenocyprididae; genus Anabarilius; species Anabarilius grahami. Next base: position 1,453,359 of record RJVU01064619.1, read on the forward strand.
AGTATCAGTGATACAGTAATTGTTAGATGTGTTTCTGTTTATAAATGTACCTTCATGGGAAGATGGATATCCAGTCGCACACAAGAAGTAAACACTTCAACAGCACTACTGTGTTATAGTTTATGACGTTACAACAATAGTAGAATCTCCAGGTACAAATAAATGTATATACCTGCAGCTCAGCATGTCCATGATCAGAATCAGAAATCAGAATCAGAATCAGAATCAGAAAGAGCTTTATTGCCAGGTATGTTGTTTACACATACTAGGAATTTGTTTTAGTGACAGAAGCTCCACAGTGCAACAGAGTGACAGCGACAAGACAAGACACATAATAAAAAGAATAAAATAATAATATACAAATTTACAAGATAGACAAAGTGCAAAAAAAAAAGCAAAAAACAATATATAATATAGACAATTGTATGTACAGTTATGTGTGCAAATTTGAAGTATAAGTAAGTGTTTTAAGTAAATAATGTGTAATAGTGTTGTGTGTTCCGTGTTTGTCAAGTGTTCATGAGATGGATTGCCTGAGGGAAGAAACTGTTCCTGTGTCTGGTCGTTCTGGTGCTCAGAGCTCTGTAGCGTCGACCAGATGGCAACAGTTCAAAGAGGGAGTGTGCTGGATGTGAGGGGTCTCACTCTGGATAAGTACAGTTCTTGGAGAGTGGGGAGGGTTGTGCCAATGATTCGCTCAGCAGATAGGACTACCCTCTGTAGTCTTCTGAGGTCAGATTTGGTAGCTGAGCTGAACCAGACGGTAATTGAAGTGCAGAGGATGGATTCAATGATGGCAGAGTAGAACTGTTTCAGCAGCTCCTGTGGCAGGTTGAACTTCCTCAGCTGGCGAAGAAAGTACAACCTCTGCTGGGCCTTTTTCACAGTGGAGTCAATGTGGTTGTCCCACTTCAGGTCCTGGGAGATGGTAGTGCCCAGGAACCTGAATGACTCCACTGCAGTCACAGTGTTCATGATGGTGAGTGGGGGGAGAGCAGGGGGGGTTCTCCTGATGTCCACGATCATCTCCACTGTCTTGAGCGTGTTGAGCTCCAGGNTGGGCCTTTTTCACAGTGGAGTCAATGTGAATGTCCCACTTCAGGTCCTGTGAGATGGTGGTGCCCAGGAACCTGAATGACTCCACTGCAGTCACAGTGCTGTTCATGATGGTGAGTGGGGGGAGAGCAGGGGGGTTCTCCTGATGTCCACGATCATCTCCACTGTCTTGAGCGTGTTGAGCTCCAGGTTGTTAAGACTGCACCAGACAGCCAGCTGTTCAACCTCCAGTCTGTAAGCAGACTCGTCTCCGTCCCGTATGAGGCCGATGACTGTGGTGTCGTCCGCAAACTTCAGGAGCAATCATTCTAATGATGATGTCATTAGAATGATATGGCTGTTGTAGAAACCAGAAACAAACCAAGGAGCTCTAAAATAGTAATAAGCACAAGCACGTAGTCCAGAACAAGCGTCATTGATTAAAAGACCTGTAACGCATGACATCTGATCACATTAAAACTAGTAGGAAAATCAAGACTTTCTTACATCACACCAGATAAAATAGAATCGACCAGTTTCTGTCATTTTCCACTACTTTTCAAGCTAATAATAATATAATATATTGTATTTCTATTCATTTTTAAATTACATGTGAAGATATTCTATTGATGGCTGATAATTTAGAAACTGTGTTCTGTCTATTTTGTCAAATTATTCTTCATAAACCTCATTCATACATGTTCATACAGGAAATTCATGAAATAAAATAAAAAAAAACCATGGAATGTTTATTTAAATCTGGAATGTTTATTTAAATTTGGTCAGAGTTTTGTGTTGTCCTCATTCATATTCATTAAGAAACACCCAATATGACATATATTTGACACACTTTATTCAGGCATGGAGAACAAGAAATACATTCAGTTGGCAAGTGGTGGTAGTTTTGTTCTGGATGAGGGTGTCTGGCCGAGAATCTCCTGCTTGAGTCTATGGATCTCCAGTCGCTGAAAATGGATGATTTTCTCTGCTTCTTCAAAATTCTGCTGCGTCATGAAGCCAGTCCTCCCTGCTGAAGCTGCACCTGAAGAATGACAGAAAAAAAAGCAACTGAGAACCTCCAACATGAACATCTGAGATGGAAATGTTATAATGGTCCATGATTATCTAGGGGCATTTTGTCTGAATCCTGAAAGATTAACATTTGTAAAGGTAAGTGTGGTATAAACGCAGCAAAAACCATCAATTTCAAGTCAACATCGGTCACCTCTTGTGTTAGGAGAGCCCTTGATGTTCTTGTTGAAGTTGCTTTGACTCTCATAGTTGTGCAGCTCCGTTCGGACTGTGCGCAGCTCCTGACGCAGATCATTGATCTCTTTCATAAGAACTACGTTGTGCTGGACACAGATGGCAGATGTACACAAACAGAAACAGTGACTAAAGGAAAATGAAAGGTGAAGAACTCATACTCCTTGCCACTCATGCCCAGGCTGTATTTTTAACCAAAAAATACAGAAAAACAGTAATATTGTGGAACATATTTATGATTGAAAATGACTGTTAGCTATTTTTATATATTTTAAGGTTTTATTTATACCTGTGATGGCAAAGCTGAATTTTCAGCAGTATTACTCCAGCTGTCCGCCACATAATAAAAAACTAAAAAATATAATTGCAACTTTTTATCTCACAATTCTTACTTTTTTTCCTCAGAACTGTGGCATATAAATTCGTAATTGCGAGTTATAAAGTTAGAATTGTGAGCTGACTTTTTTCTCAGAAGTGCGACTTTGTCACATGTATCGCAATCACAGTTTCTTACTTTATAACTATCAATTGCAAATTTATATAAGAAAAAAGTCAGAATTGTGAACTAAAAAGTTGCAATTACCTTTTTTTTATTTTTTATTCTGTGGTGGAAACAAGCTTCCATAGAAAATAGCTCATAATTAATATGAGAACATTACGCGTTTAGGTAGTGCAACTGGTCTGGACTGGCACTGCAGTTCTGCACCTGGATATTATTGGTTCATTTAGACATTTACTATCTAATTTACTGTTAAATCATAACTACCAAACCAGAAGAAAGTTATACGCTACAGTATCAGTATAACACTTCTACTTGCAAGTGTCCATTTGTCAAGTCAGCTTTACCGATTTAGACTGAAGATACATTAATTGCATACTGTCGTTTTTTGTTTCTCTCACTTTCATGAGCTTTGTATTATTGGCCTGGAAGACGTTTGCATCTCTGCTAAGCTGGTTCTTCAGAGTAGTGATAATCTTCTCATAGCGCTCCCTCTGTTTGCTGTTTTCCCTCTGGATATCTGTGTGCACCTTCACTTTCTCTACCTACAGTCAGACATCACACAAGCACGCTTCAGTGGAGGTCAAAACAGTCAGAATATGAATAATAACCCCAATATCTTAATCTTACCACATCTGATGGCTGAACATAACATTTATAGAGCTCTCGAATGTTTTCCTTTAAACTTTTTGGGTCCTGAATGCATTCCACACATGTGTGAATGTCAGCTTTAAATCTCTGTACTAGAACCCCAAAGTCCTGCACCTGGAGAAGACAGCAGGACAGTCACTAGTTTAAAAATTATAGTGAACTAATGCTCCTATTAAGGTAATAAAAAATAAAAATAAACAATTTACAAAAATAATTAATAATAAATAATACTGTTATATGTAATCTTAAAGGTTTAGTTCACTTTCAAATTAAAATTTCCTGTTAATTTACTCACCCCCATGTCATCCAAGATGTTCATGTCTTTCTTTCTTCAGTCAAAAAGAAATTAAGGTTTTTGATTAAAACATTCCAGGATTTTTCACCATATAGTGGACTTCAATGGAGCCCAAACAGTTGAAGGTCAAAATTACAGTTTCATTGCAGCTTCAAAACGTTCTACACGATCCCAGACGAGGAATAAGGGTTCTAGAGAAACGATCGCCCATTTTCTTAAAAAAAAAAGAAAAATTATATAAGTTTTAACAATAAATGCTCATCTTGAACTAGCTCTCTTCTTTATTAGAATTCTGGCAGTGTAGACACTGCTAAGTGTATTACTGCCCTCCACAGGTCAAAGTTTGAACTAATTGTTATATACTTGCACTAGCATATTGTATATGACAATTTAGTTCAAACTTTGACCTGTGGAGGGCAGTAATACACTTAGCAGTGTCTACACTGCTGGAATTCNTTTTTTTTATTTTTTATTCTGTGGTGGAAACAAGCTTCCATAGAAAATAGCTCATAATTAATATGAGAACATTACGCGTTTAGGTAGTGCAACTGGTCTGGACTGGCACTGCAGTTCTGCACCTGGATATTATTGGTTCATTTAGACATTTACTATCTAATTTACTGTTAAATCATAACTACCAAACCAGAAGAAAGTTATACGCTACAGTATCAGTATAACACTTCTACTTGCACGTGTCCATTTGTCAAGTCAGCTTTACCGATTTAGACTGAAGATACATTAATTGCATACTGTCGTTTTTTGTTTCTCTCACTTTCATGAGCTTTGTATTGTTGGCCTGGAAGACGTTTGCATCTCTGCTAAGCTGGTTCTTCAGAGTAGTGATAATCTTCTCATAGCGCTCCCTCTGTTTGCTGTTTTCCCTCTGGATATCTGTGTGCACCTTCACTTTCTCTACCTACAGTCAGACATCACACAAGCACGCTTCAGTGGAGGTCAAAACAGTCAGAATATGAATAATAACCCCAATATCTTAATCTTACCACATCTGATGGCTGAACATAACATTTATAGAGCTCTCGAATGTTTTCCTTTAAACTTTTTGGGTCCTGAATGCATTCCACACATGTGTGAATGTCAGCTTTAAATCTCTGTACTAGAACCCCAAAGTCCTGCACCTGGAGAAGACAGCAGGACAGTCACTAGTTTAAAAATTATAGTGAACTAATGCTCCTATTAAGGTAATAAAAAATAAAAATAAACAATTTACAAAAATAATTAATAATAAATAATACTGTTATATGTAATCTTAAAGGTTTAGTTCACTTTCAAATTAAAATTTCCTGTTAATTTACTCACCCCCATGTCATCCAAGATGTTCATGTCTTTCTTTCTTCAGTCAAAAAGAAATTAAGGTTTTTGATTAAAACATTCCAGGATTTTTCACCATATAGTGGACTTCAATGGAGCCCAAACAGTTGAAGGTCAAAATTACAGTTTCATTGCAGCTTCAAAACGTTCTACACGATCCCAGACGAGGAATAAGGGTTCTAGAGAAACGATCGCCCATTTTCTTAAAAAAAAAAGAAAAATTATATAAGTTTTAACAATAAATGCTCATCTTGAACTAGCTCTCTTCTTTATTAGAATTCTGGCAGTGTAGACACTGCTAAGTGTATTACTGCCCTCCACAGGTCAAAGTTTGAACTAATTGTTATATACTTGCACTAGCATATTGTATATGACAATTTAGTTCAAACTTTGACCTGTGGAGGGCAGTAATACACTTAGCAGTGTCTACACTGCTGAAATTCAAATAGAGAAGAAGAAGAGAGCTAGTTCAAGATGAGCATTTATGGTTAAAACATACATTTTTTTTTTTTTTTAAATGAGCGGTGGTTTCTCTAGAAACAAGACCCTTATTTCTCGTCTGGGATCGCTGTAAACTGTAATTTTGACCTTCAACCGTTTGGGCTCCATTGAAGTCCACTATATGGAGAAAAATCCTGGAATGTTTTCATCAAAAACCTTAATTTCTTTTCAACTGAAGAAAGAAAGACATGAACATCTTGGATGACATGGGGGTGAGTAAATTATCAGGAAATTTTAATTTGAAAGTGAACTAATCCTTTAAGCAATCTTCATAATGAATATTTTTAAATTTTTGTAGAAATTACATAATTTGTTGCCTAAATTCACTTTTAGTACTAATTTTATAGTATTTTTTTTAGACAAATCTGTATAGAATATATACAAATCGGCCATTTATTGGTTATTGGCAATAGCATGAAAATAATTTTTGGCAGGGGTGTAAAAAGTACTCAAAAATTATACTAAAAGAATGGATACTGAATTAAAATTTTACTTATAGCTGCAGTATGTAAGTTTGTCGCCATCTCTGTTTGAAACCTGCAATTGCAGTTAATTGTGGAATTATCATCTTTACGCGAGTTGTGCAGCACGGCTCCTCAGCGCGGATGAATCTAATGTTTGCTGTCAGTCACCACACCGAAGTGGATACTGTACTTCAGAATCACAGATTCTAAGTCTTGGAAGTATGACCAAAATAAGAATTTTTCACAATAAATTTCATGTGAACAAGTAAGTAACATGTCTGCCACTTTTGCTACCAATGGTGATTAAATCTGACGATCGTTTAGCTCGTATCATATAAAACCGTGCAAATTATTATTATTGTTATACTTTGTTCTCAAATTGTTAATGTTAACAACATCAGCACTACATGACTACATGTATTTAGTGTGTATCAGCGTTACCTGTAGATTTCAATTTCTGTACAGTCTAATCTCTAACGTAAATTTGTTTAACAAGTTTAATTATTCCAGCTGCTGTGAGAAAAGGCTATAAATGATCCACCACCTGCAGCATCCTCACCATAGACTGTACAAGATCCTCACGTGCCATATAGCCTACTAGCTGGGACTCGTTCTTTATGTAAACAGACGTGATGTAATGACGCAAAGACGAACGACTGCATGCTCAAATTTCCCACGGAAACCCACCAGTACCACCTGAATTAGAAAACATTATTACAAGCTTACCGTTGTGAATCGGGCTAAGGTAAGGAGATAGTTTTGAACACTGGCTGGTTATGTACCTGCTAAAAAATTTATTTTGGATCATTTTTAAACAAAAAAAGTTACAGACTGCAGCTTTAAAGGTGCATTTCTGAGAAACACTGTTAAAAGTGAACCAAGCATCACAACACACTTGTAGCCAATCAGCAGTAGGAGGCGTATATGCTCATGATGGGGGAGGAGAGAGTGCGCAAGAGGGAGATTTGAAGAGAGACTGTAGAAAGAGAAATGGCTGAGAGACATTACAAAAGAGAAAAGGTCAGAGTCATATCACTGGAAAAAGAAGTGTTATAATCAGGCAAGAGCTTTAGTACCCACGTTAATATTAGATAAGCTTTCCAGCTCTTAAGTGGAAAGGCCTGAAAACGGATGCAGGGCGCAGTTTGTTAGGGTTGATTTCAAATATCAACAGTTTCTCAGAAATCACTTACTGCACCTTTAATTAAAAGTATCTAGTCAAAAACATCCTTGAGTGAAAGTAAAAAAAGTAAAAAATTTTAATTGTACTCGAGTATTCAAAAATAGAACTATAGGAAAAAATAAAGAGAGAAGAGTCACTTGTTTAAGTATTTCAAATCGTTTTCTCAATGCAAAGTAAATTAATTGCATAAAATGTTCTGTCAAACAAACACAGAAAGGTTTTGTTGAGGAGGAAAAACGCAATGGCACAGAGGTCAAAAACATCCACCTAGTGTATGTTTACATAGAACAACAAAGAATGAGTGTGAAGAGTTAGCATCTCCAAACTCGACCTCTGAAAGACTGACAAACTAAACATATGGGCCAAAAATCATGCGAACCACGCTCAGACCCCTGAAAAGGACCAAAAAAAACACCCTTAAAGGCAGGGTAGGTTAAAAATTTATAAACAACTTTCTTCCAAATTTGTTTAAACTTTCTATATATATCAATGCATAATTAAAATGTAAGTACTCTGATAAAAAGAGTATAAAAATCGAGTGACTCTAGACCGTTTAATCTGTATTAAACACAGCTCATTATTTCCATTCGGGACGAAACATAGGATTGGCTTAGGCGACTGTCACTCTCTCGCAACCATGGCAACCACCCTTTTGCCACACATGACCTGCCCACTTGCGCGCGCACGTTTGATTTGAGGAATTCAAGAGGCACGGATCCTAGGAATACCAAAACAATGGCAGAGAAACAGCAAGCAAAATTCACAGTACCGGCCTATGCAGTTAGTGAAGGCAAACCAGGCAAAAAAAGGAAGACAGTAACTGTACAAGAAAAGGCAATGAACAAAAAGTCTTTGGATAAACAAAGAAATAAATATCGACGTGTAAATATCAGTTAATATCGGCGTGGCTTTCCAGCGATGGCGAGAACTGAGGGAACTCAAGGGGCTGAAAAGTGACTCCCTGATGGCTTTATTTCTGCTGGACAGGTAAATCTTTCTTTTTGTATTTTGATCATACATATTTTTTTGTTTATTTTTTCATGGAGCGTGTCATTAGCACACGTAGCTGCGTAATATAGCTAACATAACATTACTTAGCGAGCCGTAGTAGAGACGATAAATAATCTATAGGCCTAGCTCAAGATGATAGCTATAGTGTTGAATTGTGCATAATTTTGCTTTAGATAACTAAATACATGTTTAACAGATAGTAGGCCTAACGTTACTCCGCATCTAGGAACTTTTCTTAGAACTATATTTACCCTCTGTCTAACTCTTTTACCATGTTCACCTGTAAGGAGCCCAGAAGGGAGGGGGTGGAGTGAATGGAAATAATGAGCTGTCTTTAAAACAGTCGTGAGAGGTCTACAGACACTCGATTTTTATACTTTCTTTTTCAGAGTACTTACATTTTAATTATGTATTGATATATAAATAAACTTTAAACAAATTTAGAAAAAAAATTTTTTATACATTTTTAACCTACCCTGCCTTTAATGTATTCATCTGTAAAAATTCTCAATGACCAACTTATTTTATAATTCTTTTATAATTTCTGACTTATTAAAGGAAATATTTAATGTAGACAGTGGGTTCTAAATTAAAGTAACAGTTAGTTCAGTACTAACACAGTACTAACCTTCTTCATTTCTTTGTGTATTTCTTTGTCTTTGGTTTTTAATTTCAAGTTCAGTTCATCAATTTTCAGTTCCAGTTGTGTGTTCGTCTTATGGAACTCCTTCAACTCTCCCTCCATCTGAAACACACTCACATCTTTTATCACACTGTGTTCATAACACTTAACTGGTTTATTTGAAACGACTGTTTTTATTTACATCTGACAATGTATTCTGGGTACCACGTTATTTCCTTAATAATTTTAAGTATCTTTGCAACTACATGTCAACTGCCAATCATTTTCTGCTTATGCAGAAAGAGCTGAATAAACCATGACAGGTTGAAGGGATGAAACATATGCTGTAAAACACCTCCTGCATCTGCTCCTTCAGCTCTTCGATTTGACTCTCTTTTGGTGCAATCTCCTCCTCCATATATTCAGCCCTGTGCTTCATCACTTCGAGTGATTTGTTAATTGAGGTATTCAACTTATTCAGCTCTATGATGCTCTTTTCCTGTTGAGACAAAACAGATTTTCCTTTCATGTACAGTTCCACAGTAGCTGAAACTTAAAGAGATAGCCAAACTGCACCCGAAAATGAAAATTCTGTCATTAATTACTAAATTACATTAATTACTATTAATTAAACCCCTAAGACTTTTGTTCATCTTTGGAACACAAATCTTTTTGATGAAATCTGAGCGATTTCTGTCCCTCCATAGACAGCTACGCAACTACCACTTTGATGCTTCCAAAAGTTCATAAAAAGATCGTAAAACTAATCCATATGAATTGAGTGGTTAAGTCAACATTTTCTGAAGAGACACTGAGTTAATTTGTGAAGTTTATCTGATGAACAAATCACATAAGAATCATAAACTTTTGTTGGTCACAGAGCTGATTTTCCGCAACAATTCAAAAGCCAGTGAAAATATCCTACTGAGGAGAAATGGGTAATGATCCAGGGTGATGCTAACTTACAGATTGGCCTACAAAATTACACAATTCCTTCAGCACTCTATTCTTGTTAAAACTCAATTGAGCATGATAGATGTACTACTTGGAGCAGCTCCTATGACTTTGGAGAGTGCGAAATTCACAATTTGTAATCTGTCTACAACTGTTTAGAATGACAAACGTTGTTAAAGGAACAGGAATAAGAAGGAAAATAAAAAGACGGAAAAGTGACAGGAGAGTTAATGTGAATTTTAGTTCTAACCAGACATGACCCTGAGTCACTTGATTTCTACAGAATTGCATCTGATAGCTCCGCCCATACTGAAATCTCACTAGAAACAAAGTGCTGCTTCCCTTGAATGCTAATCAACAAATGGACGTGTACGAGGAGAGACTGACTGTGATTGGGTCTTGTCATTCAGAATGATCAACTTCAGCACAGACAGACAAATTTCTTATTACAACATGTAATGAAAAGAGCAATGCACTGTAAATTAAAACTGATTTGACTTGCTTTTCCTCATGTCATTATGAACAGGGTTCATGTGAGCTCACCTTGTTCTGCATAATTTCATCTTTATTCTTAATTTCGGCCTTCAGCTTAGTGATGTCGTTCTCCAGTGATTTGATCACCGCCTGCAGCTTCTGCACTTCCTGCTTCACCTTCTCAATCTCCAAGTTCCTGTTATCAATTTCCCTCTGCAGGCCATGAAACTATCCAACACAACCCAACCTACATAAGATTCAGCTCACTGCATATATGTTGTCTTTTATACACAGTACATTTGCAGTGATGAACTCAAAACCAAATTATAGTCACTCACCGACTTTGTTGTGGTATCTAATTCCACTTTGAGCATAGAGTTGGCTTTTTTTTCTTCCTTAAGATTTTGCTCGTATTTCATGCGAGTGTCATGGATTTCGATATCTGCGTCCACCTCCTCTTGCTTTATGTATTCTTCAAATTCCCGAACCCGCTGCTGGGATTCATTCTGAAACTGCAAGGTGGAAAGAAAAGGGCAAGATATTATTCTGTTTGCAAATCTCAATATGTTCGTCACACAAAGCAATCTAAGACTTGGAAATAACGACAATCGCACATATGGATCATATGGGGATTTTTTTTGTTTCGTTTTAGAGTTTGACAGCTGTGATAGAAATATTTTATGTCAACATGAAATGTACAGAAAATGCAGACTAAGGATGCTCAGGTCCATGACCATGTAGACTTACCCAAAAAGTTCTTAACACACTAAGAGTCATATGATTAGCTTAGATCATTACAAACCAATCACCAGAACAAATCACAGTGAAGAAGACATTGATTTTTACTCAACTGTAAGACTTAAATGTGCATGTATCTTTCTATTCATTGAGACTCACTCGGTTTTTGTTACCAGTGACCTCCCGACCGTAAATAAAACTTCATTTCTGCAAAGAGCAACTTGGAAGTCGTGTCAGGTATATGCTGAGCAGCTGAGGAATAGAAGTACTTAAGTTTCTACGCTCAAAAGACCACAGCAGAGACAGTGATAGTGTTGGAAGACTATAGAGTCACCCTCGGGGTGAGGCTGTAATACATGGAGTTAGTATTAATGATCCTGTGTTGGACCAGCGTACACCTGAGAAGGACGGTGAGAGTGTAGATGCTGAAGACCTGTGGGCTCATGTGTGATTGAGGTAGTGATAGTAGCTTCTTGACGGGACGCCGTCACCTTACTTCGGCAGGGGAATTACCATGAAATATTGGAAATGTATTAGAAGTATTCGAGAAGGGAATTACCTCGAGATACTGTAGTATTATACTGTACTATATTCAGGACAGGAATTACCCCGAAGGTACTGTAGTACTGTATTGGTATTGTAGTATTGTATTGTATTATATTTGGGACAGGATTTACCTCGAAGGTACTGTAGTACTGTATTGGTACTGTAGTATTGTATTATATTATATTGACAACTGGAGGTTGTTCGAATTGACAGTGGTGAAGTCAGATTAGTATTAAGAATTTCCACGACACAGCCAAAGACGCAAAAAAAAAGAATGACCATTAAATTATTAAACATATAGTAGTGGCCAAAAGTGATGTCTGGTTTTTGTTGTTTCTAATGAACCAACAAGTTTGAATAAACCATCAAAATATGAGGCAAGAATAAAACACTAAACTTGGTTAAAGTATTTATCTGACAAAATTATTTGGTAAAAAAGGCAAACTACAGCTACAGGTTTTATTTTACTAATGCAAACAAATAAAAATGCGTAGAAAAACAAAAAGCTCACAAGAAAAAGCATACTTTGACTATAACATAATCAGTTTTTAATATTGCATTGGTTCTCTCTTGGTTTTGCATGTGTTCATAATTTCTTTGTATGGCAGCCTGGCCAAAAATTATGTCCGCACAATTGGGCATGACTCTAAGCACAATTATGTTATTAATAATAATAATAATACATTTTAATAATATTTCAATTAAGGGTGAAGATGTCAATTTTCCTATATGCTAGACAGCACCATGTTAAAGGTGCAGTAAGTGATTCCTGAGAAAGACTGTTGATATTTAAAATATCAGAACCTCGGTTTAACGTCTCATCCGAAGGATGGTGCTTGTTACAGTACAGTGTCCCCGTCACTATACTGGGGCGTTAGGACCCACACAGACCTCAGGGTGAGCACCCCCTGCTGGCCTCACTAACATCTCTTCCAGCAGCTACCTGGTTTTCCCAGGAGGTCTCCCATCCAGGTACTAACCAGGCTCAGCCCTGCTTACCTTCAGTGGTCAACCAGTCTTGGGCTACAGGGTGATATGGCTGCTGGCTGCATTGCAAGAGTGGACCCTTCTTTTTCCAGTGATATTCCTGATTTTCTTTTCTCTTTTGTAATGCCTCTCAGCCATCTCTCTGTCTACACTCACTCTTTCTACAGTCTACTTCTGATTGGCTACAAGTGTGTTGTGGTGCTCAATCTGATCCACTTTCAACAGCGTTTCTCAGAAATCACTTACTGCACCTTTAATGAAATTTTTTAAGAAAAAAATTATTTTCTAAGCATTGGTAACCCTGCTGAAAAATCCAACATAAGGTATGTTTTGCATCCTGGGAACAGCATGGGAAATGGGAGGGCTGGTGCTATACCAGATCAGTTTTGCTTGAGAAGAGAATGACTTTGCTGGTCCACCAGAAGGACCAGCACTGTAGCTCTTACCAACATAATAAACCAGCCTGGACCAACATGGAATTCATGCTGGATTTTTCAGCAGGGATCGTGGCATAAATGTTCGCAGTTGCCTTTACCTGGTTCAACAGCTTCGTCTTCTCTTCCAGCTTTGCCTCATAAGACTGCATCATCTCCCCCAGGGCTCGGGTCTTGCTCTCCTCCATGCTGTGCAGCTGCTGCTCACATTCCTGCTGAATGTTATGAAGCTTCAGTTGTAGCTCCTGGTATTTCTCATATTCCAACATGAGCTTCTGGTTATTGGCCGACTCTGTGAAGAGCACCTTCAGTTAGCCTGGATAACTCTGAGAGGTGAACCAGCTGGTTCTGAAGATGGTAAACTGGTTTACATTACAAGCACAATAGCATCATAATTTTAATTCAGTCTTGATTTAAGTTGTCATGAGCTTGTCAATGAAACATTACAGATAGGAATCTTCCAAAAACTTTTAGACCTACATATACCAACAGAAATGCTATGAAAAAAATTACTTTACGAAGCCTAGAAATTAACAAAAAAAACAAACGATTAATAGAAGAGTAAAAGCCTAATTCATATAAAGTCAGAAAATATATACTCTTAAGAAAACATGTTCTGTAAGGAAGAACAAAGAATATGCCTTGATTATTCATTCACTATCAGTTTGGACAACTCTTGGATTCTTTATCATTACTATGTTTCACATTTTAGAATATCACTGAAGTCTTTAAACCTATGAAATAACACAAATGGAAAAAAATGTTAAACAAAAGTATCATATATCAATCCCATTCATTGACAACCACATAAACATTCACAACGCTATCTAGATTGCTGACGATTCTGGAATTTTGGTCAAATACAGGCTATTTTCGCTGTGTATAAAACATAAAATATGTTTCAAATAATTATTATTTTGACAAGACAAGATCATGTAGCTGTTGTGGAAAAAAAATTAAATAAAGAATATTGGTCACAGCAGCAATTGTTCTCCACCACGTTTAAAGTTTATGGCCCGTCCACCTCAGGAACTTGGGTATCAAAATTATCCCTGAACATCCCAGTGGTAAATACAACTTGAGAGGGTCATTTCAATTCATGTCCAGTTTTTAACTAGTAAACTCGTATTTACCGATTTTAATAGCATGTGAAGGCAGCATAAGCTAAAACAACTAAAAATCATGACTTATTGTAAGAATTTTCTTATTATAATTTGTTCCCATGATTTTGGGAAACACGTTTACTGTATATGAGAGAATTTTAAAAGTGTGGAAAATCATGGAAATTGCTAGTTATGTCCAGCAGAAAATTGATATTTGTGCATACAATACATAAAAAAGGGTAAAAAGCCTTATCCAGTAATCATGAAGGACTGGAAATGTCATGTAAATTCATTGGTAATAAAAAGTGTGAAGCCAGACATGCAATTATGGAATTGAATAATTTAAAATTATTTTATTTAAATATTTGAATATACCCCTAGTTTCTATAAATAAAAAAGTTTGAAAACCAGAAGTTTTGTCATTACAGCATAAATATCTTAGCCTTGAAATATTGTCTTGGACAATGTTGAGATCCACTGCTGTGACTGGTAGTGTAAACATTTATCATTAAGATTGTAAAAATGAATAAATGTTTTGTTTACCTATGTCCTGCAGCTCTTTATCATGTTTCTCTAAGATTTCTGACAGAGCTTTAACATGGGCGGCTTGCTGTTTCTTTTTTTCTGTTTTCATGACCTGTAATGGAAAATTAACTTTATAAGTTAATTGTGAAGCCATTTGTGTTATGAAATAGGAATGTTTTGGGTTTCTTGACACCGACCTCTTTCTCGGCATTTAGTGAACTGATCTGTTGGTGACATTTTTCAGTGAGTTCATTGATGTAATTCTTGTAGTTAATGTCCATGAGGCTGAGCTGGTGCTTGTTATACTTCTGGAGCTCATCCACTCTTGTGCTGAGGTCCAGAATCTTTTTATTCTGCAAGATGGTTCAACACAAAATGAGAGGAGGCTGTAGTTGCTCTTGTGGTTTATAGTGGGACATGTTCATTTTGCAATTTAGCTTCATGATAAAATATTTCCTAAACTTTCTCTTAAATGCCCTGTTCCCTTTCGTGGGAACTTTCGACGTAGCGTCTCGTTCCCTTACTCAGGGAACAAGGGTTACATCTGTAACCCGAGACGTTCCCTTTCGTGGGAACTATCGACGCTACGTCGAATGACGTGATGGGTTCCCATTACGTCATTCGACGTAGCGTCTCGTTCCCTTACTCAGGGAACAAGGGTTACATCTGTAACCCGAGACGTTTTATGCAGTATTAAGATGGTTCAAGAACACAATTACTAAGCTTAATATCTGGCCATTTAAAAAAAAAAATTCCTCAGGTTACCTTTTCTTCAAGGTCTAATTTAGTGACGAGGATCTCTTCTGTGTATATTAATTCCTTCTCTCTTTTCAACCCTTGTCCCTCTTTGTCAATGATTTTCCAGATGAAAAGACAGCTGTCTTCTGAGACTGTTAGGAGGAACTGGTCATCAAAAGTGATAACCATCTATGAACAAAACAATAAAGACATTCATGAAAAACATGCTTGACTTCTAACTAGGAACTCATAGGAAACATAATTCCAATGAATTTTAGCAGTGCAAACCTTAGTGACAGGGCCAGCATGGGCCTGGTACTCTAGCCAGTCATTCTGGAGAGGGTATTTGATGGCCCTCACCGTCCCAGTGGAGGTTCCAATGAAGATTGCTCGTCCTGAACGAGACATAGCTACAGTGGTGCAAACCACATGACCTGAAGACACTTCCTTAAAGATCTGCAGCAAAAATATTAACACACAGTTTTATATCGAGGGATCATTGATGGCTTTTGTTTAATCTAAAGATCCAAATATGCTGTGCCACAATTGTTCACAAGAAATGTGACAACCATTTGACTCCACTGATGTCAAACCTGGTGCAATGCGCTGTGAGGTGATATATTTAAAGGTGCATTATGGATGATTTTCGGAAAAAATTAAATATAGACTCATACAAAAATAATGCCTCTCAATCATTACCTATGGTCCACCAGAAGTGTGTGGTGTTGTTTGTGTCTACAGAGACATTGCCCTGTGCCTGTATTATCATACTTTCTTTTTGAATTCCTGTGCTCGGGATGGTTTTGGGCTGCAACCTTTGGCCAGTGGGTGTGTCGCCCCAGCCAATAACGACGCCCAGCGCAGGTGAGGGCGGAACTTTAGAGTCTGTGTCTGAAGCTCAGGAAGACCTGCTAAGTTGTCGTGTCTCGACACAAAAACAGTTCGCTAATGTCCCTATAGCCTTGTTGCCTGCTATCTGTGATTCAACAGATTAAGCATTGTAATTACGTTTTTATGACAACGCCAGTTTTGCAAATGGAGCTTGAGGTCAGTAGTTTTAAGTTTTAGTGCCATGTCAGTCAAGTTGATCAATATGCCATTTCATGTTGCAGCTTTACTGGCTAGTCAGTAGATGATCGTGAGATCACTGTGAGATGATCGTGCAAAATTTCTGACACTGTTTATCTCTGCTCGCAAGACCGTGACAATGCCTGTCTTTGAGCCTCTCTGTACAACGTAGAACCACAGTTTAGGAGCCATGACCACAGAAATTGCCACGATTGGTCATCTTTCATCCGGTAAAGCCTAAAATCGCACAATGTGTACTGGGCATAACTGAAAATCCTAAATAATGCACCTTTAAATATGCAATTTTTCAAGTGAATTTTAGCCTTTTCCTCAAATAAGGCTTTTGTATAGCTTCAGAGGGCCCTAGAATATGGTACATGAGTAGTGAAAGATAGAGTCGCCTCATACAGCTCAACTTAATGTCCTTGTCTGTAATTTTTCACTGACACCCCTTCCTTCAAGAAAGAATCCGGTGTCTGAAGCACATGTGAAGTTACGCCAATCCTATTGGCAGTCCTATGATGTCACATGGAGTGCCCGTGTGTATAAAAGGGTGCCTGCATTACACGTCATCAGCATTGTTGTCTTCAGGAAGCTGCTTTGTTTGTGTGTGCGTGTGAAGACGGAGTCTCTCGAGGGAGCTGGATGTACTCAGTGTGATGTGTTCCCAGTGGGAAGCTCCGCTTTTGCCTGACACTCTTCTCGAGGAATTAGAGGCTTAAGAAGCAGCCTTTTCTGTGTTATTGGCCATATGGTGTTCCCCTTTCATAGGACTGTCATCAGCCAATAGGATCGGCATGATTTCACACATGCTTCAGACACCGGATTCCACGGGACGCGTCCCTATAGTGTCAGCAACTGATGCAGCATCTTGTTCCCTTCACATAATAAATAAATTCTGATATATACTAAAAACCCTAGATTTAAAAGACTTATGACTTAAGATAAATCTATACCAATCTGACTCAAGTTCTGTAATATAGTGAATAAAAGTGGTTCTGAGATGACAAATGTGTCTTTTGAGACTGCATTCATGCGCTCACCTGACTGTCTTTGATTTCCTTCAGAGTGCAGTCTGTCCCAACAGCAAAGAATGTCTTTGCGTCAGGGGAGATGGTGACCCCTGTGTAGCTACAGGTCTTTAGCACGCTGTCGGACTCTCGGGTACCACTGAGAGTATTCCACTCGTACACGGCCCCATCCATGCCACACGACACAAGACGACTGTCATCTGCACTGAATGCTATGGCTCGCACCTAAGGCACAATAATATGGACTGTAACATTGTTTAAAGAGCCAAGTTTTAGGAAGGCAAAACTAGAGCTGTGGATTTCCTTCATAATATCATATTTCACATAAGAAAGAAATACACATATGTTTGGAACAACAATTTTAGGTGAACTATTCCTTTTAAATTTCAGAAAACATACTTTTTCATTGTGTCCCTTCAGATTCAGGACATCCTCAAATGTGGTAGTGGAGTAGATGTTGATCACATTTCCATTGACAGCAGCAAACAAGTGTCCCCCATTGCTGAACACACACTGGGGACAAATGTATGGCCACCACAGTCATTCAACAAGGTGTATAGGAATGTGATGAATGAGAACAATGCTTATTTTCTATAAATGAATGAACAGATAATAGCAAATTTGAGTGAATCTGCAGAGACGCACCTCACGGCAACTGCGTACAGTGAACTCCTTCAAAGTCCTGATGTCATCGATGAGCAGAGTCATGAAACGGAGTTTGTCTGAGAATCCCACCAGGATGTAGAGTCCAGTGGGGTGAAGAGCTATGCTGTAGGCTTCCTCCTGGAACTCCTTATACATCTCTAAATCACTGGACACACAATCACTCTACTGGATATATCCAACAGTATTCCTGCTAATAAAAACCTGATGGAATTTAATAACTTTTTTTTTTTAAATGTACTTTTCAAGGCTGTCAATGTTTACTTAAAATATTAATTAAATATGTTAGATAATAATGATATTTTAATATAAATATTAATAAGTTATAAATACACTAACATTAAAAAGAATTTCAGTTAGGGGTCAGTAAGATTTTTTAATGTTTTTGAAAGATTATTATGCACACAAGGCTGCATTTATTTGATACAGTAAAAACAGTAAAAAAGTGTGAAATATTATTAAAATTTAAAATGACCTTTCTATTTTAATGTATTTTAAAACTGTGCTTATCTATTTTGTAATTTGCTTAATGGCAAGCCATTACTCCAGTCTTCAGTGTCACATAATCCTTCAGATGTGCTGGTTTGATGTTATTTGACTTTGGCATTTATCCGGAATACATATTTTTTTGTAACAACGTAAGTCTTTACTGTCACTTTTGACCAATTGAATGCATCCTCGCTGAATGAAAGTTTTTATTTCTTAAAAAAAAAGAAAAAAGAAATCTTACTTACCCCCAAAAGTTGTAGTGTGAATATTTTTTTATTTATTTTTATTCATATTCATTTTTTTATTCATATTTTTATTCAGTAAGAAATAAAAACTGATGTTTTTTAGAAAATAACATTTAAATGATTTTTTTTAGTATAGAGACAATATTAAACCAATTTATTTATTTATAAATAATGTTGACTTTATAACACAGTATCTTTATTATATTTTTTCTCCCACAGTATAAATGAGTCTGTATAATTTACAGAAATGTACAGCTGATTTTATATTTTAACAAGAGGGTGCATCTTTTTTGTGGGTGCAAAAGCATGAAAAAAATTACCTTTGGTCAGCAATGTTTATGGAATTTGTATGTTTATGGATTTGTTAGCAATGTTTATGGAAATCTATGGTAAGATTTACTAAGACACAATTTATACATTTATAGATGTGGATATTTTCGCTAAGTGACCATTATCAGTCATCATATTTTAATATGATAAAAATATGATGAAACTCTTACTAGAGAATAAAGAGCCAAAATGAAAACACTGTCTCTTTGAACAAAACTATGAGACAAACAATGCTTTAAAACTCACTATGAGAGATAATAAAAAAAGCAGAAGAACACAACACCTTGTCTCTTTAACAAAGCTAAACATACTTGGTCTCAAAGTTCCAGATGCGCACTGAGCGGTCCAGGGAACAGGTGGCAATAAGCGGTTTGCGGATGCAAGTGGACAAACCGGTGATAATGCTGGAATGGAATGATTGAGACAGGTACTCAAAATGAGCATGATCACCCTGATAAAACAATTGGAAAAAAGAGCTGAATTAGTCATTACTGGTATAATGAATAAGTACAGAACTGTGTAGAACATCTCTTTTAATACACTAAATCGGGGAGTTACATGGGTAACCGAGGTTCTAAGAATAAGGTAAACACACCATCATAAGAGTTAGCTTCGCTAGAGGGTGATCTGTCAGGAGATCGTATATCAAATTGTTCTCTTATTTTGCCGACTGGCACCACCTAATCCCCGAGTGACCACGCTGGGTGGCACGTTGACCTTATTCATAGAACCCCAGTTACCCATGTAACCCCCTGTTCTATTTCATCCCGGTCAGCATGCCACCATATGGGTCAACATTGTACCAAATAAGGTCAGGAGGGGAATGTAGTAGGACCATAACCACAGGAGACAGACATGAGTTAAACTTTATTTTTTTTAAAGTCTGACATTATGATATGCCAACATGAACACCAGTTCCTGGAACCAAACATTAAACCAAGCCAACAAGTATGTACACCTTGAACGAAAAACTAAGTGTTTAGGGACTTATACCTTCTCCAGCTTGCAGAGGTAGCTAAAGAAGATACAACATTCAGGCGATAAAACTGACCAAATATATGCGAGGAGATCCAGTCTTTTGCTACACAGACCTCCTCTAAAGGCACACATTTGAATAGTGCCCAGGACGCAGCCATCCCCCTGGTGGAATAAGCTACCACACCTTCAGGAGAAGGTACACCAGCGCTGGTATATGCCATCTCAACAGTCCTGACGGCCCAACAGGCCAGCCTCTGTTTTGACACAGCCTGGCCTAGCACCGACTCCCCAAAACAGACAAATAGTTGATTTTTCTGCCTTATTGACTGTCTATCTATATATCCTCTTAGGGCCCTGAATGGGCAGTTTTAGGTACTACCAGGCTGCTTTATCTGAGACATGAGGAGGTGCATGAAAAGGTTCCAGAACCAAAGGCCTAGGCCCTAGACACATATGAACGAGGCAGGACCTTGGGCAAAAATTCATGATTCGGTAAGAGTGAGATGGGTCCATCCTCTCCACCAAGCTTCAAAGGGTTAGTACACCCAAAAATAAAAATTCTGTCATTAATTACTTAACCTTTATGTCGTTCCAAACCTGTAAGACCTTCCTTCATCTTCTGAACACATATGAAGATCTTTTTGATGAAATCTGAGAGCTTTCTGTCCCTTCATAGACAGCTACACAACTACCACTTTGACGCTTTAAAAAGTTTATAGAGATTGTAAAACTACCCTTATGAAAAAGATCTTTATTCAAGTGTGCTATTACTACTTCTTTTAAACTAAAAATAAGAAAGTAAACTTTCAGTCTACTTTTTATATACTTCTCAGAAATATACTTTATGTACTTCTGAGAAATAAACTTAAAATTGCACTCAAGTATACAGGTCCTTCTCAAAAAATTTGCATATTGTGATAAAGTTCATTATTTTCTATAATGTAATGATAAAAATTAAACTTTCATATATTTTAGATTCATTGCACACCAACTGAAATATTTCAGGTCTTTTATTGTTTTAATACTGATGATTTTGGCATACAGCTCATGAAAACCCTCTCAAAAAATTAGCATATTTCATCCGACCAATAAAAGAAAAGTGTTTTTAATACAAAAAAAGTCAACCTTCAAATAATTATGTTCAGTTATGCACTCAGTACTTGGTCGGGAATCCTTTTGCAGAAATGACTGCTTCAATGCGGCGTGGCATGGAGGCAATCAGCCTGTGGCACTGCTGAGGTGTTATGGAGGCCCAGGATGCTTCGATAGCGGCCTTAAGCTCATCCATTCATACTTTTGCTTTGGAGCCGAATCGTTTGTCTGATTGTTTTC
Organism: Anabarilius grahami; assembly: GCA_003731715.1. Lineage (NCBI taxonomy): Eukaryota > Metazoa > Chordata > Actinopteri > Cypriniformes > Xenocyprididae > Anabarilius > Anabarilius grahami. Next base: position 1,474,850 of record RJVU01064619.1, read on the forward strand.
TCTCTCACCTTCAAAGAAGAGTGCAAATTTCGACTAAGAGCAAAACAGCAATTTTAATTGCTTGGAGTGATCTCCTTCAACAGCAATTTTCATTACTTTTATTGTTTTGTTCCGGTGGCTGCAGCTCGTGGATCTCTCTCTGGCTGGTGGGACGGCACATTTAGCAGTGTGTGTGTGTGACAGCGTGCTGGCACAGGATGGTGCTGCACTCATCGCTGCGTGCTTTAGCTGAAAGAGCAGATCCTAAAAGAGCAAGCACGGGCGTTCAGCATCTTTTTCAAGATACCTTTTCGCCCGTGTGTTTCTGGATGCGGTCATTTCCTGACCTCATCTGATGGCCACGATCGCTGTCTCACATGCCTGGGCAAACAGCATGCTGAGTCGGCGCTCGTGGATGGTACATGCCCTCATTGCAAGGGCATGCCCATGTTTGCGTTGCGATCACGACTCTCCTTCTTTAATACGGAGGTATGAGTCCCCTCTGTTGCTACCCAGCCATCCGTGGCTTTTAAAGCTGCTGGTCTGGTTAGCACTTTGGGAGATCTGAGGGTCACAGTGGGAGCTTCTTCGTCGGGTTCTCCCCCACGAACCTTCCACTCCTCTAGCACGCCATGGTCTGTCGAGTTGCCGTCTGCTGCCATGGGGCCCTCTGTGGAGGTTCCCCACGTCACTTTCGGTGCTCCGGATGAGGATCAGATGTCGATCACTGCATCGGAGAGTAGGCTTTTGGATGAGGAAGCCGAACTTCCGCCATCCGGGGTGGTCGTTCAGGCTGAATCGGATTCAGAGTTGATGGCCATGCTTGCCTGGGCCACCGCAGGCATCGGGCTCGAGTGGAACCCTCCACTGTGTCCCGAGCGCTCGCGGTTTGGATGATTGGTTTCTGGGTGCAGGGCGTGGTTCTCAGCCTCGTTCTGCCCCAGTGCCTTTCTTCCCAGAGGTACACAAAGGGGGTTCAGTAGAGGAGGAAGGCACCTTTTACTGCCAGAAACCGTTCTTCTGCTTCCTCCACTCTCACTACCCTCGATGGTGGAGCCGCCAAGGGTTACGTGGACATTCCACAGGTGAAGCGTGCGACTGAGGTGCACTTGTGCCCGCAGTCTGCTGCCACCTGGTGGAATTGTCCGTGCCTCCCATCCAAGGCGAGTAAGACGACGCTGCTAAGGTTTACTCTGCCGCTGGACAGGCGGCCTCCGCCCTGCACGCCATGACCATCTTGCAGGTCCATCAGGTGTAAGCTCTGAAAGAGTTGCACGAGAGTGACGAAAGTCACGGTGCGTGTCCTGGGTCAGACGAAGTCCACCCTGGTGGTCCAGGAGCGCCATCTCTGGCTGGACCTAGCCGAAATGAAGGACGGTGACAAAGTTCACTTTCTCGACGCCCCCAATTCCCCGACTGGCTCATTCTGGCCCAGTCCCAAGATCAGTTGTGTGAACACAGGGACCTGGTGCTCTCGCACCTCAGCCGGATGGGGCTTCGGGTCAACTAGGAAAAGAGCAAGCTCTTCCCCGTGCAGAGTATCTCTTTTCTCGGTGTGGAGCTGGACTCGGTCAACATGACGGCGCGTCTCACCAACAAGGGCGCACAGTCAGTGCTGAACAGCCTGAACTCGTTCTCGCAGAAAACACTGGTTCCACTGAAACATTTATGCCCCGAGCTCAATCGTGCAGCCGACGCGCTCTCACGATAGCTCACGTTCCCGGGGGAATGGAGACTTCACCCCCAGGTGGTCCAGCTGATTTGGAGCCAATACAGGGACGCACAGGTAGACCTGTTTGCCACCCACAAATCCGCTCACTGCCAGTTGTTTTACTCCCTGACCGAGGGGACCTTTTGCACAGATGCACTGGCACACAGCTGGCCCCGGGGCCTACGCAAATACGTGTTTCCCCCACTGAGCCTTCTTGCACAGACACTGTGCAAGGTCAGGCAGGACAAGGAGCAGGTCTTGCTAGTTGCGCTGTACTGGTCCAACCGGACCTGGTTCCCAGAGCTGAAGCTCCTTGCGACAGACCCTCCCTGGTATATTCCCCTGAGGAAGGACCTGCTTTCTCAGGGACGGGGCACCATGTGGCACCCACGTCCCAACCTCTGGAACCTCGGGTTCTGGCTTACTGTGCCATTTTCCTTGGATGAGGGAATACGAGCACTTTTCTGCTACTCAGTTTAGTTCTCCAGATGGTGAACCCTGTGGAGTTCCTCCTGCATCCTGCAGCAGTCAGACGCGGTGGAGGTGTCCGACGCCAGGTCCAGTACTCGTGTGCATGCCCGGTTGGTCAGCCCTTGTACTGCACTCTTCCCCTAGGGTAAGGAACAGCAGCTTCGATCATCCCCTGAGTAACGCCCTGTCCGCTCCATCCCACTGGTATGGATGACTGCTTCAGGCTTACTCCGGACGCTGGAAGGTTATGACTCTGTGGTTGCACCTGTATTGGGCATGCTACGGCTTGCCAGCATCTGCTTCCCTAACACTCGTAACGTGGTTCAGTGGCTACGACATTTTCAATTGGACCCCATTACGTCAGTATCGACGTAACGTCGAACGTGACTTACTGAATGGGAACGTCCTAAAGGAGGGAACGGAGACGTTACATCTCCTTGCCATAGCCCTGAGTCACCGCTGAATGGTCGGGTACTTACTCGGCTCCTCAGCAAAATATGAATGGAAGTGAGTATGCTGTTCCTATTTATACCTGGATGCCAGGGGTGTGGCCCGGCATGTAAATCTCACTGGCCAATTCCCATTGGCTCGTTTTGTACCACTTGGAGGTGACAGGGCTTCCAAGCGAGACCCCATTACATCAGTATCGACGTAATGTCTAGGTTACAATAGTAACCTAGACGATCAAAATGCAGGAGAAGAAGAAGCTGAAACAAGCGACAGAAGATTACTCACGCAAATGTAAAATAAAGTGATCATCAAACATTAAACAGCATATAAATCAAAACTGCCTAATGTTACTGAATGAGGACTATGAAGCTTTGGGTGTGTTTATGGACTCGATCTATTCCACCTGTGTTTGATCATCGTTCTGAATCCCATCTGGACATAGTCTTTGACAAAAAAGCAATTTTCTGTTTAAAATGTTTCCTTTTCTTTTAATGAAACTTACCCACATTTAAGTGTTGATAAAAAAATTATTAATGAAGCTAGAATAAAATGTTTTTAAAATGGAAAGAGTTAAAGTACAGTTAAAGGTATTTAAAGTATAAAAAATAATACCTAAATAGGAACACAGTGGTATATACTTAAAGTGCAAAAATAATGTATAAAAAGTGTGATGTTATGTTCACTTAAAGAAAACTTACAAATATACTTGCACTAAACTAGTAGTTGACTGAGAGTATATTTCAAAGTGTACTTTCATATACTGCAAATGTGAGTTGATGAATGTTTATATGTGAGTAAAAGCCTAAATTCAAACTGTTCATCATATAAAGCTCAAACGTGCTGCATAACACACAAGAATGAACCTCAGTGGTTCTTGCATGCGTCAAGCAAATATGTTTGAGCTTCCGTTTACCACAACTGATGTGTGAGTTGATGAATGTTTATATGTGAGTAAAAGCCTAAATTCAAACTGTTCATCATATAAAGTGATTGTGTCTCTTCATAAAATTTGGACTAAACCGCTCTATTCATATGGATTAGTTTTACGATCTCTTTATGAACTTTTTGAAGCGTCAAAGTGGTAGTTGTGTAGCTGTCTATGAAGGGACAGAAAGCTCTCAGATTTAATAAAAAAGATCTTCATTTGTGTTACGAAAATGAACGAAAGTCTTACGGGTTTGGTCTTGCTTCTCACAATAGCTCCCACAGTTATAAAAAGAGCAGAAACTGACTGTTTACTAATTTTATGCTTACTAAACTCAATAAAAATGACAAAATCACATAACAAAATTTTAAAAAAAAAAGAAAAGAAAAAGAAGCTATAGAAATATAAGAAATTCGGGCCCTGATAGTATATAAATAATATTAAAATAACTGAGACAAACGGCACCTTTGCTAAATCAACTACGGAGAGATTGATGCTGTAGAGCTGCCCGCGGTCTGTACTGGCGGCCAGGGTGTCCTCTGATGGACTGATGCACAGAGTACTGATTTCCTGCTGCTCTGCAGAACTGGGATCATTACTGAACACCTCTGGAGGAATCTGAGATGACAAGATGAGAAAACAGTTTCAGGATCAACCAAACTTTCTGATGCGAAACCTGACACACTATTGTGAACATCTGAATGAGAAAATGTCAAGGCACCTTTATATCTTTGGTCTTCTTGTACTGGTCTTCCTCTATTTTCTCAAACAAACACACAGTTCCAGGACCAGCGGAGCAAACAAATCCACTAGAATAACCCACAATGGCCGTCACCCGCGGCAGGATGGAGGAGGGCTCATTTGAGTCCTGCTTTTCTGACTGACTACAAGATAAAGTCAATTCATACAACATACAAAAATTAATCCACTTTCATAGCATATTATATGTTAGTGTTTAAAATACTGCAGATACAATAACTATTGTTTTGCAAGTAAAAAATTATAATGACACCAAGTGGTTGTGGATCATAATTGAATGTACCAGAAAGTGAAAACACTGATAATAATTTAAATAATCAGCTTTGTTCATCTAAAATTGAATAAGACTGTCACATGATGACATATTAATATTCATTAACTCAAATACATGCCGTTTCAATTATTTGTTTCTTCAACTTTGGGCACTTTTATGTGCCAGGAAGTGATATTTATATAACTGATTTTGACTTTTCTTTCTTTTCTATCTTTTCTTTTTGTTATTTGAAAGTCACATTAAAAATGTCTTGAGAAAGTTTTACCATGTCTTCATTTATATTTCATAATTTCCTAATGCTTTTCATGTATGATGTATAATTATGTATGATTTTATTGATTTCAATCTTAAAATATTAAATATTTCATGAAAAAATGATTTCTAACACGTTTAAAACAACAGTAATGGACTAAACAAGAGTGGGAAAAACGGCAGAAACAATATAAACATTTACTGTTTTGAAATGATTTATATAAATGTTTTAAAAATTAATTTAATGTTGGTGATTTCCACCACAACAAACAATTTCTCCCATAATATTTCAATTTTAAGGTTAGTGTATATTTTCTAAGGTACTTGTACTTGTGTATGGTGTTAATAAAAAGCTTGAGATGAAATACATGTTATGTGAAGAAAATAAAGAAAAATATGAGCGGAATGTTTTTATTATACATCATTAAGGTGTAAATTTGTCAAATGTAGTCATTTTATTAAAGAAAAGTTGAAAACACTAGCCTATTTTCATAACCATCTTCACCACCAAATGTTATTAAACATTAAACAATAAATTCTTTGAAGCTTCAAATTATACATGAACTATATTAAAACCAGTGTGGCGCTAGTTTTACAACAGAACTATATAATTTTTTTAGCAATAATTATGAGAAATTTCTACTTCTTAATATTAAATTTATAAGAACATATCATATGAAAATTACCAGAATTAACTTCAGTATTAGCTCAAAAACAGTCAAACTTTACAATACCTACATATTCTTTTTGTAAGAGAACAATATGATTATTACTCTGAAATGTTTTCTAACAAAATATATTTTTATTTTACTTGCATAAACTTTTACTTTTGTGATGAATAAATTATAATTTTTTCATGCTGCAGCTGTTTATTAATAAAATAGCACCGGAGTGAAATCTTGACTTTTCCTTTTTCAAACTTTTATTTTTTTTAAATAGTTATATCTCCTAAAAAATACATTTTAAAGATCTGAAAAAAAAAGAAATGATGTGTATTTTGTATATTTATTTTATTTAAATGTACTATTCCGGTTCAAAATCACCCGGAATGTGTTATAAGGTATAATAAAACATGAGATAAATGACAGATTTCTCCTGTAATTATTAGCAGACAAATTAGGGAGTGTTTTAGGAGAAGTGCCCTAGTACGTCTCCCTCTATGACCTCACAGTTCATTCCACTCACCTCTTAACCTTCTGCACAGATGCCACACTCGTCTCCCAACGTAGGCGACATGATTCAAACATCATCAGCTGACCTGTCTCTGTCCCGGCAATCACCTTCTCCGTGGATATCCAGGTGTGGCACAGGAAGTTCTGGGAGTCTGTTTTAAATGTGCTGGACTGTTTCAGGGTTTCTCCCGCAAAGCGGAAGATCTTGAACACCCCGTTACCGCTCACACAGATCTGTGTGTTGTCCTGAGGGTTGAAGCTGACCTGTGAACAGGAATGGATACATTGTATTAGGACAGCAGTAATTCTGACCTGTCATCAAAATGACTTCTAATGGTACAGTTTACTTAAATAATTCTGCATTACGGTAATGAGAATATGAAGAATAGGATCTCTTCTGGATATAGCAAAGGGTGGTGTGCTTGAACATTATTGTATATAATTTGTTATATTTTGATGTACAAACCATTTTATTTCATGTGGAAATGCCAGAAGTTTATTCCAGGTATTCTAGACCAGTATTTTATTATAGTAAGCATTAATCATATATATTCATATATAGCAGGGGTGTCTAATCCTGCTCCTGGAGGGCCACTGTCCTGCAGAGTTTAGCTCCAACCCCAATTAAACACACCTGAACCAGCTTATCAATGTCTTTCTAGGCACACTAGAAATTTCCAGGCAGGTGTGTTGAGGCAAGTTGGAGCTAAACTCTGCAGGACAGTGGCCCTCCTGGACCGAGTTTAGACACCCCTGATATATAGCAACTGTCATGGTGGCTGTAATTTATTTCCAGTTAGGAATTTTAGTGCTTCAAATTATTTTTAATATTTATATTATTTATAATATCTACATTATTTCAGCTTCAAAAAAGGTTTTTAATAGTTAGTTAAAGACGATAACCCTGTTTCTCATATATCATGTGATAAGATTTAGAAATCATAATTAATTTTAACATAATATTTAATAATATCTTAATGACCAAAGTCTAGGTGACTCAAACACTTCAAGAACAAATGTGGGTCATATTTTTTCCCCAAAAAAATGAAAAGAAAGAAATTGAAACTATATTTTGTTTAAAGAACATAAACAATATTTTTAGGACTATATTATATTTTTTTATTGTGGCATTATTTTCATGACAATTGACCATAATTTATTCACACTTCTCATTACTGTAATGCAAACAAACAACTTTAAATAGAAATGATAACTGATGCAACTATTCATACCTTTAATTAATGGTGGTTAAAAAAAATTATTTTAGTAGTTATAGAAAAAAATATAATATATGTTAATTATATTATATACAAATCACATGTAGTATATTATTACAAATGACAAAATTAGGAATTACACAAGCAAACACACTTCAAAGTAAAATGCCCAGCATTAAGGTAATGAGAATTTTGGTTGTTTGATGCTTAGGGCTTTAATTGTCATGAAAATAATTCCACAGTGACAAAAATCTTAGCAGTCCTAAAAATAGACTTAAGCCGCGCACACACTTAACGATTGTAAGGCCGATTATGAATGTAAATTGATACTTATGACTGATCGCGCTCAAACGCGTCCAGTCGCNTGAATCAATGCCACGTAGAATTAAGGCAGTTCTGAAGGCGAAAGGGGGCCAAACACAGTATTAGTATGGTGTTCCTAATAATCCTTTAGGTGAGTGTATGTGTTCAGTTCAGTCTTAGAATGTTTCAGCTAATCGTTAGGTGTGTCCCCGGCTTTAATCTTCTATTTGGAAAATATGATTTCTTGTGTTTCTCATTTAATTTAGGGGTGAAATATGATCATTTTAAGTCACCTTTCTGACAATTGTGTTTACCTGGTTTATGGAGCCACTGTTGCTTGTCTTCACAGTGGCCATCACCTTCTTCTTTTCCCACATCCAGAGGAAAAGAGTCCAGTCTGGCCCACCTGCCTGACCGATCAGATACTTAGAGTCTGGGGAAAAGGCCATGCAGACAAACTCATCCATCGGGATATCTCCTCCAGTCAACACCTTCCTCTTCCTGTTCTGCTCATGCTGTAGGTCAAACACAGTGATGGTGGCTTTCTCTCCACATTCAGACACAGCCAGATAACGCCTGTTTGTGCTGATGGCCAAAGCCTTCATGCCCTGACTTCTCTCTGTACCTGTGCCGACATAGACAGTGTAACACATGAAAACAGATATTGGTCTGATGAATAATTCTCACGAAAAAATGTCCAGGTCAAATTTTATCCTAAAATCAAAATAAAGAAACAAGCAAATATATTTTGCATAAAATTTTAGAAGCATTTTATTTGTTTATATTTGCCTTTATTTTCATGACAGTTAAACGCAGAAAAAAACACAATTTTATTTTTTTTATTAGAATCATTATAAATTAAAGTAGATTACATTTACCATAATGTATACATATTTTAACTAATTTCTTTTTATTCTTTTTGCATTACAGTTAAATATAACTTCTTATTTTTCTTTAACTTGATATTGGGAGGAATATGACCCATATATGTGTGTGTCTGAGTCAGATATTCACTAGAAATACAGTTAATAATCTGTAATACTTATATTAAGACTAGTGATAATTATATTACTTAATACAGCTCAATATTATATGATATATAAGATATACATATAATATGCTAGACATATATTATACATTGCATATAACATATAGTCTATTACAATACATATGAAGTGTATAAAGATTAATGTTTAATATCATAAAGTTTTGGAGTACCTGGAATAAACTTCTGCCATTTCTGATCGATGTTATAGCGCACACAGTTGTTTCCGCACGGAAATATGATGGTTTGCTCATCAAAATACAACAAATTATTCTTCACTCCTGTCCGCAACCCGAATATATAATGAGACTGTGCCACTACTTTAGCCATCTGACAAAAATATTAGCTAACAGCGTGTCGAAAAGTAAGATTTAAGCGAGTGGCCTGGTTTGTTTGCTGTGCATTTGTATGACGCTGCAGTGTTGATTAGTTACTATGGTAACAACAAGCTAAAGGAGAGAGGTGTCTGTCTGCGGAGGTTCACGCCTCCTAACAACGATGTGCGTGTGTGTGTGTTTTAAATTAATCTTTTTACCTAATTTACTATATCTGAATTAGGAATGGTTTTGTTTTAAGATCAAAACGCAGCTGCGGTTCTCCATTAAGACCACACGATGGCCCTCATACAAAGCAGGACACACGAAATTGGACGTCACCCCGTCATGACAAAAAGGTTTCAAAAGAATTTTGGTTTGTTATAAGCCAATTAACCCCTTCAGACCTGAATTATGTTCCACTGAGCAAAACTAATTTTTATCCACTTGATATTTGCTCTTCTTTAATGTATAAATGAGTCTAAAAAAAAAGATTTGTGCAAACTCATTTTTTTATTAGATTTTTTTCATGTCCACTACAATGGACATCAGGGCTTAAGCAACAAAAAATCTGTCATATGTTAACCATACATTTCTTATGAGCTAGAGTTCAAACAATATGTGAACTATAGAATTGAATATTTTGAAAAGTACACATACTGTAACAAAGAGCAATGCAATACGAATGTAGATAATATGTAAGATGATAAGATGAATTCTCAAAAAACTTGTTTTATTATTTTTGTTGTTTGCAGTGGGTGAATGGGAATATGTGTGCATATGTCTGTGTGTGTGTTGTGTGTACTTGCTGTTTTTGATAAATATATGATTGTGTGCATATAAGATCAGGGCATCAGTGTGTGTGTGTGTGTGTGCGCGCATTTTTGTGACATATCAGGACACAAATGTGTATAATGACATGGGTATGACATAGGTATTACAAGAAAAGGTGACTTATGAGGACATTACCCATGTCCCCACTTTTCAAAATGCTTATAAATCATACAGAGTGAGTTTTTGTGAGAAAGTAAAAGTGTTCACAGTTTCCTGTGATGGTTAGGTTTAGGGGTAGGGGTAGTGTAGGGGGATAGAAAATACGGTTTGCACAGTATAAAAAACATTTTGCCTATGGAATGTCCCCACAATTCACAAAAACGAACATGTGCGCGTGTGTGTGTGTGATTTTGTGTGTGTGCGTTGCAGTGTATGCACTCATTTCACATTTGCTATTTGTTTTTCATTAAAACTAATGAAAAACTGAATGATAGCTTATATGATCACAACATAGAAGACAAAATCAGAAAGAAAAAAAAAATTTAATATTTGATTAAGACCCAATGTCCATTGTGATGGAGATCAAACTTCAAGCTCTTTCAGCTCTGAAAGATTTTCAAATTAACTTTGAATATTATCACTTGATATAATTAAGATTATAATAGGTGCAAGTTGATGATGCCATGAACATAGATCTTCATATAAAAGATAAAAAAGGAGCTCCTCCTCCTCCTCCTGTCTAGTTGGTTAGCCATGCCAGTCTTTTGTGATGCCTGGAGCACAATCAGATTAAGTTATGGGTCATTCTTTCATTGTGATTGGTAGATCAGGGACTAATCAGTGACCAGGCAGTACTAATATTATAAAAACATAAAATCTTATTGGTTTAAACCAAAATCCATGTGATGTCCATTCCAATGGACGCAGGGTCTGAAGGGGTTAAATGGCCTGACATTGGCCATTTTGACTAACAGCAATTAAGCAGGACAAATGTCTAAGTTTTGACCGCATCTTTGTTCTGGACAGGCAGGTGGGTTAAAATGGGGCCTGCCCAAATAATACCCCCCTAAATACTGAAGCTGTCCATGTTCATGGAGTGAAATGTAGCATTTTACACACAGTATTGCTGGTGTAGGTGTATCAGACCCATTTTAATAACTGGGGTATTCAGAAATAGGGGGGTAGAATCCAGGCAGGTGGGTTAAAATGCTTCCCAAATAATAACACTGAAGCTGTTCAGGGAGTGAAATATAGCATTTTACACACAGTATTGGGTTTGTAAAATTTGTGGTTGAATATTTTAGTTTGATATGTTTTTATAATTTCTAATTAAGATACAGGATTATTTTTTTGGTAAAACATTGATGACCCACAAAACGATTTTTGTCTGGAGTGCATGATCCCAAAATATTTATTACCTTGCAAATAACACATTATATGAACTGTATTCAATGAAAATATTAAAGCTGGGCCTTAAAGTTAACAAAAGTAACAAAGAAAAGAAAAGGGAAAAAACTCTAAGTACCTAAATTACGTTTAAGAAGTAACTGCGCAAGATGACATTATCTTAATAAGATGACTTTAAGTGTTTACACCCACACGCGTTTTATACATTTATTATAATACCATGATTTAAATTATAATTAATAACATTGAATAAATTTAAAAGAGTTGGCTATTTGTTCATAAAGATGGTTTTGCTGTAGACGTTCCCCCTGGCCTATTTTACCTGAACACTGAGGGCTCCTGACATTTAAATAGCTCTTGGGCTCTTCTTGTTATTTTGTTACACATTTTAATATAAATTTATAAATTATGAGCCTATGTCTAAATTATCATATGCCTATGCCGTCAATTTACCTTAAATCCGAGAAAGGCAAGTCCCCAGCAGCGGAACCATTCTTTGTCGTTTTCTGTTTCCGTCAGGATTTTAATATTGTGCACACCCACGAGAAGCAGTGCTGTCCACACGTGAAGCTGTGGGATGCTGTGAATTTTCTCTGTTGCTGTATTTTTTTTTGTCTCATTTCAGTTCCATATTATTTGACTATGGTAGAAATAGATGAGGATCCCCAGTTGGGGTTTGATTCTGATGAAGACGATGAGGAATTATCAGACAGCGAGGTGAGAATATAGTGCATTTCACGTGTTTTGTTTAGGTATGGCAGTTTTACATTAAAACACAATTTCATGCCACGTAGGTTTGAATTAACAACATAACCAGTGTTAAGAAAATATGCAGAATACCTTTGTGTAATTTAATACACATTTGTGTCATATAATTTTCTTTGATCAGCTCCAAGAAGCCTTCGCCACGGGTTTGCTTAAACCTGGATTGAATATTGCTCTGGATAAGCCAAAGAAAGCCATCAACAATGTGGTGAGTTGACCAGAGCTGCTTTTATACATTAAAACACAATACACATGATGATATCCTGTGAAGTCTGGCATATGAAATAATAGTAAGCGTGTATATATATATATATATATATATATAACAGTTAACCAAGCCTTTAGACTGTAGGCAGAATATAAATACGTTTAAAAAAAAAAGCTTGCATGTGTTTGTAAGTTTTGTATAATTGATACATCAGGCTTTTATTGCTCATAGCTCATTGTGTTATGATCAAGGCTGTGTAGTTTTAATTATGGGGGTCAAAACATATCAAGTGCAATACATTCACACAAATTATTTAAAAGCCTGATGTATCATATTTGATGTTTTTTTCCCCTAAAAAATAATGAATCAATAATCTATTAAACCTAAGTTGCTTCAGTCCAGTTAATTTTAATATTTAAAAAAAATGCTAACAAGGTAAGTTTTTCTTACATTTACTCATTTCACTGTAAAAAGACATGATTACCACGACCGGAAGCTGGACTTTTAAAAATTACACTAAAAGGCATTTTACTTGTTAAAAAAAAGTATAAACTGACAGTCTGACGACATGAGGCATGTAGTAAATTGTTTAAAACAGTTTTTTTTTCCGCAAAGTTTTGATCATCTTGATCATTTAGAAGTTTTAGAAGTTCATCTATCAAATATGATAGAGTATCATACAGACACAGCCTTTATATATTCATTGTGATTTGTTGAAAAATCTAATCCAACATCATCAATGTTTTTCATTCAGGAGGGTTTGAAGAAATGCCTTGCTGAGTTTAAGAAGAGCCTACCATGGGCTGAAAGGCTTGACCTCACCAACCAGCCAGCTGTTGACATCATTGCAAAAGCAGAGGGCAAACAACAACCATCAGAAGGCAGTGAAGACATCAATGCAGAGGATGACTTTCAGAGGGAGATGTACTTGTAAGTGTAACTTGATCACGCAGAACAAGGATGCAGCTTGACTTATTTTGTGTACTTTTATGATGTCATACCTTATTTATGGATGTTCCCTATTTGGAAATCTTATGCCTTTTATTAGAGTCCCACAGTATTAATTCTTGACGGACAGTTTCATTTTTTAAAAAAAATGGCAGATACTAGGGGTTTAACGATACCCTCAGGTCATGATTCGATACATATCACAATACTGAATGATATTATTGCGATACTCCAAGACATGCAGTAAAAGGTTAACAAAAAATATGATCTTGATTAAAATGCTACATTTGGTACAACATTGGGGGTGAAAATGATTAGGATTGGACTTGGTGCTGGTAACCCAATGCACAGGACAATGGTGACACCAGAACAAAAATATTCATAGTTCTGAATATGAAAATACTGACTTATTTTAGACGAATATGCTTGCACTCTGTCACTGACTAGATACATTTTTTTTTTTTTTAAATGTAGGCCAATGTTTACTGGTAGCATAAGACATTTGGCATTATCAGGACCCACAAATATTCCCCCATTGCATTATTATACATTATATTCAACACTTTAATGTAGTACTGACACTACAACTCTGTAAATTTGAATTTTTTCTCACAGTAATTTTAATTTTGTGTGAATTGTACACAATATATAATAGTCATTATCCACGATACATATTTTTGAATATTTATATTGTGATGTATTGTGACTCGATACATTGTTACACCCCTAGCAGATACTGATATCTAGAAAGCTGTGTGACTGGCTAATAGCTGATATAATGTTGTATTCATGATTCAATATAATGAGCGCAACCAGCATATAAGCAGATTTACACTATTTATAATATTTTGAAATGGGTAATATATCTGATCAGATGCCTGAGATAATGTAGAGTCCTCTGGTGTGTATTTTAAAGACACCTATTTATATTGAACGTTGCTTCCAGTGTCACATGCTTCAGTATATCAAAGGGTTAGTTCACCCAAATTCTGTCATCATTTACTTACCCCCATTTCGTGCCACACCCGTAAGACCTTCGTTCATTTTCGGAACACAAATTAAGATATTTTTGATGAAATCTGAGTTGTAGTTTTTTTTATCCTCCATAGAAAGCAATGAAATGACCATATTCAAGGTCCAGAAAAGTAGTAAAAACATAAAATAGTCAACTTGACTACAGTGGTTCAACCTTAATGTTAAGAAATTTCATTTTTGGGTGAACTAACCCTTTAATGATAGAATTTTCATATTTGAAACTATCCCTTTAACCATGTTAACTGTCGTGTTACAGTTACCGACAGGCCCAAGCAACTGTTTTATTGGCGCTGCCAAAGCTGCATAAGCTCAAGATTCCTACCAAGCGACCTGAGGATTACTTTGCAGAGATGGCCAAGACCGATCAACACATGCAGAAGGTAAGAAAATGAGCACAGCAGTCAGTCTGTTGATTTGACATGATGACATGCTTTTATTGAAAGCATTTTGTCCAGTGCACAATGGGAGTAGGAGAGCCAATAGTCTCCATCCCATAGGCAAGTGAACTAATGATATGTGAATATATGCTACCATTTGGGGGTCAGTAAGATTTTTATTTTTATTTTTTTAAAGAAATGAATACTTTTATTCAACAATGATGCATTAAATTGATCAAGATGCTCATGAATTTGTCCGCTCAGATGAGGCAGATTCATTTTTTTGTCCGATAAGAAAAAAACCCGCGTGACTTTGCCTCAACGGGATGTGATTGGATAAGCAGACTAACCAATGGATCAGTTTCATTGCACAGCATCTCAAATGTTGTTGTAGTTGTTCTGAAATGCTTGAGCCAAAGTCTGTCACCCAGAATGATTTGGTATAATGACCTCCCAGAAGCGTTTCACATGATTGCATTCACAAACACCATGATTCTGTTTATTGCTTTTTGTCTGCGCTTTCTGAGACGCAAGTCATTTATGATGTAGAAGAGCTACAGTGGCTTCCACGATTGCAGCAACTTCCATTTTTTTTATTACAGATAGTTTGCACAAATTTCCCAGGAAGTGACCATTTTGTTCTCTTGAATGCAAGGGATGGAAAGGGTGCTTTATTCGCAAGTGTGCTATATTCCAATTTCATCAAATCGGCCTATTAGAATGATTTCTGAAGGATCATGTGACACTGAAGACTGGAGAAATGATGCTGTAAATTCAGCTTTGCATTACAGTAATAAATGTCTTTTTAAATAGAAAAGTTATTTTAAATTGTAGTAATATTTCACAATATTTCAGTTTTTATCATATTTTCAATCAAATAAATGCAGCCTAGGTGAGCAGAAGAGACTTTTAAAGTATTAAACATTTAAAAACATTTTAAAAAATCTTCCCGCAACATTTGAATTATAGTGTACAAGAAAACATGGGTAGATAAAAATGGCAACGGGACAATTCAATTCAAATTCAAGGTCAATTCAAAAACAAAATATTCCAGGTTTTTGTTTGTTTTTAACAGATTAGGAAAATACTGCTTCTCAAGCAAACAGCGATGGAGAAGTCAGAAAAGGCCAAGAAGCTCAGAGAACAGAGGAAATATGGCAAAAAGGTCAGTTTTGAAACCGCTTCCAGATTCTCTCCAAATGATGTATTTAGGGTTTGTTATTGGATGCTTGACAGACATTTGTTTTAAATCTCTTGCTCTACAGGTTCAAACACAGGTGATTCAGAACAGGCAGAAACAGAAGAAAGCAATGCTGTCTGCTGTGAAGAAATATCAGAAAGGTACATTTTCATATGTGCACATCATCAGAGCAAAATGTTTTCACTTTATCACATATCGTTACAGAGGTTATCCAAACAAAGATTTATCTTCCTTATACTCGTGGAGCAAATTTTCACTCAGTGTTTGTCTTTCAGGAATGACAGATAAACTTGAATTCCTGGAAGGAGATCAAGATCAGGGACCGAAAGGGTCAGCAGCAAAAAAGCAAATAAACAAAAAAGGGTATGCAATGAGTCTATGTATTTGCTGCTTTTCAGTAGTGTGACTATAATTTAATGTGTGTGTGCTCCAGACTAACTTTCTACTTTCAAGTTATGTGAAGCACTTGAAAGTCCTTGATAAGTGCTTGAATTTCACTCAATGAATAATATAAAAACATTTGACTATTTCTGCCATAATACCATGGTTACATTTAGCGTTAGTACATTAAATCCATGGTGAATGTTGGTGATTTCTGGACTTCTCTATAACTTATTTCTTCATGGCACAATGTTTCTCCTGTTTTCCACATCAGACCTGTTTGATCTGATATGGTTTACAACAAAGAATTCTGTGGCAAATTCGAATGCTTCTCACTAGATCTTGCTACGATTAATACTGTGGCGAATTCACTTTTTTTCACTGGATCTCCCAGTGCTGTGTAGTAACAGTGTCACATGATTAAAGATCGTCCCGTGAGTAAACCTGTTCTGAGCTCGTGCTGTACTGTCTAATATTGGTCCGTGCTGATAAACGGTCCGTGCTGCACAGCTTAAATGCCGTTTGATGTTTCTCATATGCAACAGAAATGTCAGTTCTTATTAATCTTAACCAGTGTGATCTCTAACAAAATTTACTCACACCGGCAGGAAAAAAGGTAGCAAAATGCAACCATTTGGTCGCAGTCTGGGGCCCTTAGTGCTGTCAAATCGATTAATGGCATATATCATACAAGTTTGTAAATATATAATTTATTTGATATTAAATGTTTGTCCTGCTGTCTTTAGTCCCAATGCTAAGAAGAAATACAAGGATCAGAGGTTTGGCTTTGGCGGCAAGAAGAAGGGCAGCAAATGGAACACCAAAGAAAGCCATGATGACGTTTCAGGATTCAAGACCAAAATGGCTCATGGGAAAGGTGGGAAAAAAGGAGGCAAAGGAGGCAAGACGAATGTAAGTATTTTTTTTCTTTTTCTTTTCTAAAGGCAAAAGGCCCATTCACATCAAGAACGATAACTATATTTGTGTCCACACCAACGAACAATAATGGCCTGTTTATTTTAAGCTGGAGCGCTGCGGTACGTCGTGAACGCGTTGAACGTTTTTGCTGTTCTTGTTGCATTTACATTTACACTGATTTAAACATGTTTTCGGCATGCTAAGTTTTGAGTGAATCTAGCTTTAGTGTAATTGATCTAATCTAATCAGTGAATTTAGCTGTAGTCAATATAGTGGAATAAAAACAATACATAGTCTCTTTCACTGCAATCTTCAAAGGAAGCAAGTCAGTGTTGTCGAAACTAGCTCTGGATACATGAGGTAATTTTGTTACACTGTTTGCTAGCCTGGCATAATGATCTTATCTCCATTAAAGGAATAGTTCACCCAAAAATGAAAATGTTATGTTAATCTGCTTTTTTGGGTGAACTATCCCTTTAATACTTATCACCATTTTTCTGAGGATATGACCGATTGTTTTCCATATCCATTTTCTTTAAAATGTGATTAATTTCTCTGCAATGTCTCCTGCCATTTTAAATGTGCGAGCCCTTAAATTTGAATGGATTCTGATTATTTTGTCATTCAGCAGCTGGAATTATTCTGAAAGTGATCCCAACGATATCGTTCCTCTTTATCGTTATAGCTGTGGTGTGGACTCTGCTATTCTTTCATATTTAGAACGATTTTTAGAACCATAACTTTATCGTTATCGTTCTTGGTGCGATTGGGCCTTAAGTCTGTTAATCCGTATACATTTGAAAATACAGTTTTTGTCCACACTAGCATTTTCAAGCACTTTCTAGATGTTTCTTGTCCACACTGAAATGTCGGGAAATGCTAAAATGATCTTACTATGTAAGATAAAACATAATAGTTCACTGAGACTATACCAACAGATCAGGGGCCAGTTACATAAACTTTTGTTTAGCCATTGTTAAGACCGTGCCATGATCTAGTATGACCCACTAGCAGCTAGTCAGGGGGCAGTCAGTCTTATTTTTCAATATCAAATTAGGCCAATGTACATTTTTTGTAACTGACTTGGTTATGAACAATCTTAAAAAAGCAACTAGCAGTTAGACAAAAGTTAATCAGTCTTTCTTTTCTGATTCAAATTAGAACAATCTACCTTTTTATGTAAGTTAGAAGTTAGTACCTGTCTTGAAGAAAAAAATGAATGAATAACTTTTAAGACTAGTCTAAGCAGTTTATGCAAATGGCAGCCACAGACAATAAAGTTCTGATGCTGTTCTTTTGGCACAATCATTTTATTAGCAAAATATCTCACTATTTACTGGTGTGTCCAGGTAGCACTTAACCACTATTCCATGTATGGTCTAAAACACAATTGCACTCATGTTTTGGCTTAGGACAGAAATTGTGAGAACATTTGTCAGTCATCTTGCAGGAATGTAATATGAAGATGGCACAAAGTAACATTTATTTTTAGCAACATTGTGCAAGTGAATAGCGCATAACAGGCAAACATGAGTATCCATCAATACAGTATGTGTAACATGCCTAATAGGGGTGCAACGGTTCAGATTACTCACGGTTCGGTTTGTATCACGGTTTTAGGCTCACGATTTCGGTACGGTTCGGTGTGTTCTATGTTTAGGTAAAAAATTACTACTGTTAAAGAAAATAATAACAAATAATCAAACGGCACAAATAAATACAGTAAAGCAAAGATACAAATAAATAAAGCTTTTCAGGTTTTTCATGTATCCAGTTTTCAGGTACAGAAACTGCATAAAGTAGCTAATAAAATGTAAAACAACATTGAATGTAATCTTCACTGTATAAATTAAATAAAGATCCATCATTATTAATTAAGTTACTATTCAGTCATGAGCAATGAGTGATTTCCTTGTCTTTTGTTGTTTAACATTAAAAACATATTCAGACAGCAGGAATGCAAGGGCTGCTGTCTCTTTAAGACATAATACACGGATCAGAACACTGATGCTGAACACATGCGTTCTTACTCGAGTGTATAAGTTCACTTAAGACATAACCGACTATGCTTGCTAGGATACTCCCCAAGATGGGCGTGTTGACATAATTTTGTGTGAATTTGTCCGTTCAAGAACAAGACTTGAAAGAGACCTCAATATTTGCGCGCTGTACACAAATCTTCTCACAGAGCTTGCGCAAGTTCTCTTTCGTGCCTTGCACTCGAATGTTAAATTGGCAAGGCTTAAATGAGTTTAGTTTAGATAGCAACGTGTGCTGTTCAGGTCTCACCTGTGCTCGTGCGCTATCAACACCCGGGTGATGACGGCATAAATGACTGGACATTAGAGCATACGGCACTCGCATTGAGCAAAGTTAGGGGAAGCCAGAATGCATCCATCGACAGAAACATACATTAGCCTATACATTAGTCTGTTTTATTTATTTTCTGCAAACCATCTTATAGATGTGTATGCGTCGTCAGATATGAGAAGAACCGCGGTGCAAGTGCGTGCCGAACGGTACGGTTCGATTTTTTACCGAGAACCGTCGCACCCCTAGTGAGAATACACAATACACCAGAGTTTGTGCGAGTGCGNACCGAGAACCGTTTCACCCCTAATGCCTAACCATACATCATCGTTTTCACAGTCCACACTACAGCGCGAAAATTGCATTTTCAAATTTACGTCTTCAGCATCCTTTTTCACAGGACAAAAACGGAAGGGATGGAAGACCAAAACATAGAGAAAAAGATGCATTTTCAAATGTATCCAGATTAAGGCCCGATATACTCACGGCGAAGTTCTTTTTTGTTCCTTGGTTGGGGGTGAAACAAAGTTCGAAATACATGATGAAGCAAGATGTCGAAATACGTATTGTTTCATCGAAAGTACAACTTTATTTTCTACAATAAAGCCTCTCTCTAGTGTGTTCATGTTTTTACTCGCGGACATCTGACCCTGGCAAAAAAACAGGGAGATTTCATGGAGAAATGAACAAAAGATTTCTATGTGGAAAAAGGCGGAGCCTCCACGCACACCTACCTAATATCAATGGTGATACAAAGGTGTTTACCAGCCGTATCCGGAAAGTTAGCTTTGACAAGCTGTTTTGAACTCTCAAAATCAACTCTAAATGAACTTTGTTTTGTCCTGATTTTGTTCGAAATGGCGTCACATCGGTTCGTTCTTCGATTTTGCTTGAAGTAGATGTAGCCTAATTACTATTGTTTTGTTGTAACATTTTTAAAGACTCACCCACATGTTTCCCTCTCTTTCTTTTTATATAGAAACGGCCAGGAAAGGAGGCAAGGAGAAAAATGAAGGCACGCAAATGAGCTGTATCTTCAGTAGCTCTCACTGAAATGGATTGTGCCATTAAAAAAGACACTTTTTTTTTTCTTTTCTTTTTTTCCCCAATCTCCTCTATTTCTTTTTACTTGGGTGAAGTTGGGGCTCTGTCCCCCCAACCCCAAACAAACACCTGAAAGCAATTGTTTTTAAAAAAAAAATGTTTGTATTTAGCAGACTAATGTAAACACCACAAATAAAACCCTTCGGGATGGTGCTACTGCTTTTGGAAACCATTTATGATCACCATAACACCATAATTTTTTACATTATTTAATTTAAAAATGTATACCATAGATTTGCATGTATTTTGCCTTGTAATGTTTTTTCTATGTAAAGAGACAAACAGTGACCGTAAAACTAGTTTTCCCAAAATGTCTAGATCCAGCAAGCACAGTTCTGTACTAAATCAGTCAGCAAACCAAATCACTTTTCGCAGTAATGTTTGTATTCGCAATGGGAATAAACATACTGCTTTATCTGCTTGCATTCTGTACACAAATTTGAATTTGGCACACATTGGATCTGAGATTCACATTCAGCAATGCTCTGTGCCAGAGGAGCACATTAATATTCATGAGATTGTAATTAGTTTATCTGCCCACTGGTACTGGTTGTAGTATTCTGACAGTGTCGTTCCTGTGCCGTCTGGGTTCAGATAAGCAAATGAAGTGAGATGTTCATACTGGGAATCTTAATGTCTCTCTTACAGAGTACACACAGGATCTCTAAATTACACAGGGCAAAAAGCAATGGAAAATACTGATTTGAGAGTCAAGAGCTGCTTTGGTTGAGTTTCACAAAGTCAGAAAGACGATAAATCTTCAGAATGGACGAGTTTATTCATTAAACACACTTCCAGATTCAGGAAAAAACATCCTGAACAACATTACTGTCTGAAAAAGCCTAAATAACAGGCCAGAAGATAAAAATATCAAGCATAACTGCTTTTAACATTCAACTTTCCAATCTAATCAGTTAGAATTAGAGCTGTCAAATTTAAAACTGTGTGAAAATGAAGAAGACTGATACCATAATTGGTTGTAGTGTAAGAACAATGTTAAACTTTTGTCTTTACTGGAACAAAGACAGCATTGGCTTCAGCTGTATCTTCTGAAAATCAGAAATACATAGTCACAGTAATGAACATGCAGCATAACTACTATTGGGAAAAAAATATGAGAAAACTTTTTGAAAAGGAAATATTGAATGTCTTTTATAAAAATTATGTGGTATCAGTCAAGAAAAACCGAAGGTTTTGAATCCTTTCAGGGTGTGTTCCTTGAGGAAAGACTTTCAACGGGTACAACATCTGTTTCCTGGTTACCACAAACTTGAATTTCTGTATTGAGCAAGTAGAACAGACAACTGTATGAACAATATGGACAGCTAGAAGAAAGTCTTCACCTTTTTTCATCAATCTGGCACCAAAGAAATTCTTTTGTCATAAAAAACTGACACCAACTGAATATATTAGAACATCTAACTGAATATTAGGATGGTTAAACTGTGATTATGTCCTTACATTTTTTTAAAACTTCAATAAAACATTTAATCATGTAAATAGAAATGTTATATACATTATATGTATGTATATATATATATATATATACACACACACACACACACACACACAGTGCACAGCATAAATGAGTACACCCCCTCTGCACAAATACAAAAGATTTTCTTTGATCACTAATACAATTAATGGAAAGATGGCAAAACTAAAATGTATGAAGCATATACATTATAAAAACAGAGAAATACATGTCATTAATAGCCATAAAATAAGTAAATTAGCCACTTTTGTTTAAATTAAGGATTGCATAAATGAGTACACCCTAGATTTAATTCAACAAATGTATAATATTCTAGCACTTAGCATGCCCTCCATAATTTTGAATTTACTGCTCTGACCCTTTTTGGCATGGAGTTTGTGGATTAAATTACACAGTGGTGTGTGAATTCATGACAGCATTGATAAAGCACAACTCCTTCACACCTTCAGCACTCATACATCCCTATATAAGAGCTTTACTACCACTGAACTTTACTGTGGGAACCAGGAACTTATCACTGTACTCCTCCTCTAGCAACACCATAACATTTTGGATGCTGCTAGATCCAAAATGATTGATTTGGTCTCATGAGACCAGAGTATTGATTCCCAGAATCTATATTTTGTAAATATGGGCTTTGGGAATGGCTAACTGACTTTATTGTGCTTTGGCTGCAGTAGGAAGTTCCAGTGAGAACAACAACCATGGATGCAATTTCTGCAGGCTGTATCTTACTCTGTGAAATAAACAGTCACTCTTTTCATAGCTTTTGCTGGCTCTGAGACACTCGCTTGGTATTTCTCCTGCTCTTTGTCTAGCAAAAAAAAATCCCTCATCACTAAATGAAAGCTTAAAATTAAGGCCTGATTATTTCAGGGGCCTCAACACAAGTTAATTGTTTTTGAATTTCTGTGTTACTTTTGCTATATTTTCACCCTTAAAACAATGATTTGGTAATCCTCTTGTACCACTGTCCTCTTTTGTGCTAAGAAATAAGTCTCCTGACAGTTCTCTCCCAAGTGGTTCCATTGTTGTCAGCATTAAGTCTGAGAATGATTCAGTGGGCTATATAGCACTTAATTGTAAAGAAATTACTTCTCTTTAAATGTTTTGGTTCAACATACTTAACTGTTGATCAAACATGGCCTTAAACTTACACCAGAAAATTTTTATTTCTTTTTATTTAGTAACGTTTAGGAGGGTGTACTCATTTTTGCTACACAACATTTTACACCTTGATGAGAAAATCTTATTTTCCTGAATAATTTTGACATGCTTCTTTGGTAATTGATTAAGCAGACTTATATCTCTAAAGAACCCTAACATGTCTTCTAAGTAATTGCTGACTTTCAGAAGTTTCAGAGGGGGTACACATTTATGCTGTGCACTGTATGTGTATATATATATATATATGATTAGATGATCATTATAATTTATCAAAAAGTTTTTTACTAATTTCAAATCATTATAATGTATCTACCAAGACACTGAAATACAGTAGAATGCTGAACAATCATTTCAGGTTTTGCTAGGTATCAAGTACTGTTATTTTATCAAAATAATCCATCATATTTTAGCTACTGAACATTTAAAAATCGCTGATTATGAGTGATATTTAAGTTCACTGTAATACACGGAGCCAACAACAGGTCATATATTGATGTGGAAAAAACATTATTTTAAATAGGCCATATGATGCTACTTTAATTAATTTTCTTTAATATTTTAATTTAATTTAATTAATTATTTTATTATGTGTAATAGAGTAGATTAACATGCTTTAATGTTCAAAAACCACATTATTTTTCACATACTGTACATTCCAGCACCTCTAATCCCAGTCTGTCTGAAATGCTCTGATTGTGTTCAAGTTTCTATAAAGCTCCTTTGGAAAAGCCCAGAGTGCTCTGATTGGCCATCTTACCAAGTGCATTGTGATTGGCCAAAGACCTCAAGCATGTGCTGGAAATGTAACTGCCCTTAAAATAGTGAGTTTCCAAGGTTTCTAAAGCCTTGATTTCATCTGTTTTCAGAAGGCCAAACAAAGGGGTTTTGCTTCAACATCCAAACAAACAGCGTCTCCATCATATGACAACAACACTTTAATTCACTGAAGCCTCATCTTCTCTCTTTGCGTATGCCTTTGCATATATGCATTATGCTAATATTTCACAATGTGAAACATGGACTTTTGGTTTGCGGAAGTAATATCTGGACTTCGATTAAGGAGTTTTGGGCAGGTCTGGATCAGTGTTCTCTGTTAGGATAAATCCTAACACTATAGTGGGACACTATGAGCTTTGTAACTTTGCAGATACATGCACAAACATCACACACTAAAGAAAAAGGAAAACATTCAAACGCATCATATAGCTTCTTTAAGTGGGAGTGTTTTTCCTTACACCTAGATTATCAGAATAATCAACAATGTAATAAATGTTTTTTTCTTTAATACCTGGGACACTTGCAGCTTGAGGAGGAACCTCGGATCTTTCTTGCTCTCCGTTTATATTACACTGTGAATGGTGGAAACGTTCATCTCTCAGCCCTGGATATGGGGGGTATGGACTACACTGCGGAACATGGATCTCCAGAAAACACAAGAACAGGACATGCAGACTTAGTGTATATACACCAGCAGGGTTTTGGTGAGAAAATCTGGAACTGACCTAAACTTTAAAGGAAAGTTCATAAACGCAATCTTCCTCTTTCCTCTTTAAAGGGTTAGTTCACCCAAAAATGAAATTTCTGTCATTAATTAGTCACCCTCATGTCGTTCCACACCCGTTAAGACTTCTTCAAATTAAGATATTTTTGATGAAATCAGAGAGGTTTTTTATCTCCCAAAGAAAGCAACGAAATTACCACATTCAAGGTACAGAGAAGTAGTAAAGACATCATTAAAATAGTCAACAGTGGTTCTACCTTAATGTTATGAAGTGATGAGAATACTTTTTGTGTGCAAAAACAAAACGAAAATGAGTATTCAACAATTTTTCCTCTTCCCTGTCAGTCTGCTTTTTATGGGAGATAAAAAACCTCTTGGATTTCATCAAAAATATCTTAATTTGTGTTCCGAAGATGAACGAAGGGGTGTGGAACGACATGAGGGTGAGTGATTAATGACAGAAATTTCATTTTTGGGTGAACTAACCATTTAAGGCACATTCACACCAAGAACAATAACCACATTATATAACTATATTGTTCTGTTTATTCTAAATGCGTGCTCCAATTTTGTCGTCTGCCACTTTAAATTCTCAAGCTTTTTTAAAGCAGGATGGATTCTGATTGGCTGTCAATGTTTTTATCATTCATTGGCTGGGAAAAAAAGTTCTGAAAACGATTCCAACAATATCGTTCTTCCGTGCCGTTATTGTTATAGTTGTGGTGTGGACTCTGCTATTCTTTATTTTATCAAACTACAATTACTTTTCTATTGATTACATGTTATTCTCACAATAGCAGCAAATTATTCATAATTCATTGATTCTACTTCTTCTAAATGTTCCTTTTTTTTATAAAAGTCTACAGCTAATAAGGTCAGAAGGTTTTCCAGGTTTGTGGAATTGCACACACAGACCAGCCACTATGTGACTATCACTGAAAACTGAGACCCACACAGCATTTGATCACTGGATTTACAGAAATCATTTTACTTTTAAGAAGAGTTTTCTCAACATTGCAACATTGTTTATCTAATCAGCTCCTGACGAACACATTAAATTATTTGAATTATCACTCAGTGAGCCACTTAATCATGTTTTACTGTCTGTTTTTGACTTCCAAACACATTCAAATGTACAGATTCACATCAACAATATTTAATGCACTTCATGTTGTTGATAACAAAGAATGGAATATATTTTCTTTCTCTTTGTATTTTTATATCAATATGGTTCAAGATTATCCTATTCAAATCAATGTAATAAACGAGATAGGTCAAAAGTAAACTAAAAGTAGTCAGAATACATTATCTAAAATGAGTAATCTATATTACATTACTAACTACAATTTTTGTCATGTAATTTGGAATCAGTAACTGAATACAATTTGTAATCTACCCATCACTGGCTACAATACTGTCAGCTGTAGCCTGATGCTGCAGAACTGCCATCTGTGCAAATAAAGTGAATAGAAAAAAGGACATCAAAGAAGTTAAACTAGCTTTGGGTTTTCAAGCTTTTTTAAACCTCTCACACAGTCGACTGCAGAAGATAAAGAGAACAAGAAATAGACATAATTACTCTTTTTCCCCTTGTTTTTCTTAAAAGTGAGCGCAGCCTAAAGAATTATTGTGACAGTGTGAAGTCCCTTGATCAGAAGTTTGGGTGAGGAGATTAAAAAGTTATTTGTAAGTGTAACAATGAAAAAGAGCAAATGAATAATCACACTACCATTCAAAGGTTTGTGGACGGTAATGTTCTTGAAAGAAGTCTCATCAATGCTGTATTTATTTGATCAAAAATACAGTCAAAACAATAATATTGTGAAATATTTAAATTTGAATATATTTAAAATGTAATTTATTGCTGTGATCAAAGCTGAACTTTCATTGTAATATGATTATTTGATGCTCAAGAAACATGTCTTATTATCAGTGTTGAAAACAGTTGTGCTAAAGATGCAATTTTTCAGGATTCTTTGATGGAATGTTCAAAAGAACTGCATTTGTTTGAAATAGAATTCTTTTGTAACATTATTAATGTCTTTACTGTCACTTTTGATCATTTTAATGCATCCTTGAGGAATAAAAGTATTCATTTCTTTAAAAAAATCTTCCTGACCCTAAACTTTTGAATGGTAGCATATGTATCACAAAACTTGAGTCACATCTCAAACTCACATTTTGACTACGATGTTGCCTCTGTCTTGCTAACATAATAGTTTGTAGGCATTTTTATGAGTGCCACTGCAGAACAACCATGCCCGTGGAACATACTTGCCATTCCCGAGTCTCCAGTGGATGAGACAGCGCTCCTGGTGGCAAGGGAACAAATCCAACATGTTCCCTGAAGGCTCCTGGTGCAGGTGGTCTCAGGCTCACCAGCAAAGCTGGGAACATGTATCTGTCCGGGTAATGCGGGTGCAAGGGAAGAGGGATTGCAAACATCTCTGCAGGATACATTTGCCCTGGGATTGCCTCTGTAATTATGTACTCTCCAGGAAAAGATGGTGAATCTGTGGATATATGCAGTATTATACAATATTTGGTAACACTTTATAATATTTTTAACATTAACACACATTATTCAATACTTTTGTGTATTCATTACACTGTAAAAATGTTTTGGCATGCAACAAAAAATAGTTAATTTTAACTAACTTTATGCAAATGAAAAAAATTAAGTGGATGAGACTATATAGCCAATCGCCTTTTTGATAGACGACCGGAAGTCCAGCCTTACAACTAAAAAAGCGAATAATCTTTTTCATAGAGACTATGCTTGTTTGTTTCTGGGATGTTTGTAGGCCTACATATTAACTCAACCGAGCTGGATTAGCTGCATAATTTTTTAGTAAAATGGACCTCCAAAATGGCTAGATGGACTGCTAAAGGAAGTAAGTTAAACACAGCCCGGAACAAGATGCCAGCATTATGAATATGCCCGCCAAGTGAACAAGCTTTCAACAGGGTAGAGGGTAAAATCAAATGTAAAACTGTTAAGACCTACACGAATGAATTGCATCAATCTGTTGCAAATGTTGAGCAATTTTTTCCCAAAAATGTTTTCACTATAAACTGATTTAATTTGAGATACAGGGCGAGTGGCTTCATTGCATCAGGTACATATCACTTTACTCACAGCTGATTGGTCGAGTTTGGGTTTGCAATCTCTAACCCAAAACAAAACCTGCTCCGGAGCAGGTTAGCCATGTAGTGCAAGTTACCATAGCAATGAACCCCACTAAAAACCAATCCACCTTCATGAGCCCGAAAAAACAGAGTTTGCTCAAACTAATCTTGAACTTACCTGGGTAGAAACTGAAACCAGATTTGTGCAACAGACCAAAGATCATGTGATGCAAACAATGGACAATATATCAATATTTCATGGATTTAACCAGGGCCGGGTCTATGGGGGGAGATTTCTCTTGTGCCCCTCCAACATCCCCAGGATACTGGTTTATTTGTGATTGCACACAAAATGTAAAAAATATATCAAAACTAAATTAGTTACATACGCGAATTACTAGAAACATTGTGCTGTTGTATTTTTCTATTTTTCATCCTTTTACAGTTCTCCTTCACAGACACACTCAGCACTTCAGGTGCTCACACCATGCTAGAATTGCCATAATTACAAGATTTCAACTTGTAAAAAGCATTCATGTCCTCATTCACATCCTTTTTCTAAGCAGTTTTCCAAGACTTTTGCACACCTTATCTGATCACTTCTCAAGACGGCCATTGACAATCACGTGAGCAGATGACATGCAGCTCCTTCATAAATGCACTCTAGTCTCTATTTAAACGCGCACACACCGTTAATACATTGCTACACGATCATGGAACACTTGGAAATTTAGCTTGGAATTTTAAAATTTCCAAGTCATGAAAAATCTAGAAAATTTATAAATTAAAAACTTTAAAAAAAAATAGATGTAACTATTCTAGTAAAATATAAAATAGTTTTGCTCAGTTATGTTCAGCTCTGAAATATTCTATCAGCATACTGCGCTATTTGTTGAATAGTAGCCTATTATTTGATGTGATAGGTTACATGCACCTTTCATAATCTGCAAAATATCAATAATTTAAAAAATAAATAAGATCAAAAATTGTTTATTTATTTAGCACTGCAACAAAAAATGTATTATTATGAGATGTTTACATATAGTCCACAATATATAATATCTGCCTTTACACAAATTAAGCAGTTCAAAAGATTACATACACTTAATTTATTCTCAGTACTGTGTGTCATTAATTTACGACTGTTTTTATCATTTTCTTTATGATTAGGCCCATGTTTGGGACTCTTCTCATACGGTGAAAACATTTACTGATACTCCAGAAGGAAACAATGCATTAAAATTCAGGGGTATAAACATTTGCACAGGATGGTTGGGGGGTACATTTTTTTATTTTGTCTTCTGGAAAGTGTTTTATGAAGCTTTTGTAGGACAGAACTAAAAAAAAGTAGATCTTTAAATAAAATAAGAACTTCCAGTCTTATTCCAGTCAGAATTTCCAGTCATCCTGTTCATAGGTGTACAACCAACTGGCTCCCTTATTGTGTTGTGTTGTCTTGGGAATCAGTGAATGTTTGCAGCTTTTGATCATCCAGGTAACAACACACACTATTAAGAATCAAGCATATAAACTTTTGAACTGGATCTTTTGTGTAAATTCAGTTATTATTACGTCTTGTGGTTTTTATTTTTTATATAGCCAAAATAACTGAGCACAACTCTATAGAAATGAACCAAAACACGGGGGGGACACGAAAAAGGAAAGAATCATGCAAACAGGTCTTCTAATGGTTTAAATTTCTTCAATGAACCAAGTTGTCTTCTTCCACTTTTAAATTTAACCATTCTTAAAGATTTAGAGTAAATCCAAAATTCTTTCTGAAAAACAGAAAACAATGGCTTTGTTTTAAGGAACTTACAGTAAATGAATATAACGTTTTCCCAAAATGAAAATATTGTTCAGTAGAAATTGAATGTGTACATCTTCCATTATTATACCAAAAGTTATGTCATTTTTAGAAAACGAAGAAATCTAATTAATTGTAATTTTAAGCCATTCGTATAGACCAAAAGTCTCACAGAATCACAGAAAGTACTTTTGTGATCAATATTAAATCTGAAGCTGTTATTAATCTGAAAAAAAAAAAAGAAAAACGGAGGAAACTGTTTAGTAGTTAAAAGGGGCTGGGGAGATCATAAACCTATGAATCATAAATCATATTATGCTGCCCCACCAAGTTTGCGAAAAAAAATAATGCTAATCTACGGGTGACGTCACGGACACTACGTCCATTTTTTTTTTTTCACAGTCTATGGAATTAAACCATCGAAATGTGAAGTTTAATGGTAAAACTTTACAATAAGGTCTCATTTGTTAAAATTAGTTAATGTATTAACTATCATGAACTAACAATGAGTAAGTTAGCCTAATACATGTTACCATGGCCTGTTTATTAATCTTTGTAAATGTTTGTTAATAAAAGTTCATTGTTTGTTCATGTTAGTTCACAGTGCATTAACTAATAACTAATGTTAACAAATACAACCCTCGATTTTAATAATGTATTAGTAAATGTTGAAATTAACATTAAATTGAGATGAATAAATGCTGTCATTTATTCTGATGTTAACTAAAGTAGTTAATGTTAACTAATAAAACCTTGTAAAGTGTTAATAATCACACTAGAACTTTTAAAATGATAATTAAGACTTTTCTCATACAATTTAAGATATTTAAGACTTTTCTGACCTTAAATTTGACCAAAACTGAATTTATAAGACACTAAGGACTCTTGCAAACCCTAGTTAAAGTTACAAAGTCATTTTTTAAAGTAAAAAAGTGTCTATTTATTTATTTTCAATAACACTATAAAGTGCATTTGCCATTTTGTGTGTAGTGGTTCATTTTATTTGTATTAACATTAGCCTGATTTTCTGTATTCTTTGTAAATGGGATGTAAAGCTTGATGCCTTTTTAATTATGGTAGAAATGTTAGTTATATATTTTTTCCCCTAATTATTTAGATGCATTATATAATATTTTACTTCTAAAACATATTTTAGAAACAAGCTGTAATGAGAGTCGCTGGTTAAATTATATAAATGATGTAAGGTTAGCCTAGTGGTTAGACAACTTAAACACAAAGTTTGTAACTGTTAGGTAACATAAAAGGATTACTAATTTGACATTAAGGTTTTAAAAACAGTTGTATTTAAAGACAAGAAAGCACAAACCTCCATGAACGCCGCCCGGAGCGCTCGGTCCCGCCGGTGTCTTCAGATCACAATAAACCGCGCCCGAGCTAACGGAACCGCGCGCGCCTGCGGTAGCGCGGAGGTCGATGTACGTTTTATCGCCTGTGCCATCTCGACTAACGGGCGCTTTAATAGCACTCTCCTTTCTTGCGCTGATGTCGGTTTTGCCGTTTGCTCCGTTAGTTGAAGAATTATTACCCGTAGAGACCGTTTTTCTGTCAGATAGAGCAGTCTGCTCGGTACGATCGATACCCGGTGACTCGTTTCCCTGAACGGATTTGATCCGTCTTTGAGATGCCAGGATTTTCGTCCTTTCGTTGATGAGAGAACACTTCCAGCACAAGCATTGCCTAAACTGACATTTTCCCGAATGACCTTTTAACTGGACGACGAAGCCATGGTTCCGGCATCTGGCACATT
Source organism: Anabarilius grahami (assembly GCA_003731715.1). Taxonomy (NCBI): domain Eukaryota; kingdom Metazoa; phylum Chordata; class Actinopteri; order Cypriniformes; family Xenocyprididae; genus Anabarilius; species Anabarilius grahami. The sequence goes on from RJVU01064619.1 coordinate 1,506,017, forward strand.
TCGGGCTGCGCGCGGATTTTTCTGCAGTTATTCGATCATTTGGCGCCGCTGGTGGAATATTTGCCATCGCCAAAGACATGAATACCAGTATAAATAATAGTTTGAAACGGCTATTTAATGTGTCACTTTTGAATAAATTTCGTTTGCAAGGGTGTGTCCTCAAAGAAAAAAAATAAATCACGTGATGCTAAGTGGCGTGAGACTTTCAGTGTCTGGAAATGGCAGACAGTGGAATTCCCCCTTCAACCAGGTGCAACTATTCTTCTTGTCATTTTTACCCCTACAAAGCACATTTATGACAAACTGACAGAATTTGAAACTTTTAATTTAATATTCTACAAAAAAATAATTAAAATATGATTGATGTGGATTACAATTGGGCATGTTACCTAATATTTAGAAAGATCTGACCTAAATGGTAGACAAAACCATAAATGATAAAAAAAATTTGTTTAAAAAATAAATTAATGAAGAAGCTCAAGTATAAGCTTAAAACCTTAAAAAAAATAAAAAAAACATTAGGCTAAGTACTTTTGTTCAGATGTTCTCTGTAAATTAGATTTCTGATATCTAAATGACATGTTGACATTTTTAATTGCTTTACAGGTCCTATATCATGTCTAATTTTCACAACTTGTATTTTCCAGAGATTTTTGTCACCAGTTTTTTGTCACAGCTTTAAAAAGGTAACAGAATCAAGTCTTTTGGTTTCAGTTTGGCTTTTGGTTTTAGTTCACACAATGCAGAGCATCTAATCATTCATTGTTCATAAATTACAAAATTTCACATGAAAATGTATTGCCTACAACAGTGGAATTATTTGAATGCATGTGTGTGTGAATATTCTGATCTAGGTGCAATTAGGTAAAAATAATTTTAAAGCATCTGCTCAAACATTTTTTTTTTTTTTTTAACTTGTTCAATACATTTTCTTTCAGTGGCATTTGTGTGTGTGTGTATCCCTAAAGTGGATTGGCAGCCACCTGCTGGCAGTTTACATTATCTGGGTACATGCCAAGTTCATGACAATAGGGTCTTTGCCCCTGTAAATTTGAATACTTTGTTGTGGTTGGCTACATACATAGTTAAGCAGTCGGGGGAGGGGTTCGGCCCCATCTTACTGCTATTAAAATGACTGATTATCCTGTCAGGATCGCTCTGGCCTAGTTTTGACTGACAGAATTGTTCATGTTGGCACAGTGCCACAGATGCAGTCTATATTACTGTAACTCTTTTACAAGGTCACCTAACCCCATTATCTTAATAAGGGTTATAATTAATGCAATTTAAAAACTGATCATCTCATACTTTTTCTGCCTTTCTTCCTTTCTGTATATTGCTTCAGGGTGAGTCGTTTCTTAGGATATGCACGTGAACCGGAAGGGTGGTGCTATAGGTTTCAGGAGATTTTTAGGCTAAGGGGGCGTTTACATGACACCGTTTTCAAATTAAAACTTTTTATGCGTTTTAGCCGTTCATTTACACGACAGTGAGGTTTTGGGGGCATTAAAATGCAAACATTTGAAAAGGGGTTTCAAAGTGGAAATTTTGAAAAATAAGATACCGCTCCCGCCTCTGTGTAAACTACTAAAACACAAATTTGTGAAAATGGTGAGGTCACTCCTTGTTCAGTCTATAGGCACATAGTGTTTCTTTACAAAGTGACATCGCCAACTACTGGCCTGGCATTCATATTACTGCGTTTTTAGTCGTTTTCGTGGATCTGTGTGAACGGGAATCATTTTGACAAAGTTGTCGTCTGTATCCCAGTACATCTGTAAGATGTCTGCTAAAGGTCTGGAGATCTGGAAAACATCTGCTGTATAAATATATCCGTTGAACATCTTAGGCCCCTTTTACGTTAACGCATACGTTTTGCTACGTTACGCCTGTCATTTACACTACGCCGGTGTTTTCGAACCTCGAAACAAAGACTTTTGAAAACGCTGTTGCATTAAACCATAAACATCTTAAAGACATCTTCTAGACGTCTATATGACATCTGACAGGAGAAGTCTTATAGACATATTGCAGATGAGCAAACACTCAAATAAATACATCTGGCAGATGTACAGTAAATTCAGACATCAAATAGACGTCTCCGAGATGTTTGTGTGCTATCAGGGATGCAAAACTTTAAAAAAATGGAAAGTACATTGTTGTCGTGTAAACATAGTAATGTACCCTTAAAGGATTAGTTCACTTTCAAATAAAAATTTCCTGATAATTTACTCACCCCCATGTCATCCAAGATGTTCATGTCTTTCTTTCTTCAGTCGAAAAGAAATTAAGGTTTTTAATGAAAACATTCCAGGATTTTTCTCCATATAGTGGACTTCAATGGCCTCCAAACGGTTGAAGGTCAAAATTACAGTTTCAGTGCAGCTTCAAAGCGTTCTACACGATCCCAGATGAGAAATAAGGGTCTTATCTAGAAAAACCACCGCTCATTTTCAAAAAAATTGTTTTATTATATACGTTTTAACCATAAATGCTCATCTTGAACTAGCTCGCTTCTTCTTCTTCTCTATTTGAATTCTGGCAGTGTAGACACTGTTAAGTGTATTACTGCCCTCCACAGGTCAAAGTTTGAACTAATTGTTATAGACTTGCACTAGCATATTGTATATGACAATTTAGTTCAAACCTTGACCTGAGGAGGGCAGTAATACACTTAGCAGTGTCTACACTGCTGAAATTCAAATAGAGAAGAAGAAGAGAGCTAGTTCAAGATGAGCATTTATAGTTGAAATGTATACAATTTTATTTTTTTTAATTTTTTTTAAATGAGCGATGGTTTGTCTAGATAAGACCCTTATTTCTCGTCTGGGATCGTGTAGAACGCTTTGAAGCTGCCCTGAAACTGTTATTTTGATCTTCAACCGTTTGGAGGCCATTGAAGTCCACTATATGGAGAAAAATCCTGGAATGTTTTCATTAAAAACCTTAATTTCTTTTTGAAGAAAAAGACATAAACATCGTGGATGACATGGGGGTGAGTAAAATATCAGGAAATTTGAATTTGAAAGTGAACTAAACCTTTAATTATCCATGCACTCAATGGCTGTTTTCAATGTATCTGATTGGAAATTCACAGGGAAAACTATATAATAAAGATTGAATGAACTGTAATGTATGTCACTTAGCATCAGTCAAATGAACAAATATAGTGAAATTTATGTTGCCAAAAATCTAGACCAACCACTCATTTTAATAGTTGAAAGTAACTCTTTTAAAAAATAATTATATAAAAAAAATCATATAAAAGAAAGCAATATTTGTTTTTATATGTAAAATATATAACTTAAATTAAACAAAATAAACAAATAAATAAATTTGGGGTAAAGGGTTTTAAATTATGCTACAAATCCCTACAATATTAATAATACCATGACTGTTATATTGTTTTGACTCCACCATGCCTCATTTTCTAGTAAATGGTGTTTGATAGCACACTATACCCTTCAGTGCAGTTATTCATACTCGCTTACGTTTGATGTCGTCATTGATTCAAATTGCCAGTGAATCTATTGGAGATTCAGTGAAGGAGCGACGCCATCCGGACACGCTTTTGTTTGTGGATGAACACTCCAACCCGTTTCGGAAATGTGGACAGAAATTGGGAAATTAATATTTTTTAATTTTTTACTTTCGGAATTCTACTCAGCAAAAGGTTTGTTGTATTCTCTTTGTTCGGACATGAAATTATCAGAAGCCTTTTTTAATAGACGGAGTGAATGATGCTGTGTTGGTTATTTCGTGGATGCGCGAGACTACACTCTTGATTCTACACGGGCACATGCATCCTTGTGTTTCCACATTTCTGCCTGTAAACCCACACATAACAATTAAAAAGCTAGTTCGCAAAACGAGTAAAACATTAAAGGTTGATGATGTGGCAGCATATGATTTATTGTTTCATGAGCATCACCATCCTAATAGAAACATTTTTTATTTGTCTGAAATAGCACTGAAAGAAAGAGAGATTTGTTCGTTTTCTTTGTCATGGCTTCTTTGAAGTGCGCGTGTAGTAATAGAATTGCTGGTCAAAGCACATTGTGTTTGGATTTGCTCGGTTCAGTCCTGTATTATTGTGCAGTAGTAGATATATTGCGCTCCTTTCATGTGATGGTTGCAGGTTGTCTTGGATTGAATGGAAGAGCAAATACACGACTGTAATTCTCTACACTGTCGTTCTCAGGTACCGAAACTGGCACTGAGACAGAGTGCGAGGATGGACAGTTTCAGTGTAACAATAAGAGATGCATTCCCACCATATGGAGATGCGATGATGATGATGACTGCTCTGACAACAGCGATGAGGAGAACTGCCGTGAGTAGCGTTTACTCACTCTGACACACTTGTGAAAACAGCAGTGATATTAAGACCAGACAAAAATGAGCCCACACGCATGAGCATTAATTCTTTGTTTAGTGACTTTCGAGCTGTTCAAATAATAACTTTGCGCTTGATTAAACTGATGTTTGCGCTGTGCATTAGTAACGGTCTAAACAACACAAGAAAAAAAACATCAAAGCTATAATCAATGATTTAAAAAGCCTTTTCTAATTATTTTCATGCTAGTGAAAAGGAGTAACAGGGGATAGTTGTTGTCACACTCTTCACTCCAGTTATTCTTCACATTCGATTTTTGTATGAGTAGAAACATGTATACATACACCACTAAGCAAATGTTTGGGGTCAATTATAACTGTTTTCTATTTTAACCTTTTAAATTAATAATAATAATTTATTCCTGTGATGGCAAAGCTGAATTTTATCAGTCTTCATGATCCTTCAGAAATCATTCTAATATAATGATTTGCTAAAAAACAAAACAAAACAAAACAATTCCTATTATTATCAACATTGAAAACATTTGTGCTGCTTAAAGGGTTAGTTCACCCCAAAATTAAAATTCTGTCATTTATTACTCACCCTCATGTCTTTCCACACCCGTAAGATCTTTGTTCATCTTCGGAACACAAATTAAGATATTTTTGATCAAATCCGATGGCTTAGTGAGGCCTCCATTGTCAGCAAGATAATTAACACTTTCAGATGCCCAGAAAGCTACTAAAGATGTATTTAAAACAGTTCATGTGACTACAGTGGTTCAACCTTAATGTTATGAAGCGACGGGAATACTTTTTGTGCACCAAAAAAAACTAAATAATGACTTTATTCAACAATATCTTGTGATGGGCAAATTCAAAACACTGCTTCATGAAGCTTCGAAGCTTTACGAATCTTTTGTTTCGAATCAGTGGTTTGGAGCGTGTATCAAACTGCCAAAGTCACGTGATTTCAGTAAACGAGGCTTCGTTATGTCATAAGTGTTTCGAAATGTTTCGAAATTTCAATGGTTCATGTGACTTTGGCAGTTTGAAAGTATTAATGATCTTGCTGTCAATAGAGGCATCACTGAGCCTTTGCATTTTATCAAAAATATCTTAATTTGTGTTCCGAAGATGAATGAAGGTCTTACGGGTGTGGAATGACACAAGAGTGAGTAATTAATGACACAGTTAATGAACAGTTTTAATTTTTGGGTGAACTAACCCTTTAATATTTGTATTTTTATTTAAATATTATTTTACTTTTTTTTTTCTTTTTTTTTTTTTTTANATGTTCAATAAACAAAATTTTTTTTAAAAAACATTTATCTCAACATTATTTATGCATTTGTAATTGTACCAATTCAGATGCGACTTCTGTTCCACCTCTCCAGTGTAAATATGAATTTTGTTGTTAGTGATTTCAACTGATTGGTAACAGCTCTATATAGTGTCTTATTATTCTAATTGTAATTATTGATTAAAATAAGACATTTCTCAGGCAGTAAATGTGGATCTTTCAAATGAATTTGAGGAGTTTTAGTCTGGTCTTGGTCTTGACTTCCCATGGTCTTGGTCTTGTCTTGGTCTTAACCCCCCAAAGTTTTGGTCTCGTCTTGGTCTCGACACACACTGGTCTTGGTCTCGACTTGGTCTCGGTTTAGGTGGTCTTGACTACAACACTATACTGACCACAAACTTTTGACAGTAGTGTGTGTGTGTATTTTTTGTGTTTCATAAATGCAGAGAGTAACTGTAACTGAACATTTACAGTAACTGAAAGAGTATGTGAAGTACCCAAATTTTAAACTTATTTCATCTGATTTGACTGTTTTTGGAGAATAAACTATGCAGAAAAAAACTTTGAAATTCATCCAGCAAGGCATTCTGCGCGTCATTCTTTCATTAAATGGTTAATTGCAGTATAAGAACAATCCATGCATGGGTGTTCTCTACAGTAACTTTCTCGCCTACTTTTAAGAGGTTTTGTGTCTTGCCTCATTGCATCGGGTTATTTCTAGAGGCTCTAAGCTGAAAACAGGTCAAAAGGAGTGTTTGTTTTCTTAAGCAATTTATGTGTCACCCCATCATGCGCTTGTTGAGTTTACTGTTTTGACTGCTCCTTCAATTGCTCTCAACAAAGGCCAGTCATGCAGTCTGAAGTTATTGCATCCAAGCAATGTAACACATCCATGTGGGATCCTATCTGTCATAACAGTTTTTTTTCCCTCCACTTTGTTCATTAAACCTGTATCAGAAAATTTGGTAAATCTGTACAACAAAACAGTTTAATTTATGTGTAAGATAAAAATAAAAATATGTATTTATAGCGATATATTTATTATTTTATTTATATTTCTTTTATAGAACAGAATAAAAGTGAAGATATTTATAAGCCTGCTTAGTGTTTGATTTTCTGGCGTTACAACTAGATTCTTGATCCTGATCTATAATTCCACACCTTGTTCAAACAACTATTGGCACAGACACAGCTGACCTCCGCCCTAACAGATTCCCCTGATGCTCCTCTGTCCCATCCCCCCTGTCTCTTTTATCCTCCCCCTACACCATCATCCCAACCCCCATGTCAAATCCAAGATTCATCCGCACGGTGTCTATATATCCGCCTCTAATGCACGACAAGGCCACGCATATACGTAGAATCACGTGATGTGTTTCTGATTAAAATGATTCGTGACCTGCCCACTCTATAGTGCAGATTGGTAAATGTAGACATTTCATCATGTGTCATGAAGATGAGTCGTATTTGTCAAGCTTATTGAGTCGTGCTGAACTTTCTGCAGTATGAAATGATTAATAATCTGAGACTAAGAGCATAAAATGAGTCAGAAGTGATAAATGTGAAAAGCAGCATATTAGGTACAGCAGCGGTTTTGCTTTAGGACCAAGATTTTACTTTGGGCATCGAGTGTACAAAACTAAACAAAAATGTCTTTAAAATCCAACAGAGATATTTATTACTATTACTTTTGGCCCATTTTTGGATCCCGAAGCACTATACGGTAGAGTATAGTAATAGTAATAGTATAGTAATTTCTGCAGCTTGCTTAATGTAAAACTTGGTGACAGTAAAGACATTAATAATGTTACCAAGAGATTTTTATTTTAAATAAAGCTGTTCTTTTGAACTTGCAGCAGCCATTTTCAAATGTGTGTGATATGAAATGTTTCACTTTAGGCCCAATTTTGGTTCCTGAAGCACCATACGGTAGAGTATAGTAATTTCTTCAGTCTACTTGCTCGAGTTTTTTTTTTTTTTATCATATTTTTTGGCAGTATGACTGGACACATGGACATTTGATCCTGATCCAAATTTCAACACCTTGTTCCTAACAACTGGCCCAGAATCAAAAATAGTTGAGCTGTGCCAATATTGTTGATCCAACATATTATCCTCTTTTTATGTAATTCCCTCAAATCTTTCTTTGATATTTTCCTATCCAAGGAGCAGGAAACCTGCTAGAATTATTCATAAAACAATACAGTTTCACACCATACATGTTGCGTATGTGGAAATGAGCATTCTCTTTTTGTCAAGAACGAAGTGTTTAAATGTGTTTTAAAGCTGTGCCAATTTTGGCAGGTGATTTTGTATGAACAATAATGACAGAGGAGGCAGGAAGGCAATAATAATATAAACGTACATATACGTTTCTGTGTTTCTTGCTGCAGAAAAACATTTCCAAACAATCCCGAATGTGAAATTTAACAGGAATGCTTACAAAGAAGTCCAATGATACACTGTAACAAATAGCGTAAGGCAGGTGATACTGAAATGCAGCCCTTTTACTATCACCATAGCACCGCAACCCCACACAGCCTCGGCACAGCTGTAACCCCCATCTGTGGGCACCTCAAGAGGCTTTTCCCTCCATCTCCCCCCAAAAAATCTTTTGTATTTGGCTTGAGTGCAAGCCCTGTTTTGTGTGCAGACTCCCACTCAATGGTGAAAAAACACTTGTGTAGAGACCAGCAGAATAAAAGAGCAAAACCAGAGGAGAGTAAGATGTAAGACTCGATGTTTTAAAGAGAATTTGAAGGAATAAGAAAACATGAGTAATTCAAAACAGAGCTGACTGAGAAATAAGCTACACACTGAACAGTGATCTTTAGACCTGGACTCTGTGCAAGAGAATGTTATTGAAAAGAAAGCATCTCTGGAGGATTTCTGTAGCAGATTGTGAAGAGCAAAGATCCTAATAATGATAAAAGGCTCATGATGTCTGCATTCTTATTATAGTGTTTAGGAGACGTTCCCAATGATTTTAACTACTGAAAAGACCATTACTGATCCTTTCATCTTTAGAGATCTGTATATACCTTCCTAACAAAATATTACAAGTCTGTCCAAATTCTGCCATACAAATATATTAGAAACAGCTTAGACTTTGAAGCATTTAATGTGTTTTGCTTGAAGTTCACATATAATTATAGTGAAAGTTTCTTGCAAGGTTTCTTGCACTTTCAACAGTTATATAATTGAATTTACATATTTATTTTCCACCCTCATGCTGCCCTTTAGAATTCATGAAATTAACATGAATTCACAAATTATGCTTTCTGAATACATGTTCCTGGTTTTTGTGCACAAAATGGTGCACGTTATTTTTTTAAAAAAGTCTACTACTAGGACCCTTAAGATGTTTAAAATTGTGGTATTATTTTTAGGACAAATAACTTATTTTACTCTCGAATTCCCATTACTGTAATGCAAAATACACAGTCTCATTCTTATTACCATAACATGGAATAAATGTAATACAATTTAATGTAATTATGTATCATGATAGCATTTGTTGTACTGCCTTTAGTTATTAAAATAATAATAATTATTATTATAATTTTTGTTTTAAATATTACAAACCCATATTTGTACTGAAATACAATCCTTAAAAATAATGAATGAAAGAAAATATACTAAATGCAATATGCAGTAATGAAATTTGGGGGCGAAAATGTTTAAAATTGTCAAAATGCAAAACATTATAGCCTGGTTCCACAGACAGGGCTTAGATTAAAGGGTTAGTTCACCCAAAAATGAAAATTCTGTCATTAAGTACTCACCCTCATGTTGTTCTACACCCCTAAGACCTTCGTTCATCGAACACAAATTAAGATATTTTTGATGAAATCCGATGGCTCAGGGAGGCCTCTATTGAGAGCAAAGCCAATGAACCTCTCAAGATCCACAAAGGTACTAAAAACATATTTAAAGCAGTTCATGTGAGTACGGTGGTTCTACCTTAATATTATAAAGCGACGAGAATACTTTTTGTGTGCCAAAAAAACAACTAAATAACGACTTTTTAACAATATCTAGTGATGGCCGATAACCAACATTCTTCAAAATCTTCATTCTTTTGTGTTCTGCAGAAGAAAGAAAGTCATACAGGTTTGGACTGGCATAAGGTCGAAAAAATGATTTACAAAATGTTCATTTTTGTGTGAACTATCAGTTTAGTAGACTGAGGCTCTGCATTTTGAACTTTAGTTTCAAAGTATTGTCTTCCAAATGAGAAAGGAAACTCCATGCTATGTCCTTTACCCAAGTTTGATTCCTATTAAATGAGCACTAGGCCTCCGTGGGCTTAGTGTCTTGAGCTAACCAAGTCTCCTTATCCCTACAGCAGATTATCAGTCTGAGAGGTGTCTTCTCTCTTCTGTTCTCCCCTCCTGTGTCATCTGGGTTCATGAGCCAGCGCCCCGATGTGGCTATTAGGAACTCAGTGGTTCAAATCCACCCATTATCTGTGATTAGTCTGGGTGATGCTGCGGGAAGATTAGTGGATGCTGAGCAGGAGAGCTTAACGTTGACATCAAGGAATAGCACGGAATCGCCTCATACCAATTTACCCAATGCATACAAACCAGGCTCATTGGAAAAACATGCCAGTGGCGACATTTCTGCACAATGATATTACGTTACCTCTTGCATGTTTCGCAACACTTTCAAAGTTGAATGTCCAGTGAATGGAATAAAGGAATAAAAGTTGTAGGTTTTTTACTGCCTCTAGTGTTCATTTCACCTGGAAACTGCAGTGGTTTGTATACAATGGTACGTATTTGGAGTTTTGTAAAAATGTAGGTAGAGGCACGTTTTTCCAATAAGCCTATTTTGGATGCATAACACATATCTGTTCTGTACATTCTTAAAAATCTCTTAAAATGTGTTATGCTGATATTGTTTTAAAGGCAAAGTGGGGATGCATGTGTTGGCATTTTTGTTCTAGTTTCCCATATGTAAGTCACATAGTGTGTAAAAACACTTTCTTATGTAACCCTCTCCTTGCACGACACCACTGGATGAAGTTTCTAGGTGTGGTAACAGCGAGATACAGGTCAAAGTTCACCTTAAAACTAGGCAATCATGCTATGTCTGGCTCATTACCCTGCCAATTTGAAAATGCTCACCTATCATGTTCAAAAAGGTTCCACAAATCTGGGTCAGACTATTGAAATAGACAGAGTAATTGCAAAGTAAACAGCTCATCCACGCGTATATCATCACTTTCGGTCACATCAAAATGATCTTGAAATGATGACCTGTGAGTGAGCTGGCTTTTAGAGTATGCCATTCAACTGTGTTAAATGAAAGCTGCACCACTGTGCCTGTGATCATGGTAGTGTTTACAGAGGAGCTTTTGACTAGTGGGCCAACAATAAGGGGACTATTAAAAATAATAGATACTGTAAATAATATTGCTTTTTCTGTTATTGTATTATATTGTACCATATTATTAATATTATTATTTTAGAATCAGTATGAGCATGTTTATAATACACTATCTATCTATCTATCTACAAGATGATACTGAGCATCGGAATGGTGAAGAAAAATGATTTAAAGCCGGGTTCACACTGGCTGTACGATTTATAATAGTCCTTTACGATTGTTGCTTGTCAGACTGTACGGACATGATCCCAGCTGTAAGCCATGTAACATTGTAGGATCTCAGTTGTCATTAATGTCAGACTGTATGGCAAATCAAGACACTTTGAAAATGGATACACGCAAGAAGACTCATCCAGAGTCTTATATTATCAGTCCTTGATATGTTCGGTGACTGTGAGCTGCATTACATGCAGGATTTAAGTGGTGGCTAGCAAAGAAAAGCAGTCTCTAGCGTTAATTTTGATCATGGTTTGTCTTAAAAAAAGAAAAGAAAAAGGTTTTCTGGGCTCCTATTTGTGTAGGATTTGACGGTCGCCGTAGGAGAAGCCACACCCCAAAATTGATCACACTGGCAGAATTTCATCTGAGGTCAAATTTGATAGCAGTGGTATTAATTGGCTGTCGGTGAACATCAAACTAGCAATCAAACACTACAGATATTGACCTAGGATTTTTAAAATCTTTTAGGATTCTCAAAATTTCTCAAAAACGTGCCATGGTTGTTGGTGCCAGACGGGCTGGTCTGAGTATTTTAGAAACTGCTGATATACTGGGATTTTCACGCACAACCATCTCTAGGATTTACAAAGAATGGTCCAAAAAAGAGAAAATGTGAAAATGGTTTGTTAAAGCCAGAGGTCAGAGGAGAATAGCTAGACTGGTTTGAGTTGATAGAAAGGCAACAGTAACTCAAATAACCAAACGTTACAACCGAGGTCTGCAGAAGAGCATCTCTGAACGCTAAACACGTTGAATCTTGAAGCAGTTGGACTACAAAAGCGGAAGACCACACTAGGTGCTACTCCTGTCAGCTAAGAACAGGAAGCTGAGGATACAATTCACATAGGCTCACCAAAATTGGACAATAGAAGATTGGAAAAACGTTGCCTGGTCTGATGAGTCTCGATTTCTGCTGCAACATTCAGATGGTAGGGTCAGAATTTGGTGAAAACAACACAGAAGTATGGATCCATCCTGTCTTGTATCAACGCTTCAGGCTGGTGTTGGTGGTGTAATGGTGTGGAAGATATTTTCTTGGCACACTTTGGGCCGCTTAATACCAATTGAGCATCGTTTAAACGCCACAGCCTACCTGAGTATTGTTGTTGACCATCTCCATCCCTTTCCATCTTCTGATGGCTACCTCCAGCAGGAAAACATCACAAATCTCAAATCATATCAAACATGACAATGAGTTCACTACTCAAATGGCTTCAGTCACCAGATCTCAATCCAATAGAGCATCTTTGGGATGTGGTGGAACTGGAGATTCGTATCATGGATGTGCAACCGACAAATCTGCAGCAACTGCATGATGCTATCATGTCAATATGGACCAAAATCCCTGAGGAATGTTTCCAGCACCTTTTTGAATCTATACCATAAAGAATTAAGGCAGTTCTGAAGGCAAAAGGGTGTCAAACCCGGGTCTACATTATAAAGTGGCCAGTGAGTTCATACAAAAATATAGTCCTGGCTGCTTATTGATAGAGTAACGTTAATGGAAAACTGAGTTTATATCAAATGGAAATGATCAGGAATTTACATTGAACTAAAATGAGTAAAATCAAAACAAAAACAACACACACACACACATGTTCGTTTTTGTGAATTGTGGGGACATTCCATAGGCGTAATGGTTTTTATACTGTACAAAATGTATTTTCTATCCCCCTACACTACCCCTACCCCTAAACCTAACCATCACAGGAAACTGTGCACACTTTTACTTTCTCACAAAAACTCATTCTGTATGATTTATAAGCCTTTTGAAAAGTGGGGACATGGGTAATGTCCTCATAAGTCACCTCTTTTTGTAATACCTATGTCATACCCATGTCATTATACACATTTGTGTCCTGATATGTCACAAAAACACACGCACACACACACACAAACACACACAGGTTTGTTTTGCTATCTTAGTGGGGACTCTCCATAGGCGTAATGGTTTTTATACTGTACAAACTGTATTTTCTATCCCCCTACACTACCCCTATCCCTAAACCTAACCATCACAGGAAACATTCTGCATTTTTACATTTTCAAAAAAACATCATTTAGTATGTTTATTAATCCTTTTCCCTGGGTAGGTGAACTCAGGTTTTTATTACATCGTGGGGCCATTTGGTCCCCACGATGTAATATAAACAAGAACACACACACACACACACACACACACGCACACACACACAGGGGACCACCACACATCACTGCTTGAATGCCCACTAAGTCGCTTTGGATTATAGTGTCTGCCAAATGCATAAATGTAAATGGCGCTGTTTATACTGTAGGAGAAAATCTTTCAGACAGTAGGCTTCTGTTTACATTTAGGATTTCTTTAGTCTTGTGAGAGGCGGCCATTAAATTCAGATGTCTCAATGTTTTCTATAAATTACCTAATATATAGTTATTGGTGCATACACAATGCATTTTGTGTGTCTGGTGACTGATGCTATGGGTCAGGTCCATATGATGTGTTTGAGGGTGAATGTGATGAAAACATGTGCAGGTTATTATCCAGCCCTTAAAATCTAAAAGAAAGAAATAAGCATAAAGTTAGAATGAAGCCTATTTTTAGGAAAATTAAGATTTTTTACACTATGACATTATTTTCCTGACAGTTAAGCATTTTAAATTCCCAAATTCTCATTATTGCATCTGGACATTTTATATATATATATATTTTAATTTTCATTAATCTCAGTGATGATGATTCCCATTAATATGAAGTTCCTTCTCTACTGTATTACAGTAAAATGACAAATACAATTGTTTTTAATTAAATCTGCATAAATCTTAGGCAGTACAAAATATTACCATGATGTCTAAATATATATCTTATTATCTTATTGAGACTTCGACTTCAATCAGTGCAAAAATTAGGCTTAAATTTCTTTCAACAATAAATAAATATGTTTCAGTTTTGTGAAAGTAAAGGAATTGCATTGAGATGGATTTAAAGAGGGGTTCATCTGAACTCACAGGTTATGATTATAGCATTTGTACTGTTTTGCTGCTCACATGTAATTGCAAATAATTTGCAGTGATTATTCTCTGATCCGTGTTATTTGCTTATGCCATTCAAAGTCAGTAACACTAAGAGCCTGATAACGCACAGATTAGTGCAGCAATCCTGAACGGTTGTGTTTTTAGCACCACTGACTACCATCTGTGTTATTTCTCAGATTTTATACAAAAATGGAAATTTAACTCAGGATCCAATTATTATCTTCTGACATTAATTTTCCCTCTTGAAATTCATTGTTTCATTACTGATATGAAATGAAACGATAGAGATGAAACTGACAAAATACTAGAGAGAATGCAATATCTCAATGCTGACAGAATTTTTAAATTCTTTTGAGATCAAGAAAATTGGAACTCTTCTCCAGATCACAGCAGACATCAAAGACTCACTCCAGTCTTTTTTTAATGAGAGCACAATATCTGATGGCTCAGTCTGTCATCCATTCAGGATATAACTACTGCATTTAACAGGAATCCATAATATTGATCTACAGAAATGCTCTCTCTGTGTCACATTACTGTAGAAATCCAACAGGTTTCTGATTATGAATTAATACACGCCTCTTATTTCTGCAAACAAAGACATTTCTGCTTTTAGTATGGACAGATAAATTACTTCTCACTGAAAACGTACATGTCCCATTGGGTTAGGACACAGTGTAACATTCAGATGTTGTTTCAGACTATTTTAGATAAGCGTTTTATCATTGTAATGCCTTCTTGATTTTTGAGAGCCACTGCAGCACACTGGAAAGCAATCTAACTACTTATTGTCTCTTTATTACCACAATATTGACTTATTGGGCATATGCTAATGAGGGCCAGCCAGAAAACTACATTGCTTTGCACATCTGACTTACTGTGACTCAGCAGTACATAGCCATATAAATGACCTAATCCTGACTGACCCATTTAGTATTAACTCTAAATGGAACGGTATGTCTGCAACTGTGGCAAATTGTTGCTAGCGGGCTTAATTATGTAAGTGAAAAAGAGCTTCTTGGATTTGCCAACATTCTCTGATGCTAAGTCAGCCATGCTCATTAAAAATAGTAGTGTTGTTTTACTTTGAAAATGTACTTGATTATAATGATTGTAATGCTAGTCTAGCCACTGCTTAAAGGTTTGTTAAAGCTTTAAATTGATGTTCAATCTACAACATAGTCCATGTGACTGATATGTAAGAACATCATATCTCCAGGGACTGGATTCAGAAAAAAAAAAAATTTCAAATGAAAATTAGCCCAAGCTTTACTCAACCTCAAGCCATCCTAGGTGTATATGACTTTCTTCTTTCTGATGAACACAATCTGAGATATTTCAATAAATATCCTGACGCATCCGAGCTTTATAATGGCAGTGAACAGGGGTCACGAGTATGAGCTGAAGAAAGTACTTCCATGCACATCCACATCCATCCATCATAAACGTAATTTACACGGCTCTGGGGGGTTAATAAAGGCCTTCTAAAGCGAATTGCTGCGTTTGTGTAAAAAAAAATCCATATTTAACAAGTTATGAAGTAAAATATCTAGCTTCCGCCAGACTGCCTTCCGTATTCAAGTTACGAAGAAAGTGTGAACTGGCCTCGTGTCGGTGACGGTTTTTCTGTAAGTTGAATAGGGAAGGCATAGGGTAGGGCTGGGCGATATATCGCATGCGATTGTCACGTGCATTTCGTCAGTAGAGCCGGTTCCCTGATTACCGCTAAATCGCCATCACCTGCTTTCAAATGGAGCGGCATTTAATAGACAGAGCCGTAGATCACTGACAAGCCACGCAATATCGCGTTCATTATCGAAGGCGATTCATCTGCGATATGAACGCGATATTGCGTGGCTTGTCAGTGATCTACGGTTCTGTCTATTAAATGCCGCTCCATTTGAAAGCAGGTGATGGCGATTTTGCGGTAATCAGGGAACCGGCTTTATTGACGAAATGCGTGTGACAATCGCATGCGATATATCGCCCAGCCCTAGCATAGGGCGTAGCGTAAGCTTTTTGAACTGCAAGAATTTTACACTTTCTTCATATGTTCAATACAGACGGTGGTCTGACAGAAGCTAGATATTTACTAGATACTTTATAACTTGGCTATTTTTTTTTTTTTTTACACAAAAGCATCGTTTCGCTTCAGAAGGCCTTTATTAATTTCCCGGAGCCGTGTGGAGTACACATTTATAATGGATGGATGTGGTTGGAGACCCTTTCTTCAGCTCATACTCATGACCCTTGTTCACTGCCATTATAAAGCTTGGATGCATCAGAATATTTATTAAAATATCTCCAGTTGTGTTCATCAGAAAGAAGAAAGCCATTTACAGCTAGGATGGCTTGAGGAGGAGTAAAGCTTGGGCTAATTTTCATTTGAAAGTGAACTAATCCTTTAGGAATGAATTTCTACTTATTCTCTAACTTAAGAATAAAAGGGTATTCTGAAACACATTCAACAATATTCTTATCCTTTTATTAAGGCAAAACTTAAGAAGAACAAATAAATATACTAAATTAACTCATCATAAATAATCTCTTAACCTCCAACTTGTCTGGTTGTCAACGTTATCCCCAAAGGGTTAGATGTTTATTACTTTATTGGGTTGTTTCAAATATTGAGCATTACAACATTATGGGTTCCACCCAGACCTTTTAGAAATATGTGACTACATTTCTGCAAAACCTGAAATACTTTCCAAAAGTTGGGTTAGGGTTAGTAAACTGTGTCCCATATACACATTGATAAACGTATACACAGTTTGGAAGATTGGTTCTTTTTGCACTCTTTTATTAAGAACATTTTGTTATCCGATCAATAGTGTAGCTTTAAGAAAATATTTGAGAACTTAAGAATTTTTTCAGGAATTTCATTTAGGAATATTCTTACAAACTTCTTAGAATGTATTTTAAGAATTTTTAATTTTTTTCTCTTTATCTTAAGAAATTTCTACTTAACTTTTCATGAAGACCAATCTTAAAGTCCCCCTGTAGTAAATAATTTTATCCCTTAAAACTCATCTTTGATCACCAAAATGACATATTTAGATGTTTTTTTTTTCCTTTGAAAAAAATTCTTCATGCCTTAAAATAGCTTGAATGTACACCCTTGCTTCATTTAATATACGCGGATCTATGAATATGCTAATTAGCCCCGCCTTCACTCACTCGTGCAAGCTCAGAGATCTACTCAGTCAACTTACAGAGGTAAACTCTGCATAAAGGTATCGCTCTTTACAACTTTTGCTTAACTTTATCAAACAGCTAATAATGTGGGTGCTAATGCTACACAAAACATGTTCCCGTTCTTCATCTCAGAGTCAGACAGCTGCCTACTAAAAATTTATATCCTTATAAACGCAGTTTGAACAACGAACGTCAGTTGAGAAAGGCATATACAGTCAAACCAAAAATTATTCAGACATTTTTGATATTTTTGATATATTTTTACTAGAGGGTGCAGGACACTATAGTTCATTTATGTAAGTGAGGGTAGCAAAATAAAGTAAACTCTGACATATTATACCCAAAAATACAGTGCACTACCAGTAAAATTTATAAAAATTTTAAAACCAAAAATGAGGAATTAAGACACTTTGACCTGACCATGTTTTGCTTGAGTGTTATCTGACATAATTAAGATAATTTTTTTCTGACACAGTTTATCTCTGAGATCTTGTCATATTTTATTACCATTTTTTTAAACTATAGTGAAACTGTATTAATAAATGAAATGTTCAAGGTGTCTGAACAAATTTTGGTTTGACTGTAGTTCATCATAACATCATAATATACATCATGCACCCGCTATATTGCTAAATGTACCCGATTTTTCATATAAACAGAAAAATATGCTGGGATAACCTGGCTTCTTTTGAGACTCCCTTGTGTGGTCAGTTAATGATATGCTAAAGCCCGCTGGCACATTGACGTGATTGGTTACAAGGTAGTTTGTGACGTCACAAACACCAGCAATTTCAAACCTTGAAGTCTTTAGATCACTGCAGTTTTAAAGAGAAAATATTCAACATTGATGTTGACTTACGAATTTGCACATGGTTTGTCTTAAAGCATATTAAAAACACCACATAGACATATAAACAACATTAAAAACTTGATTTTCACCACAGGGGGACTTTAATCTAAACTGTACAGAATTGTCCCAAACCCAGTCCATCTATGAGAAACCAAGGCTAGAGGGTGTGACGCTTCCTCCTCCACCTGAAAAACTGTCCTTAATACACAGTCATAAGTAAAATCTAGCCTCGAGGAACAGAACAAACATCAGTGCTGACTGCTGAGGCTTCATTCTAGTGCATCTCTAATGTTTGAGCTCTAATACCAGATGGCAGCTTGCCCCCTGCAAAGCACCGCTCGACCCCCATGAGGCTTGTGCTCGGTGATCAAAGCTCCACTGAGCTCTGCCCTGAGGAGACGGAGTCCAAATGCATCATTGTTGAGGAAAACTGGGCTGAAACATGCCCAGAGAAGGAAGGGCGTTAAAAGCTGAATTTCCTCTAACGTCACGCTCAGACTCAACAGAGCAGCTGTGGTAGAAGAAATGGCGTTCTTCATCATTTATCACAAACATATTGAGAGGCCTGAGGATGAAAGGAGAACGCAGATTAACAATTACCACCAATTTGTCAACAGTGAAGTATTACACTGTTTAAAAAACAAAGCATTGATTGAGAGACAAATTTGCTATTAAGAATAGGGAGGGATCTCTGTCAATTATAAAAGGAGGTGCTCTGCTTTCTGAGGAGAGGCTGAAAGCTTGTTTGATGTTTGCACACTGCTGTTTAAATTATGTCTGTAGGAAACAGCCCACACAGTTGTGTGCACTTTACCAATCAAATGTGTACACACGGCACATCCACACATGCAGACTCTTTATTCTGAGGTAAAACTAGCATGAGCACTCTTATATGTTTGATCAAAAGCTTGTAGGCTGGAGGTCCCCAGCCTTATTGTGAGTGAGAGCTACCTGAAGAGAGCTACTGTATCCATGCTGTTTCTTTACTTTATGCTTCAGGCTGCTAATATTTTGAGTTTCATATCATATTTTTAAAGAATAATAATGAAATATCTTTTTTTATTATTGAAATATTAAAAATATTGTGAATGATTTCCAGCAAGCATTATATTATTTTTTTTAAATGTCATTGTTGATCTTGATTCTTCTGATTGGTTGATTGTTTCTCACAAGCATTATAAAGTGCTTTAGTGCCTGCCCACTATTCCAGCAGCCTTGGTATTTTCCCATTCATATTTCCCTTAGGGATTTGAAAAAAAAAACTTCATTAAAGCCAAGCCAAGAACCAATCCAGCCACTTATGAAGTGAATCAGTGGCCATATGTTTTTGGTCCAAAAATAACAAAAACTACGAACTGATACCATTGAATCCTTTCATCTGTCGGCGTTGGTAATGCACTTTTACGTCGTTGTTTTTGGCGATTAGGACATCCGCAACATGCACACTTACGCACCATTTTAAAAAATATAGCAATACCAAAATACAAACAATGTAGAATAGCTTGAATACAGCGTGCATCTCCCTCAGACTGTAAACGAAGCTCTGGCGCACCAGATAACACGTCAGCAGCGTCACTGCGGAGTCGTGATCCCGGATGAACAACAGACCCGGAAGAGAATACAATGCTGAATAAAGTCGTAGTTTTTGTTATTTTTGGACCAAAATGTATTTTCGATGCTTCAAAAACTTCTAACTAACCCATTGATGTCACATGGACTACTTTGATGATGTTTTTATTATCTTTCTGGACATGGACAGTCTACCATACAAACACTTTCAATGGAGGGACAGAAAGCTCTCGGACTAAATCTAAAATATCTTAAACTGTGTTCAGAAGATGAAAGAAGGTCTTACGGGTTTGGAACGACATGAAGGTGAGTCATTAATGACATAATTTTCATTTTTGGGTGAACTAACCCTTTAAGTGTAAAATTTTTTTTAGTAATAAGTAGGACTTGTTTAAGAGTAGGAGCTATTTATAAAGAGGCTAACTTAGCAAAGTCTACTGAATCGTATGTGCTAACTGAGGTGGCACAACAACTACAATGATGTCAACCCAAAATGGCCTCCCCTAACCTCTGAATTAGCCAGCAGTGGTCATTTAATGTCATTATGATAAAATCATTTAATTGAGACAAAGAAACATTTATTTTAATATTTAAATTTATTTAAAAAAATTCCTTTGCATTCTGAAAAATTATAATGAATAATTATTAATACTGTGGAATCTTTTTCTTTTGATAAATATCTCCTCATTTACAGAAGGAACATTGATGCGAACATGAGTTCCATCATCAATGGCTCCGACAATAGGTTGTTTGCATATGACGTCATTGCTGCACGCGAAATGCGGCTGGAGGGCAAGGAGTGATTTTTCTATATAGAATCATATCACAAACTCAAAATTCATATGTTTTGCGTCGTTCATGGTTGCTCAAATCTATCAAACCGAGAAACCTAAATGAGCTTTTATCGTTTACGTAACTTATATTGTTTTTTAACTTTAAAAGTTGTCACTTTTTATATCGGTTTGCGTCTGCTGATACCGAAATGAATATGGATACCTGCTTACCTTTTTTTTTTTTGACTTGGTTAAATAATCACATTCTTCATGGTATCGTTTGCAGGGATGAGAAGATATTTAATCCCATTGCATGATCATTTGGTGTTTTCACTTCAGTTTTGTAGAATTCCGTTCACAATAATGTTGATCTGGTTACCGTGAAACAGTGGCTCGCTGCTGCTTCAGCCATCATATAGAGACAGAGCGACACGCGTCATAATCTGAAAACCACGCCCACCGGGGGGGGGAACAATCCAACCGTCTCCATTGACTTTATATTGCTTGAGGCTGCCTCCTTGTCATTTCTGACTTATAACAAAAAAACAGAACAATGTCTAAAAGCTGCTGTGTGACAAGGGGTACAGAAAACAAGCTAAAAAACCCAGAACCAAAAACCCAGAAGTTTTTATAAGCTGTCGACCCAAAAAACGAGCGTTTAAGGACTAAAAAGTGGAAACAGGTAATTGAGACAGAGCGCGACATGTCATATTACTATGAGAACTACGCCCACTGGAGGGTAACGTAATCAGTGACAGAAAATATAATATATATAACTGACATTTGGGTATTTGACTTAACAGTGACTAAATGTTTACTGCACAATAGGCTTACTGAGGCATGCTGAGTGTTAGGATCCCAAAATGTACCTATTCTTCCTGCTGATGCTTCACGTCTTATTGCCTGTATCCACTTTTGTCTCCTTAAAGGCTAGTTTTTATGGTTCGGTAGCTTATAAAAACGTAGTTCTGGGTTTTTTAGCTTGTTTGCTGTACACCTTGTCACACAGCAACTTTAAGGCATTGTCCTGTTTTTTGTTGTAAGTCAGAAATGACAAGGAGGCCTCACGCAATACAAAGTCATGAAAATAATGTCATTTATTACCCACCCTCATGCCGTTCCACACCCGTAAGACCTTTGTTCATCTTTGGAACACAAATTAAGATTTTTTTTTTTTGAAATCCGATGGCTCAGTGAGGCTTGCATACCCAGCAATGACATTTCCTCTCTCAAGATCCATTATTGTACTAAAAACATATCTAAATCAGTTCATGTGAGTACAGTGGTTCAATATTAATATTATAAGGCGACGAGAATATTTTTGGTGCGCCAAAAAAACAAAATAACGACTTATTTAGTGATGGCCGATTTCAAAACACTGCTTCAGGAAGCTTCGGAGTGTTATGATTCTTCTGTGTCAAATCATGATTCGGATCGCGTGTCAAACCCCTAAACTGCTGAAATCACGTGACTTTGGCGCTCCGAACAGCTGATTCGACACGCTGATTCATAACGCTCCGAAGCTTCCTGAAGCAGTGTTTTGAAATCAGCCATCACTATATTAGTCGTTATTTTTATTTTTTGGTGCACCAAAAATATTCTCCTTGCTTTATAATATTAATATTGAACCACTGTACTGTAGAGGAAATGTCATTGCTCCCTATGCAGGCCTCACGGAGCCATCGGATTTCAACAAAAATATCTTAATTTGCGTTCCGAAGATAAACGAAGGTCTTACGGGTGTGGAACGTCATGCGGGTGAGTAATAAATGACAGAATTTTCATTTTTGGGTGAACTAACCCTTTAATGTTGTCTTCGCAAATATTCACTTTCCCACATGACCACGGAGGAGAATCGGAGGGGCATATCAGCGGACAAACACCCTTTTTCACAGTCTATGACAGATAACGACACACTGTATTTTCTTTTTTCTTTTTTGGTATTTATTTC
Organism: Anabarilius grahami; assembly: GCA_003731715.1. Taxonomy (NCBI): domain Eukaryota; kingdom Metazoa; phylum Chordata; class Actinopteri; order Cypriniformes; family Xenocyprididae; genus Anabarilius; species Anabarilius grahami. The sequence goes on from RJVU01064619.1 coordinate 1,528,618, forward strand.
AACAAATGACAACCGAAATCGAACTCATAGAAGCTTATGAACAGTTTTGAAGTGGCTGCGTGCAAGTTATGAATATTAACAAGCCGAGTGAGAGTCATATTTGCAAATGTTAATTATTAAACCAAACAAAATACAAAACTTTCAGAAACACTCAGCTATGTGATTATTTTATTGAGTGATAGGCAGTGGGTTCAATCAGTGACATTATTAGATTTGCTGTACGCCGTCTCCCCGTCACCTCCTCAACCTGCTTCCCTTAGTGTGTTTTTACACGTAGAAAAGGCGAAAATTGTCTGTCCTGTTTTTTCCCTGAATGATGTTGTGAGCTCCTGTTGCAATTCTCGATTCAGCATAAATGACCTACAATGCCGACATTTTTCACAATCACGACAGAAAATCAAAATACTGCCCTTAACGTCACTTGCAGAAAAGCAGCGCGATATAAACAAACCAGACTAGAACTGGACACGGTGTGACGGCAGCTTCACATTCTCTATATCTACCGCCTTGTTGTCAGACAAGTCTTTCAATTCAGTAGAAAAACCGCTCCTCTTCATAACATAAGGTTCACGTCTAAAATATGTTGTGATTTTCTGTTTATACCTTTCTAAACCAGCACAGTACCGACTTTTTCACATCTCTTCCATTCTAATTTTCACTGCTTGCCCTCCACATTTATTTCGCGCATCACCAGAACCATGTGATTGCAAACAACCTATTCCAGGGAAGCTTGCAATCCTCATAAAAGCGACATGGTTTGAAGGTCAGTTGGAAAGTCAATGAACTGTCAAACAGTAGTGGCCAAAATATTTTATCCAGTTCCTTCTGCTTGAAGATCAGATTCATTACACCGGTATGCAGATGAGGCTGGTCATAGGGGTCTGTGCAGAGGACTTGTCTGGTTCTTGTGGTCCTACTACTGAGCCTTGCAGTACTCCATACTGAACTTGTAATCGATATGATACCTCTTCATTTACTGCTACAAATTGATAACGATTTGATATGATCATCTGAACCATGCCAATGCAATTACACTAATGCCAATTACACTAATTTTCGAGTCTATTCAAAAGAATGATGTGGTCAATTGTATCAAATGCAGCACTAAGATCCAGTAACACTATTAGAGAGATACAACCATGATTGGATGATAAGAGCAAATAGCTTATTTAGCTGTTTAGCATCACCAGCTTTAACCTCAGAGCCCCAGCACACCACAGCGTAGAACAGGGCACTAGCAACAATAGACTGATAGAACATGTAAACTATCTAACTGCACATGTTAACGGAATTTAGTTTTCTCAAAAAGTATAGCTGGCTCTGTCCTTTCTTGTACGTAGCCTCCAAATAATTTTGTCGGATAAATACCTTAACCGAGGTACAATCAAGCTTGTATTGTTTTATCAACTCTGTCATCATATTACTCCAATACATTATATCTTCATTGTAAAGTGTGTGGTTCCTCCTCTCTGCTGCCATCTTGTTACTCCTAACTAGTTTAGGATACCTCTCCAGCACCCTTAAATAATTTAGGAGCTGAGACCTAGTCTACCTTACCTTTATGATTCACTTATTCTTAAGTCTAGGAATGAGACCAAAATTACGTCATTTTTAGAATTTTGACACACTTAAGACAAAACGTTTACTCTGAGCGCTTTATACATATGGCTCCAGAACAGTAAACTTGATTTGAAGCAAAAACACAAATGTACAAGACTGTGTACTTATGGCTTTAATGAGGGAAAGTAATCCCATGAAGCTGCATTGTAAATGATATATTCAAATAAAAAATTTTGTTTATTGCAAAATATGTATGTATACTTATAGGAAGACTGACTGCTTCATAATTTAGGTGAAAAACAGTACTGTACGTGAAAATAGTATGTCCAAAGTAGGTGAAAAATACATTTATTACTCCTTTTGGCAAGATTCTGAACTGTGCATCCGGGAGACACTTTACTATCCCATTAGACCATGCAACTAACAATTGTGATGACAACATGTCGAACGTAGTACATCCTGATTACATTAATAGTACACATTTTCATACTACATAGTATGCTTTTTCAGTAGTCGTGAAGTAATTTTATATTCAGAAGAAGTATCTACTCGGAGAGCATGCAATTGACATTGACTCCATTATGTAGTGCCTCATTGGACTAATGACTGTTATTTTGCCATGAATTGCTTGCCACAATTCTCTAATTGGCAGAGATTGTCAGATTTTTTTGGGTAATTTAGTTTTTCCACCAGAAATTCTGCCATTAATTATTTAAAAATAAGTTGGAATAATGCTGAATAACTGATGAGTTTAACATTGACTAACAGCCTTGTATTGCACAGTAAGGTATATATATATATAGTAAGGTATTACCCTAATGACTGGGATTTTACAGAACCTGATTGTTGCACTTTGAACAGCATTTTTTTATACCACAGCATTGTTCTCGATTCTTAATTCTGATAGGTTGACAAACATTCCAAAGTATCGATTAATTATCTGTAACTGCATGATTATGAACACAGAACTTTGTTACTCCAAATGCAAGAATTACTCATTTTGAATTAGTAACGGAGGCTTGCATTTATGATAAAAATAATGATAACATTTTTTGAACATTGGTAATGCAAGTATTATGAAATAAGGAAAGGAGAGAATTAACATTGAGTTTATTTATAGAACGCACTCTGGTTGACTCATGCTCCATGCGACCACCAGGTGCTCGTGGGCACCGCATAGGAGACCACTGTTGTGGTCTATGTATGACTCCCTGGCTCTCTGACATCCAAAGAAATCTTACCAAACTGACTAGGGTTGGTATCATTCAGTGATTTTGTAATTTTATTTTCCACTGATGACACTATATAGTTACAGCTAGTAATAAATACATTTAATGCACAATGCCATTGTGCAGATAAAGTTCAGTAATACTGAGGTGGGAAATTGATTGTTCAGTGAAGTGTAATGAAATTGGACCTGCAGTTATAGCACTTTCTTTCGACCTACTACTGCAATACTGTGCGTAGCATCCATACAACTGTAAAAAAGTGTCTGAAGCCTTCAAAAAAGCCTAATTATTCCGGAATTCCTTTACACCAACTATTTGACTAGCCATTTAGAGAACCCACTGACTAGCTGATTCCCTAATTCAATAAACTTCAATAAACATTGGAATATTTGAGAATATCAGTAGAATTAATGTTTGATGACAGTAGAAATCTTTGTTGAAGACTTTGATGTAAAGCTCTCTAAAAAATGTGTATTTTATTATATCCTCCCTTAAGAGACCATTAGGCAGACAGCAGAATACAGCAGCAGAAACCTACCACTGAGAGTATTAAAGTACACAAATTATCAAATCCTCATAGTGCTATAATAGAAGATATATCCTTCCAACCCTGTTTTACTAGTGGCTTTAAAGTCAAATACACAGAAGTAAAATAAACCAAGAATGTAAGCAACTTTGAAGTTTTATCAGCATCTGTGATAATCAACTATAATTCTTATTTCCAGCCAGTCTGCCAAATATTGATTTTCTTTTGTTATGAGGATGAAAATAGGAGGGAATCTGGATTAGATGTGAAGGCATGTCATGGGTTTATATTCTGATATGTGAAGCATGTCCAATTGTTTGATAGAGACATTTATTTGAGGATTACACACATAAACATGATTGGGGACAGGGTGTTCTCTGGAGCGGGTATTCAAAGCTCCAGGTATTTCAATTTGTCCCTAAGCCCTAATTCTGGATCAGACTCCTATTGAAATCCTGTAGTATTATATGAGAGGGAGAGGAAGGGAAAAAGAAAGAGAGAAAGAGAGTAGTAGAGAAGTTAAATGGTCTCAGATCAGTTAAATTAAGCTTGAGGACTGTTTTCCTTTATCCTTATTTGTCCTGATTGACATTCATAATGGACTCTTTTTAATATAGAGGGACAACTCATAGACGAAGGTCTGAGCAAGAGTACGTAAAAAAAAGTAAATAATTAAAATTATTGAATCTGCAGTACACCACAATGATACTCAATTAATGCAAAAATTATTGGTAGATAAGCAAAATTATTGGTAGATAACTGTTACTTGATCATCAAAATAATCAGTATATTGTCTGCATTTACTAAGGTTTATTTGATTTAAAAAAGTTACATTAGCATGTTGCTAATGATGCTAAAAAAATAATAATCGTGTTCTATGGGAAAAAAACATAGAACACAAATATTAGCTAAAGAAACCTGTTAGTACTTCGATTTAACAATTTTTTTGTACCCATGTTCTTCTACTTGGAGGGCTGGGTAGTATGAGACCTGCATCTAGAGTTCCTGTGCGTTGTAATCTCTGTCTTCTGCTTGCTTGAGAATAATTGGCAGATTACTAGATTAGCAAGATGCACAACACAGATTACTCAATTACTTGTCAAAATAATCGACAAATAACTCAATTACCAAGATGTACATCAAAGGTTGCTCAATTAATTATCAAAGTAGTTATTACTCAACTACTGCGGTTACTAAACGTAAAAAAAAAATAAAATAAAAATCAATAACAGTTGTAAGATTACTCCCTTTCCAATCTGCATAAAGCAGATTATTCAATTAGCCGCCATAATTTTTTAGCCAAAAAAAACTTGATTACCAAAATGCAACAAACATGTACTCGATTAATCATCGAAATACCTGCCAGATTACTTTTTGTCACAGATTACTCAATTAATCGTCAAAACTGTTGATATATTAGTAGATTAGCAAGATATACAAAACATATTACTTTCTTACTTGACTGTATGCCATCAAAAGTATCATCAAATTACTGAATTACCAGCTCTAATCTGAACCAGGATTTGTGGTTTGCCATAAAATGAGCATCACCTGTCTGATGCATGCGGATTCTCAGAGAGTTCTTTTAATTTCTGCTCTAATGAAACAGTGATTTTAGAGCGTTAACATTAGAGCAGGAGAGTGGAGCATCAGAAGAGATGCGGGGAGGGATTTCTGAACTGCAAAAGCTCTTCTCACCCATCACTGATGCCCAGACACACTGCTGCAAATCCTGCCTAATGTGATTTCATTTCCCAAATGCACACTATTTAATTTCAAGGATTATATTTACCAATGAAATGGTAATCTTCCATTTGTTTGAATGGAAAACTCAGAAATACACTACTTCTTAAAGGGGACCTATTACCTTAGGACCTATGCCCCTTTTACAAGATGTAATAACAAGTCTCAGGTGTCCCCAAAATATTTCTGTGAAGTTTCAGCTCAAAATACCCTACAGATCATTTGTTGTACCATGTTGCAAATGCTGTTTTCGTGCATGTGTCTTTAACCCTTTTAAGCGTGAGTTTAAAATGTTATAACTGACCCCCCAGAGTGAGTTTTTTTAAGGCAACCATTATTTTAGAACGTTTGCCCTTATTGTTTCCATGGCGACGCGTCATGTGTGTCACGTATGCTGAACGCAGCCACAATAACACTGTATGACAGATGGATCGCTATTATTTTGTTTTTCCTTTGCTTACCATGTCATCAACTATCTGATATTCCGATTCTCAAATATGTGTAATTGAGTGTGTTTTGTCATTTAAAAACCTTTATAAAAGATCTTTATCTTGATCTATAATGCAAGATGGATGCCTCCATCTTAGTTTGCGCCACAGTTCGTAGAGTCCTGTCAGTCGCATTTACAGCACGTGAATTCATCAGTTTCTCCCGAAATATATGCAAGTAAGTGGCTGGTGAACTGGAAGAATAATAGAGTAAACTTTATAGTTACTTAGGCCCATTTTGTGTGTCTGACATGAATAAATGTCGGCAAATTATATTTGAATGGATTCTTATTGCTGCTTCCACTGATGTCTGTGTATTTTATAAACTCTAAATGTATTGTTTTACTGGTGCTCATGCGTATTTAAACGTCTGAAACCTTAAAAAAAAACATTATGTGGCTGAAAACACTTCATAGCTGTGATATATGACGGCACGTCCGTCTCGCAGTAAAAGCGCGAAAGCTTAGTTTGAATCTGGAAGTTATGTGACGTCGCTGAACATTCTAAATCCCATATGTGGGACTGTACCGCTCAGAGGGTTAAATGCAAATTAGATGCTGCTCCCCACCCCACTTTCCAGAAGAGGGAGGAGCCTGTACAGCTTGTGCCTCGGATACTCTACCAAAAACTAATACGTCTGTTTGGTTTTGATTATCATCTTTATCGTGCTCACGTGACATTGCAGTTATTCATCATCATGAAAGTTTATTATCTGCATGTGTTTTAAAGCCATATCAGTCTAAACTTCTGATATATGGTTTTCTGAGCGCACACACCAGAAGCACGCACACAGAAAGCTGTCAGATGGCGCGTCCCGTGAGTATTAACCTAAGTTCTCTTTTACGTCTTACTGCACTTATACTGTCAAATGCACACAAGGACACACACACAGTTCACATAAACACAGTCAGTTATGTCTGTGAACGTAAACAGCAAGCAAAGAAATCACATGTGTATAATAGATCTGTGTATTAAAGTGAAAGCAGCGTAATATACAGTACCTACTGCTATATATGCTGTTAATATGAATCAAACAACAAAAGAAAAACAGAAAATCACTCACTGCTTTTGATTGAATAACTTTAGTAACTTTAATAAGAATAAATTTCTTACTTGAATGCTGCTGTTAAATGCTCTGGCAAGGAGAAAAACATGGCGGACTGTGTACAGCTCACTCAGGGTGGGGTCTAATAGGGCAGAGTCTCCCAGCCGTCGTGGGCAGGGCCTGTGCAATGTGACGTCACATTGCATAGAAACTGCAAACAGCTTATTCTGACACACTGCTTATGATTTATGGGGATTAAAAAAGGAGTGGGTGGATTTTTACCATTTTATGGTAGTTGTGTACACACATTGCCGACACACATTTATGTTTAAACACTATGTAAAAGTGAATTTTGCATAATAGGTCCCCTTTAACAAAACTATTACATAGTGTTTTGTCGGTGTGCCTCTGTATGTCCATGAATTGTGTGGGAGTAAAATGTGTATATTCCCATGTCTCAATCCTGTTTTCAGGTATTATTCAAACTTTTCTTTTTTTGTACTTGAAACTGCTCCAGTTTAAAGCAGGTTAGATAGTCTTTTGTCACAGAGGCATATTTTTGTGCCTGTGTTGCCTTATCTCAACCTTTGACTTTTAAATCACATTAAAACACAGTGATGGAAGACTGCAGAACCAAAACAAGATGTAGAAATGGATAGAAATACGCTTGTCTGCGCTATTCTGACAGAAAGAGAAGCATATCTGGTTGATGCTGGGGAGGCCTCGGGTGATTACAGGATCCAGATAGAGCCGCTCGAGCAGAACTCTATTTCTTATCTGGAGGTGAAACTCAGAGGACTGTAGCACATACAAACTATCTTGTTATTGGGTTTTGATGTGCAGTACTACTACATCCCTGCTGAAAAATCCAGCATTGCTGGTTACCAGCATAAGGCCGTGTGTCCACCAAAGTTTTTTTTTCCCGAGGCTAGCGTATTTTTCCAATTGTTTTCAATGGAAGCGCAGCATTTTTAAAACACCAGCAGCATGACGAGGCGCTAAGCATCTGTTTCATGCTGAACACTCAGCATTTTTTAACGGTTGACAAGAGTTGAAGAATGTTCAACTTTGGGTTAAATGCAGCGCTCATCACTGTCACTTTTTTACCCAGCCGTCCAATCACAGTAGAGGGGCGTTACAAATATCACACCGACCAACCACCACATCCTGCTGCTTGTTGTTGTTGTCGACTGTTGCCATTGTACCAGCATAAATAACAGAACAAAATAATTTAAAACAAGAGCCAGAGCAAATACTTTACATTGTATCAACATTTTATATAGAAAAATTACAGAAACAAACTATCTATAAAATCTAGTAACACTTCCGCGGATATTCTGTATAATAGCAAGCAAAGCGTTAGAAACCCAAAGAAAAGAAAGAAAGAAAGAAAGAGAAAAAAAAAAAACGTTCTCAAGCGCCCACAGCTAGGCATTTTTAGCAGAGTACCTGGCTTTTTCCGCTGGCTAAAAATACTTTGCTGGACACACGGCCTAATGTTTTGTATGATGGGACCAGCTTGGGATGCTGGTGTGCTGGTGGACCAGTATATGTTGTCTTTTGGGTGCTGGTATGTAAAATTTTCAGTTCTACTTTCAGCAGAGGGAGCATAAGAAATTACAAAGTTATAATCATATAATTCAATAAATAATATATTATAATCTTATATTGATTTTTCTTTACAACCTTAATATGTTAACCCTCTGGAGTTTGAGGCTGATTTGGGGCTTGGATAAATTTTGACATGCCCTGACATTTGTGCTTTTTTCAGTTGTTCATAAACATATAAATGACAAAAGTGTCATTACACTGTATTCAGCACAAACTAGGCTACCATAATATGTGAGGAACATGTATGTACATGTTTGTATTTTTGAAGGAATAATGTTTATGCGTGGTTATTGAAAAAACAAAAAACTTAAGTCACTGAAATAAGGCCAAAAAAAGTATATCAAATCTGTGTTCACAAGACTTCTGGGTATTGGAGGTTGTAGACTAGAGTTTTTGCTTCAGAATTATGTTAATTAAATTATGCTGCCTACTCCTTCATATAAAACAATATATTGATTTAGTTTTTGTAAGACACTTTTTGTCAAGAAACACAGTATGCGTGGAGGCGTGAATCATCATGAAAAATGGGTCATTTACACCTGAGAAGACAAAAGAATCACATAATAATGACCTGAAATGACTTGCATATTAATGAGGCCTTTCAGTCAGGTAGGCTGTGAAAAAAACCCTCTGTAATAATGTCTCAGCTCATCATAAACAGCAATACTGTGAAATATTATTACAATTTAAAATAATGGTATTCTATTATATTCTTTAAAATATAATGTATTTCTGTGATGCAAAGTGTCTGAACAATTATGTTACCTCTATGGCATTTCATATAGGCTTTTAGCTAAAAAGCATGCACATTTGGAGAAATATTGATGGATTCTTATATATTTATGTCAATTTTCTATACTGAGGAGTAATATTTATTCAATATTTATTGTCATCACTATGAGTGCTGGATTCTGTGTTTTCAATTCATACTTGCAGCCGGAGGGCGCTCTGTACACCTTTAGGCCACAAATTCATCTAAAGAAGAACAGTGTGAGCTGTGAGCGCTGGATGCTGTGTTTTTAATTCATACTTGCAGCCGGAGGGCGCTCTGTACACCTTTGGGCCACAAATTCATATAAAGAAGAAAAGGAACCAGGAACTAACGGCATGTCTTCTAGAGATCGCTAACCATGGCTTTAACATCCAAATAAACACTTTTCAAGACAATAAATACACGATTGAGACAATGCATACAAGTATTGCCTCTGAATTTGCCTCTGAATAGCGCTGGCTCCGTGGGCATGGCTGCATTAGCGGATAATGAGCTGAATCACGGACTTCTGACATGGCTCTCTTTTCATACAGATTACATAAACACAGAATGTTTGTTTTCGATTTGACTTGCACGATTTAAAACCTGACATTTCAACGTTTGTCATTAGTATTCATAAGTTACAGTTCATTTTCTGAGAACTATCAGATTGGACTTCGTTCAGAGGGAGACGAGAGATCACGCATCATGTTAGTTTTCTTTATTTTACAAAAAGCACAACATTGTGTTTTTACTCTGAGTGTACACAAATAAAAGAAGACATTCTATAGTTTCAATTGATACATTACTTATGTCTCTATGACAAGAAATGACGGAGTATTTTAAGTCTGTTTTGCTACAATGTGAAAAAAATCCTGCAAAACACGCCGGCGCGTTATCGGACCTCAGAGAGTTAATAGAGAAATATGCAAGCAAAAAACAATGCTTGTCCCCAAAATGCTTACATACAGACAGCTGGCCTACTCACACTCAACCCCACAAGACCATGCTGGTGAACCAGCTTCACCAGCTCTGTTTTGCTTGAGAACAACATGAATATGCTGGTCCATCAGCCAGACCAGCACTGTACCAGCAAAACCAACATGGAATCCAGGTGTTCCCTTTCGTGGGAACATCGACGCTACGTCCAATGACGTGATGGGAACCCTCTGCATTTTGTGTTTGTGAAGCACCTCTGTATCCAACCAATGAGGAAACGTGACGTCAGAGGCGGGTGACGTCACGGACCAGGAAACTATAAAGCATACCCAGAACAAAGAGGGAGCTGTCTGTGTACACTGCGAGAGGCTCACTCTCAGACCACTCAGTCGGGGTCTGCCGTTTTTTCCCGACCTCCACACCGAGGTGTCGAGGTCGTGGAAGAGACCTGTCCAATATCGTGTTTTCAGCCCCCAAACGTCATTGTACAGCAATATTATGGGGCTGAAACACCACGGCTATGGGGCGAATACCTCGGGTTTAAGAGACGCTTGCGAGCTATCTCTCGCCCGAGTCTGCATCGTCCCTCAAGACCCCGACATTGCCCACTAAGCCGTTAAAAACAACATCTAGCTTGGTGGGCATTCATTTCGAAATGGGTACTGCTCATGGTAGAACAGGGTTACAGAATTCAGTTCGGTTCTCGACCGCCCAAGTTCAACGGGGTTCTTCCCACTGTGGTAGCCTCAGAGCAGTCTCTGGTGATGGAACAAGAGGTTACGACGCTTTTGCAAAAAGGAGCAATAGAAAGGGTTCCTCCTCCCAGCAAAATGTCGGGCTTTTACAGCCGCTACTTCAGCGTTTCTCAAAGTGTGGGGCGCGCCCCAATGGTGGGGAATAGAGACATGACAGGTGGGGCGCGACAAACGGGAGGAAATTTGGACATTTTTGTGCCCATCTCTTTTAATATTTTGAGTCCTGTCCCACATATGGGATTTTTATTTCTGTGCCCCTGAGAGTACGGTCCCACATATGGGATTTATAACATTCAGTAACGTCACTTAACTGCCAGATTCAAACTGTGCTTTCACGCGCTTTGGTTGGCGCGTGAAAGCACAGTTTATTTTAGGTGTCAGACATGTTTATTTTAGGTGTCAGACATTTAAATATACATAAGTACTAGTAAAACCATACATTTAGAGTATCAGCAGCGCTTGTCATTTATCACAACTATGCAGTGTTTTTAACAACATAATGTTTATTTTAGGTGTCAGACATTTAAATATACATAAGTACTAGTAAAACCATACATTTAGAGTTTGTAAAGTACATACTGATGTCTATGGAAGCAGCAGTAACAATCAATTCAAATATAATTTGCCAACGTGTTTTATTCATATCAGATACACATAGTATAAGTAACTATAAAGTTTACTCTATTTTTCTCCCAGATCACCGGACACTTATTTACATGGATTTCGGGAGAAATTGATGAATTCACGTGATGTAAATCCGACTGACAGGGCTCGCTGAACAGCTGCGCAAACAAACATGGCGGCGCCCATCTCGCGTTATAGATCAAGATCATTTATTAACGTTTTTAAACGACAAAACACACTCACTTATACATATTTGAGAATCGGAATATCAGATAGTTGATGACATGGTAAGGAAGTTTGTGAATAGTTTGAAAAAAAAGGAGAAACGAAATAAAAGCGTTACATGGCTCATACAGTGTTTATTGTGGCTGCGGTGTGTGACGTGACAAGCCTGACGCGTTGCCATGGAAACAATAAAACCCTCAAATAATATTTAATTTATAATTTATATATAATAAATAAAGTTTTTAATGCTGTTATTTGATCTAATGTTTTAAAATGTAATGTTAATAAAATAAATTAATACATTTTAAATGTATTAAACTTAAAGCCTAGTTTATTAACATTTTGTTGGGACGATTGGGGACAGGTGGGGCTTGGAACCCTTCCCTACCTCCAAAATGGGGAATGGCAGAAAAAGTTTGAGAAACACTGCGCTACTTCATTGTTCCAAAGAAGGATGGAGGGTTGCGTCCGATCATAGATTTACGTGTGTTAAATCAATCTGTAAAGAAGTTGAAGTTCAAAATGCTTACACTCAAACAGATTATCCCACAGATCAGGTCCGAGGACTGGTTTGTGGCAATAGATCTGAAAGACGCATACTTTCATGTATCCATCCATCCTTCTCACAGGAAGTTCCTCAGGTTTGCTTTCGGGGGCGAAGCTTACCAATACAGGGTTCTTCCTTTTGGCCTATCCCTCTCACCCCGCATGTTCACGAAGTGCGTGGATGCAGCGCTGGCTCCGCTGAGACTCCAGGGCATCCGCGTGCTGAACTATATCGACGATTGGTTGATATTAGCTCAAACAGAACAATTGGCAGTTCAACATCGAGTGTTGTTCTGTCGCACATGAAAAAGCTTGGGCTGAGGCTCAATGCCAAAAAGAGTGTGCTGGTTCCGAGTCAGATTGCAAACTATCTAGGAGTAATCTGGGATTCCACCACGATGCAGGCGTGGTTGTCTCCTGCTCATGTGAATTCCATTCTCGGAGCCGTGAATGGGGTGAAGTTAGGCCAGTCACTCACTGTAAAAAAGTTTCAGAGACTGTTGGGTCTGATGGCAGCTGCGTCCAACGTGATTACTATTGGCCTCCTGCACATGAGACCCTTACAGTGGTGGCTCAGGACCAAGGGGTTTTCCCAGAGGGGAAATCCTTTTCGCATGATCAAAGTCACGCGCCGATGCCTTCGTGCTCTGGTAATGTGGAAAAAGCCTTGGTTCCTGTCCCAGGGACCCGTGTTGGGAACTCCTCATCGTCGCGTAATGCTTACGACAGATGCTTCCCTCACGGGCTGGGGGGCGATCATGAATGGTCGCTCGGCTCAGGGCCTATGGGAGGACCATCAGCTCTCCTGGCACATAAATCGGCTGGAGATGATGGCGGTGTTTCTAGCACTGAAGCACTTCCTCCCAGACCTGAGGGGACACCATTTGTTGGTCCGTACGGACAACACTACGGTGGTCTCATATATAAACCACCAGGGGGGCTTGCGGTCTCGCCTACTGTGCAATCTGGCCAGCTGCATCCTCCTGTGGGCCCAGGGAAAACTCCTTTCTGTGAAAGCAGCATATATTCCGGGGCGTCTAAATGTGGGGGAGGACGCTCTGTCGAGGCAGAGTGCGAGACCGGGGGAATGGAGACTCCACACCGAGGTGGTGGAGTTAATATGGAAAACCTACGGTCGAGCTCAAGTCGACCTATTTGCCACAGAGGAGTCATCTCAGTGCCCTCTGTGGTACTCTCTGGAGCACCCAGCACCTCTAGGGCTGGATGCTATGCTACAGACATGGCCGAGGCTACGTCTGTATGCATTTCCCCCAGTCTCATTGCTCCCGGGAGTTATGGAGAAGGTTCGCCAGGAGAGGGTCGACCTAATATTGGTGGCCCCTTACTGGCCGACCAGAATATGGTTTGCGGACCTAATATCACTTCTTCACGGCTCTTCTATGGAGCTTCCTCTCAGGCAGGATCTCCTGTCACAAGCAGGCGGCACGATTCTCCATCCCCGCCCAGAAATGTGGAAACTGTGGGCCTGGCCTCTAAGGGGGCAAGGCTCATAGAATCCGGTCTCCCAACCGAGGTTGTGGAGACCATCTTTCAATCCAGAGCTCCCTCCACGAGGAAGTTGTATATGTATAAGTGGAAGCTGTTCACTACATGGTGTAGCCAACGTAGTATAGACCCTGTCCAGTCTCCTATTAGCTTTGTGCTACAGTTCCTTCAGGAAAAGTTTTCGGAAGGTCTAACCCCTTCAAGTTGAAGGTTTATATCGCAGCCATTTCGGCTTATCATAATCCTGTGGGGGGTTCCTCGGTGGGTCGAGACCCCCTGGTTATACGCTTCCTCCATGGTGCACTGAGGTTGAGACCTGCGGTGCGCACAAAAACTCCGGCCTGGGACCTAGCTATTGTGTTGCAAGGGTTAGCTGAGGCTCCTTTTGAACCAATAGAAGAAGTGTCAGATAAATTTCTAACACTAAAAACAGTGTTTCTGTTGGCAATTTCCTCCTTAAAAAGGATTGGTGATCTACAAGCACTGTCAGTCGCTCCATCATGTCTAGAATTTGCACCTGGTATGATCAAGGCTTTTCTACATACTAGACCGGGCTAATTGCCAAAGGTCCCCACTAGGGTACCAGGTCCCATTACACTTGAGGCTTTCTGTCCTCCTCCATTTATAAATCCGGATCAGGAAAGACGAAATCTGCTTTGCCCTGTGAGGGCGTTGGATGCCTATGTCCACAGAGCTGCCCTGTGGAGGAAAACAGATCAATTATTTGTGTGTTACGGGTCCCCTAGAAGGGGGGGCCCAGCATCCAAGCAGAGGATGAGCAAGTGGGTGGTCGAGGCCATCTCACTCGCTTACAAAGCCGTGGGACACCCATGTCCTTTAGCTATTCGTGCTCATTCCACGAGAGGTATGGCTGCTTCTAAGGCTCTAATGTCAGGAGTGTCATTAGATGATATATGTGGTGCAGCTGGATGGTCATCTCAGCACACTTTCATTAGATTTTACAATCTTGATGTGAACTATACTCCAGGTGCTCTGGTATTGCAAGATAGCAGCCAGGCACTTGAAGATACGGCGTAGTTGGGACAGCGTTCCCATCATGTCATTGGACGTAGCGTCGTTGTTCCCACGAAAGGGAACGTCTCGGGTTACGGGTGTAACCCCTGTTCCCTGAGTAAGGGAACGAGACGCTACATCGCGTTGCCGTACCTCCTACATACCTGGAGCGCTTTGCTTCAGACATATTCCAGAAGCTAGCGCTCTTTGTTCTGGGTATGCTTTATAGTTTCCTGGTCCGTGACGTCACCCGCCTCTGATGTCACGTTTCCTCATTGGTTGGATACAGAGGTGCTTCACGAACACAAAATGCAGAGGGTTCCCATCACGTCATTGGACGTAGCGTCTCGTTCCCTTACTCGGGGAACAGGGGTTACACCCGTAACCCGAGACGTTTTCTGTGAATGTGCGAGATTTCTGATTTATTAGGCGCTACAGGGAAATAACAAAAAGAATATCAAAGTGAAGTAAACTGTCAAACTGTTTGGGCTTCAAACCAGTGTTTTTATAAATAAGAAAATACATTAAAATAATATTGTACGAAATGCCAGTTTCCAATATCAAGCAGCATAACAAGTTGTTTTGTACAGCTAAAAATAACTGGAAGCGAATGACACCGGAAACCAGACACATTAAATTTACAAATGGCCGCCGTCGCTCTTACTTGAAAAATAAGGTGGATAATGCGGCTTGTGTGTTTCCTGCATGTGAGCTTTTGATTTCCTGCATGTACCTGTTCTGTTGAGCATTTCACAGAATTTGCCATTGTATTGCCTTGGATAAGATGCCCTGCCACTCATCACAGCTAAATGACTGGTTAGGATAATTTATTGGTTATCGATTTATCACTTCACATCTAGTTATGACACATTGTTGTTTATAACTGGATTTCAGATGAAGTTTTACGTTCCTCTCTTTATCCATCTCTTTCATTCCCTGGTTTTTCTCCTCCATTCTGTTTTTGTAAGTTCCATTCTGTCTTAATTAAAACAAGCAGCAGCAGATGCCACTAGTTGGTGAAAACAGTTATTAGTGAGTAAACAACTTTGTAGTGAATCACTGAATCTCAATCCAGATGTCCTCATTGTCCTTGAAACGTCAAACCATTACAGTTTCATCCATTTGAAATTAAATTCATCACAATTTCATGCATGTGCACGTGCAGTATTTCATTTTTTTTTTTAGCGTTATCATTATTAATAAACATATTCATTATTGCTAGTTCCCTCTAATCTTGCAATTGCTATGTTAGTCTTTGAGTGATAAAACTGAACAAAATTATCATTTAAAAAACACTTAACCCTAACTCTAGGTTTTCCGTTTCCTGCTTCTCGCTTCAGTTTCATTAAAAAAAATCAACATTTTTGGCTAAACATTGCTATTTTTGATCTTTGACCTTTCTGATATTATTTCACAGTTCAATCTCTCTTTCATTTTGAATGCTAATCATCTGTTAACACTAGAAAATACATGGAGACATCACCAAAAACTTCCAGATTCCAATTTACTTTCAGGCTAAAGAGACACACTTCTTTTGGCACTTCATGTTCACACAAACAGCTGCAAATGTGTGTTTTTCTTCCAAGCACAATATATTTATTTTGTGTCACATATTCCAAATTGATGACAGCAGTGCTAAGATAAAAAAAAAAATTAAAATAAAAATACTGGTTATATTTGCACACACACACACACACATATAGTTGTGGTCAGAATTATTGGCACCCTTGGTAAATATTATCAAAGATGACTGTAAAAATAAATCTGCATTGTTTATCCTTTTGATCTTTAATTCATAAAATTAGCAAAAATCAAACCTTTCATTAAAGGAAAATAATTGAAAGTGGTGGGAAAATCACATTGTGAGATAAATGTTTTTCTTTAAAACACATTGGCCACAACTATTGGCACCTCTAGAATTTTTTATGAGTAAAATATCTCTGAAGTATATTCCCATTCATATTTTCATTTTTTTTTTTTTTTTAGCACACCAGGGTGATCCTGTTCCACAGGAGTATTAATATGAGGAAACACAAAGGCCAAATTCCCGTAATCAGTCATCACAATGAGTAAAACCAAAGAATATAGTTTAGATTGTTGAGCTTCACAAAATAGAAAATGGCTGTAAGAAAATAGCTAAAGCATTGAAAATCCCCATTTCCACTATCAGGGCAATAATTTAGAAGTTCCAATCAACTAAAGATGTTACAAATCTGCCTGGAAGAGGACGTGTGTCTAAATCATCCTAATGCGCAGTGAGGAGGAAAGTTTGAGTTGCCAAAGACTCTCCGAGGATCACAGCTGGAGAATTACAGAGATTAGTTGAGCTTTGAGTCTCAGAAAGCCTAAAAAAAATGATCAAACAGCACCTACGTTCCCACAAGTTGTTTGGGAGGGTTTCAAGAAAAATCCTCTGCTCTCATCCAGAAATAATCTCCAGCATATTCAGTTGTCAGACAAGACTGGAACTTCAAACGGGACCAGCTTCTATGGCCAGATGAAACTAAAAGAAGAGCTTTTTAAGAGCAAACCCACCAGATGGATTTGGTGCACACATGGATAAAAAGTACCCCATGCCCACGGTTAAATATACTGCTGGATCTTTAATGTTGTGGACCTATTTTTCTGCTGGAGGTCCTGGACATCTTGTTCAGATACATGGTATCATGGATTCTATCAAATACCAACAGATAAATAATCAAAACCTGACTGCTTCTGCTAGAAATCCAATAATGGGCCGTGGTTGGATCTTCCATCAGGACAATGATCCAAAACCAACACAAAAATGTGACACTGAGCACAAAATGAAGCTTCTGCCATGGCCATCCCAGTCCCCTGACCTGAACCCTAAAGAAAATGAGTGAACTGAAGAGAAGAGGCACCAACATGGAGCTGGGAATCAGAAGGATCTGTAGAGATTCTGTATGGAGAAATGGTGTCTGAGCTCTTGTCAGGTGTTCTCCAAACTCATCAGGCATTGTAGGTGAAGACTCAGAGCTGTTATCTTGGCAAAAGGAGGTTGGAAAAAGTATTGAATAAAAGGGTGCCAATAATTGTGGCCGACGTGTTTTGGAGAAAAACATTTATTTCATAATGTGATTTTCCCCCCACTTTCAATTCATTTCCTTCAATGAAAGGTTATTTTTGCTAATTTTTTGAATTAAAGATAAACAATATAACAAAACAATGCAGATTTATTTTACAGTCATCTTTGATCATATTTACCAATGGTGCCAATAATTCTGACCACCACTGTATACTGTAGTGTCACACGTTCCAACGGATTATGTCCCCCCTGCCCCCCTTCATATTTTGCCTCTCACACAGTAAAAACTCTGGGGAACATCAGGCCATTTTGAACATAGACATGACAAGGTTAAT
Organism: Anabarilius grahami; assembly: GCA_003731715.1. Classification (NCBI taxonomy): domain Eukaryota; kingdom Metazoa; phylum Chordata; class Actinopteri; order Cypriniformes; family Xenocyprididae; genus Anabarilius; species Anabarilius grahami. The sequence continues at coordinate 1,546,561 of RJVU01064619.1, forward strand.
CTAAAAAATATTGGCTTACTTTTTATGCTTTTATTCTTCTAAGTGATTTGACTTTTGGATTGGATTTCCACCTAGTGGATAATAAAACTGGGGGGGAAAGCTGTTACTGAAGGAGACGTCTAAGCCATATTGTGAATTTAAAAAACAAAAAACAAAAAAAAATTTAGAACATCTTAGCAATTACTTAGGAACATCCAGGCATCCATCTGATACTGCAGTCAAGTCATATGTATTTATATTGCGATGTATACAATACATTGTTTCAAAGCAAATTCACTGCAAAAAATAGGAAAATAACAGTGTTAATGTTGCAGATGTCACGAACTGGCTGTAACGAAGTGCACGATGATAAGGATATAACAGATTGCTCTTTAATACAATGCAACTCAGAAAAACGCAGGAAATTTCAGGAATTTGAATACAACCACATACAACATTAACATAAACGAGACCGAATACTGAACAAAATAAAAACTAAGATCTTATAAACACAGGGAGTAATCAAGGGGAAAACAGAACAGCTGTAAATGACTAATCTACGGTGGCCGAGAGAGCTCAACGCGCTGCAAATGAAGAAAACACATGCAAATAGAAAAAACACCAGCAAATAAAGAAAACATCTTCATCAGTTTGACAACACATGCGCTGCAAATTCCACAACACTTACAAATAGTGAAACGCACTGCAAAAGTCACAACACTTACAAATAGTGAAACGCGCTGCAAAAGTCACAACACTTACAAATAGACAAACACGCTACAAATTCCACAACACTTACAAATAGACAAACGCGCTGCAAATTCTACAACACTTACAAATAGTGAAACGCGCTGCAAAAGTCACAACACTTACAAATAGACAAACGCGCTGCAAATTCCACAACACTTACAAATAGACAAACGGGCTGCAAATAGGACTGCTCATAATGCAGATCAGAATGTTAACAAACAAAACGAAAAAACTCACCTTTCAGGTGCACACCACCTAAGAGTAAACATGAACAATCCCAGCCAGCGGTCCCAGACAGGTACGTCAATGTGTTCCCTATAACATTTTCGTTGTGGTCTGTGCCAGTCTCGGCGCCAGGACAAACGATTTGGGGGATATTATTTTGCGTTAAAATATTACTAATAAATGATTAATAATAAATAATATATATTTTTTAGTAATTTACTTGATTTTATGTCTCAAATCCCAGTCAATTATTCACTGCAGAATGTTGAAGTAGAGCTCTCTTCGCTGAGTTTTTACTTTCACTTTAGCTGAGTTTTTCTAATTAGCTAATCTCATCGCGTCGGTTATGCATGATGCACTATAAATTATTGCGGGGCAAATTAAATTATTAATTTAATTCTACAAGTAGCCTAATCATTATCGTCACCGTCATCATCATCATTCAGATCATCGCAGAAGGACTTGAGATCGCTGGGCCTGGTATGTGCTATTTGAGTTGAGCTCTCTCGGCCACCCTACTAATCAAAATCCATAGTAAGTAATGAATAGTGGAAAATGAGAACAAAGGGAACAGGAAACAGTTAGAAACAAACCAAAACAAGAACGAAACGTGACAGCAAAATGAATCAATTCCAGTTGTAAAGCAGCTCTACAAAAGAAAATATTGTCATTATTCAGCTCATTTTAGTTCAGTGTTGATTTAGTTCAGTTCAGTAACAATGTCAATGTTCATCAGTTATGAAGTTCATCAATAATTAAATGAATTTAATTCAGCCCTAAAGCAGCTCTACACAAAGCAATAGTGCCATTATTCAGCTAAATTAAGTTCAGTGTTGATTCAGTTCAGTTAGCAGCATTGTATTGCATTGTGGTGATGTTTTTGACCACTCATATTTTGTTTGGAAAAACTGAAAATGTACTTTTTAAACAGTTCATATTTCATATTCCTAATTTAACAGCTGTGCCTGTAGTCATAGAAAAAAGGGGGGCAAACTCATCTGACCTAACTGACCTTTTGCCAAGCTCCACATTCTTTGTTTACAGTACCGACTCAGACAAGCATTACAATAGAGACTTCAGTGCACAGTGTGAATTTTTTTCAGTATGTGTCAATTTAATTAATCCAAATTAATTATTTTTATGTGGGCTGGAAGGAATTGTTGGCATGACATTTTTATCTGATGTTTTTCTTTAAAAAAAATTTATTACAAAGTAACATGGAGAAAAAAAATTGCAGACTAACAACTTATTTTTTGGTAATTTCTGTAAAATGTAATTTTAAACTGTCCAAACATACACATCCTCAGACTTGCATTAAAAAGAGCAAACGGCAACAGTTGCTAAAGTAGGATTGGTCAGCAGCAAGTAGGGCTTAGCGATGGGTCTATCATGATTACAATCTGCTCAATAAACAAGTGTTTACTGCCTTAAAGGGGAAGAGAGAGCTGCTGATGTAATGTTCCTGTTAGAAACACATTCTCGGATGAGTCAGATGCACAGCTTGATGATTCAGGGAGGGCTGCGGGTGCATTCCGTTTGATTAGACGCGTCCCTGTTGGTTGGTTACTGGCCCACAACACGCATTGCCTTTACCAGAGTCCAAGGACAATAGGAGGCCTTATAGAGCTGTGGGGAAAGAAAATAATGCAGCATTGCCGCAGTGGATCCTTCAGGTTTGTCGACAGGTCTTGTGGAGTTGTGTTAGAATATTGTGATTGCCGCCCACTGAAGGTCTGTGAGTGTTTGTAAGTAACTTAGCAGGTGGAGAGCAGTGCCTCTGCATATAATATCTGCAGCTCCAGACTGTTGTCCATGCTCTGCTGCATACAGCTCCATCTGCTCTGATCAATGAGTGCAGCAGTATTACAAAAGAAATGAAATGAAAATTGACTCTCTGTTTTCTATGCATACCTTTAATTTATTTTTTCTCTCCATTTTTATCTAAAATGTCACAACTTGATCTTCCAGTGAAATAGACTATTAAAAAAAACAATTGGCAAGTGCATTGGCTTTCTAACATTAATATTAGGTATAGCAATATTTTAATTAAAAGGATAGTTCACCCAAAAACCTCTCATGTCATTTCAATTTCATTGATATTTGAAACACAAATGAAGATTTTCATAATGAAATCTGAGGGAATTCTGTTCCTCCACTGAAAGTCTATTCACACAAAAAATCTGACTGTTCAAAATGCTCATAAAGACATTTTAAGAGAAATCCAAATTGAGCAGTTTAATCCAAGTCTTCTGAAGAGACACGATTGCCTACGGTTGAGCTTCCATTTACCACAATTGAGTGCTCTGTGTATGTTCGTTTATCAATTTTTCTGTGCAAATAAAAGCCTAAATTAAATCTGTTCATCATCATTAAACCGATCATGTCTCTTCAGAAGTCAAATGCCACAGCCTTTTATAAATGAAATGCTTGACTTGTGGTGTCATTCGCTTCCAGTTATTTTTAGCTGTACAAAACAGCTTGTTATGCTGCTTGATAAACTGGTATTTCTTACCATACTGTTTATTGTCGTTACTATAAACTGTAAGGAAGTCCATTGAAGGTGAGCTGAAGTGAACCCAAGTGTAGGTTTTGTTAAAGATTATCCAGAACAAACAAAACAAGATGATAACTTAAACTAGACCATAAACGTGAAAATAAACATGAACTTGACGTGACCAGACTAGAAGCATTAGACTCTCCAACACCGGTTACAGGGAATAAAGCTAGACAAAATACAATGGAAACACGTGGGCTATTTATACACATAGACTAATGACTTAAGACACATCTAAAAGCAATGAACAATGAACCAATGAGAATGTGACACATAGACAAGGGAACCAATCAGAACATGACACAAGACACGAGGGAAGCACAAGACATGAGGTGCGTTCTATTCAATCGTAAGGGTATTTCACCATCTTAAGTGAGATTCCAATCTGAAGGGAGTGAACATGTTTAGCTCGAAGGGCACTGCGAACGGAATAGGGAATAATGGTACATTGATACATCACTTCACAGGAAGTGAAGAGGAAAAATCACTGTCATTGCGCACCGTGCCACCAGTCAGAACTAATGATGGAGCAGAGCCATTGAAAGAGTTTTTAAATGGCTCTGTGATGGAGGAATTTACAAATGCATTTTGAGTATTCATAAATGTTGTTATTATAATTATACAAACGAGTATTTATGAATGGTTATGGCGATGAATGTTACATTTGCATATTCTGTTGTGTGAATAGGCATGACAAAGTAAAAGTGTTGAGACCCAGACCTAAAGAACACATTTACAAATAAAGGTGCAGTCCGTACTTTTTTTGGTTAAAAATGATCCAGCCAGTGTTAGCCTCTCATAACATAACCAGCCAGTGTTTAAAACTGTCTCCTTACCTTAAGCCGGGTGCACACTGTGCGATTTATAACAGTCCTTTACGATTGTTGCTTGTCAGACTGTACGAACATGATCCTCATGTCACACTGTGGGATCTCAGCCGTCATTTTTGTCAGACTGTACGACAGTCAAGACGCGTTAAAAACGGACGCGCACATGAAAACTCATCCATAGTTTTACATCATCAACCCACACACGTTCAGTGACTGTGAGCTGCATTACACACGGGACTGAAATGGCTAACAAAGACATCTCTAGCGTGAATTTTGATCACGGCTTGTCTTGAAAAACGAAGACAATTTGACGTTTGTCGTAGGAGAAGTCACACTGCAGGACTGTGCACCAAATCTTCTGACGCTGCCAGAATTTCGTCGGAGGAAATATTTTATTGCAGCGATCATCAAACTAGCGATCAAAGACTACAGATTTTAGCCTAGGATTACAGGAATCTTTTAGGATTCTCAAAATTTGTCTTAGGGTGCTTTCACACCAGAGCGTTTATTTCGGAACCTGGTGCGTTTTCTCCCTTGGCTCGGTTCGTTTAGGCATATGTGAACACGGAAATCACGCTCGGACCCGCACCACAACGACCACCTCGTTCAGGCGGTCTCGGCCTGATTGCAAACGAACTCTGGAGCGGTTTGCTTGTGGTGTGAAAGAAATCCGACCCAACGGACCAACGACCCAAACGATTTCATATTTCATAGTGGGAAATATGTTATATAAAATGCAGCAGTGTTTGATTTTTAGTGAGCACATTAGTTACTGCAATTAAAAACCAAACAGCACCTAATAATCTTAAAATGTTGTGTAATCGCGCTTATCTATGCAAGAACGCTGTCCTTGATTCCCGCTCTTGCTGCATTATAACATTCATATAGGTTTTCAATGTGTCTCAACACTTTTAGCCTACTAAACAGTGCTGGGAGATACAGAGAGAGTGTGCTTGAATTAATGTGAATGTAGTGTGTAACAGCGTGAATGACAGCTACATTCGTATAGTGTTTGCGTGTCTCGACAGTACAAAAAAGCCACAATATGCTCATGAAGCAAACTTGTCAAACATTTTAATGGATGACGCTGAGAAAACGCTGACCTATAAGGGGACAGTTGTACATGCATGTGACTTGCATAAACACATTTTGGTAAGCTTTGAAATATTGCCTTGTGAAAGCAAACCGAACCAAGAAGAAAATGCAACATTGTAACAAATTCAGTCCCTGTTTCGGAACAATGCAATCGATCTACAGGTGTGAAAACACCATCAGACGACCAAATCGTGGCCAAAATCGCACAGTGTGCACCCGGCTTTAGCCAATTCACAATGGTCTTATAAAATCGGTAATGGTGGGTTTCCGCTGGAAATTCGATCAGGCAGCCATTCATCTTTGCATCATTGTATGTCTGTTTACATAAAGAAGGAGTCCCAGCAAGTAGGCTATATGGCATGTGAGGATTCTGTTGGTAGCGGATCATTTATAGCCTTGTCTCACCGCAGCTGGAATAATTAAACTTATCATTTTGATGGCGGATTGTAATTCAGAAAGGTCCAAATGAAAATCATCAGTGACAACTGGAGATTAACCCGTAGTCAAAAGCAAAAGACTTCGGACTACGGAGTGGCTACAGAAATTGAAATCTACAGGTAACACTAATACACACTAAATACTCATAGTTATGCAATGCTGATGTTGTTAACATATTGTATATAAGTATAACAATAATAATAATTAGCATGGTTTGATGTGAAATGAGCTAAGCAATCGTTAGATTTAATCACCATTGGCAGCGCGATTTATTGTAATGCTTTTATCTCAGTTGGTCAGAAAAAAAGTGGCAGATTTGTTACTTACTTGTTCAGATGACATTTTCCTGTGAAAATGTTTATTTTGGTCATACTTCCAAGACGTAGAATCTGTGATTCTGAAATACAGTATCCACACCGGTGTGGTGACTGACAGCAAACATTAGATTCATCTTCGCTGAGGAGCCGTGCCGATGCACAACCCACGTAAAGATGATAATTTCCGCAAATAACTGCAATTGAAGGTTTCAAACAGAGATGGCGACAAAGAGGGAAAACTTACAGACTGCAGCTTTAACCAAATCAGAATTTATTTTCATATTGCATGACAGTTAGTACAGCTTCAAATCTGTTAATAGTCAATTAATAGCCACAGTAGTCATAAGTACATAATGTATGTTTTGTATGTGTATGTTATGTTTTTGTATATGTATTATATATTTTTTAAATTCTGAAGTAAATTACAATATCTATTTATGTTATTTCATAAATCAATGACTTATTATTTTTTTTATGACGTTTGCAGGGCGTTCCAAATGAGCGATTATTGTCAGCAAAGTCCACTTCAACTGATATACCATTCTCAGGGAGTAGGGAGCAGTGAACACTGCGTAGGGACCCTGTCGAATAGAACACAGCTATGATCACATGAGGGCAAGGAAAACACATGACAAACAGGAAACATGACTATAAGAATTTAAAAATAATAGTCATGAACACAAACAAAACCCAATCCAACGTGACATAAACACACTGGTTTATATCAATCTGTAGCGGCTACTGAATCGAAAGTCTCGCACATTCACAAAAAATATCTCACTTCCACATTGCATAATAAGGTGGATATGGTGTCTTGCTTGTTGCTTAGAGTCTGTACAAACATTTAACTCTCTCTTTCTTTCTGTCTTTCTTTCCATGTGCAGTGAAGATCACATGCGCACCCTCAGAGTTTGCGTGTGCGAACGGTCAGTGTGTTCCTGGGCGTTGGCGTTGTGACGGAGAACCTGAATGTCCAGATGGATCAGATGAGGCTGATGCCACCTGCAGTAAGTCACATAACATCATAAATCTTTTACTGGTTTTGTTTCATTTCTTGGTTTGATTGTTTGTTTAAAGCAGTGGTTCTTAACCTTTATCCGAGGCCCTCCTATGTAAGCTGATATGTAATAAAAATAAATAATCTCAAAAATAAGTCAGTTTAATGTTGTACATCTTTTAATGTTGTTTTTTTTTTTTTAGCATTTTTTTAATTTTTAGTTTATTTATGAAACTCTGGAGGGCACAGGCTGATAGGTCCTTTGCATGCAATCTGCAAGGAATCATATAATTACCGCAGTGCACAAGCTGATTGGCCTCTGCTGATCTTGCAGCCAATGAGATTGCTATCTCAACATTTAAATAGTCTGGTTCATTGTTTGCTGTAAGCTAGTCCAAAAATCCTCTGAAACCCTCCACCTCCCCCAGCACCACCTGCTTAAATCTGCTAGAGGATATATATGTGTCTGTTCATGCTGTAGCAACATGCTTACAGCATTATGTCTGTGTATCTAATGGCAGTAGCAAATCCATACTTGTTCTGAAACGACAATATTTGCAGCAGATCTAGTCCGCCAAGACCAAATACATTAACATTGCCATATTGAGTTGTCATGATTGGACTAAATGTAAATATTTGAATACCTATTGGGAAAGTTTGCCTAGGCCCCCTAGTTGAGAACTATTGATTTTAAGGATTGTTCTAATTTCAATGTAAATTAAAGGATTAGTCCACTTTCAAATAAAATTTTCCTGATAATTTACTCACCCCCATGTCATCCAAGATGTTCATGTCTTTCTTTCTTCAGTCCAGGATTATTCTCCTTATAGTGGACTTCAATGGCCTCCAAATGGTTGAAGGTCAAAATTACAGTTCCATTTTTTCTGTAAGTAGAATAGGGAAGGCGTAGGACATACAACGTAAGCTTTTTGAAGAATACGAAAGTGCGGTTTTGGCGGAATCACTTGGAAGGCAATAATTTGTTTACATAAAGCATATACATTTAAATTTTTTTTGAAAATGACCGATCGTTTCGCTAGATAAGACCCTTATTCCTCGTCTGGTATCTGTAATTTTGACCTTCAACAGTGGAGTCCATTGAAGTCCATTGAAGTCCACTATAAGGAGAATAATCCTGGAATGTTTTCATCCAAAACCTTAATTTCTTTTCGGCTGAAGAAAGAAGGACATGTACATCTTGGATGACATGAGGGTGAGTAAATTATCAGGAAAATTTTATTTGAAAGTGAACTTATCCTTTAAGTAATTTGAATAGCATCTGTGATATTCTGCAAAAAAAGTCAACGGGGCAAATTTATCCACATAACAATAGTCTTAGCATTAAATGATCATGTAAATGGTTAATAGCTCCAGTAACATGTTTTTGTACAGAATAGTTAATAATAATGCTGTAATATAAATACAAGCTTCACATTTCAGTTGTTTAACCCTCAAGAATGCCTTATTCATTATGAATCATCCATAATGCATTACTGTACTGCGACGAATCAATTTTTTTTTCTTTGGTAATCCAAGTGAGAGAACTTGCACTGAACTGAGAACATTCCTTTAGGCTATTTTTTCAACAACACTGTTTGGAAGTCTAACCAATCAGCATTAGGGGGCGTATGATGGTCAAGGAGAGAGAAAGAGCAAAAATACAAAAGAGCTCAAAAGAATATCACTGGAATGAAGGTATATGACTGGGCAAACACTTTAGGACCAGCGTTAATATTAAAAAAGCTTTCCAGCGCTGGAGAGAGCTAAGCGGGAAGGTATGAAAACAGACGCTGAGGCTGCTTTGATTCCGCTTCATGTGTGAGTAACACTGGGTTTGAGTGTCATGATTGTCTGGAGCTGCTGTGCTGTTGGCGACTAACAACGAACACTTGTTTGTATTTACTCTTGTGTACTGTATGCTCATTTTTTGTGCTTCCTTGTCATTCGTTCATCTGCGCTTTATTTTTCGTGAAGCATGTTTTGCGCGTCAGCTGTGATAAACAGACATCCACTTTTGCATTGCGTGTGTAACAGTGGCCAGAGTTGAGCAGGTAAACCACTGCACACTGACGACCGCTGGAGAATGTGTTGTGTTTAGCATCATTGTTAGCGCTCTCGCCTCGCCTGCCAGCAGCAATCGGGCCGGGGTTCGAGACAGACTCAGGGTGGTTAGAATTGGAGTGTGAGTTTTCGAGGGGGAGCAATGAAGAGAGGGGTGGGTTTGTTTGGGTTGATTTCAAATATCAATATGTCCAACAGCGTTGTTGAAAAAATACATACCCTACCTTTAATATTAAACACTGCAGCAAACTGCACTTGAAGTCAAGTTAGCCTCTCAGTTTAAACCCAGTCACTGATTGGCCACCCAGTGTGTTTGTTGTGCAGCAACATGATTGTGTTTGTCTGATGTTTGGTCTGATTGATTTATCCAGTAAATGTTCTCTTCTCTCTGTGGGAAAATTAAATGTGACAAGTTGTAGTGTTCATGTTAGCGTCACGCAAACTCTATTTACTCATGGCTTTGCGATGTATTCAAGGCTAAAATCAGAGCATGAATTTAGAAGCAACATTAAATTCCTTCTTTTCAATGTGTTTTGTGCCAGTGGGACAAATTATAGGAGTGCTATTCTATTCAGTATAAGTTATTTCAAGGCTTATCAGGGCAGCACATCTAGTATTTAATTACATTTTCACCTTCTGCCATCGCGTGTGCGCTTTTCTCATGCATGATTCAGTCGCCATCCCCAACCAGTTCAGAAAAATGTGTTCAGGGATGATTTTCAGTGGAAAAACATGAGAGACATCTACAGAATGGGCTGTTTATGCTAGAGTACCCATTAAAGATGAATGAGTCCACAGCACAATTCTGCCCTAGCACAAAACTTCACCACTGTACTAACTAATAAAACAGAGAAAATAGGATGACTTTCAGTTTTTGTCCTGTGGATTGTTCCATAATTTGGTATGTTTGTCCATTGTTGCTTTTAAGTCAAGTCATGTCACCTTTATTTATAAAGCGCTTTTTTCAATGCAGATTGTTCCAAAGCAGCTTTACAGTGATAACAGGAAAGTAATTTTGGCTGGACAGCAGCTCTAGAAGAAAATGGTGTCATTGTCCAGCTTAAGTAAGTTCATTCAGTTGTAAAAATCATTAGTTATTAATTTAGTTCATTTATCTATACAGCAGCTCTGGAGAAAACAGCGATGTCATCGTCCAGCTCAGCTCAGTTCAGTTCGCATACAATGGTGTCAGTGCACAAAAAATGGTGTCAAGAAAATCAAGTTTCCCCAACTAAGCAAGCCAGAGGCGACAGAGGCAAGGAACCCAAACTCTATCAGGTGACAAAAATGGAGGAAAAAAAAAAAAAAACTTGGGAGTTTCAGTCGGGGGGCCAGTTCTCCTCTGGCCAAGTATATAAATATGTATGAAAGAATTAAATTGGTCTGAACAGCATACTGAAGCATAGGCTATTATAAACATGATAGTTCCAACTCTAAATTCTGATATTAGCTCAAAGTCATTGTAAATGCACACCTGTGACCACACATCAGCCGAATTCGATATTAATGTGCTGAGTTGCTGCATGGCTTGGCAGCTGTAAACAGTCTAATGAATTAATGAATTAGGCAGACAAAGTACAGTCTTCACACTGAACATCTGGGACTCAAAACCTAATTTACAACTGGAATAATAAAATTAAATGTGTACAATTCTGCACTATTTCTATGGGTAATATGGACGGTACCAATATTAATATAACAAAAGACAGTAAGACCATGTCCAATAGATAGTTACATTACTTATTATTAGCATTAATAATATTGCTAATAGTAATCGTTTTTTGACTGAATGTCATTCTTTGAATTATACTTTTGGCTTTATTACTTTCTCCAGCCTCCATAGTATTTCATTTGTTTCAGTGTGTTCAGCTGAGCACATGGGTACTCGGTACATCAAAAATAACATGTTTAGTCTGTCCAACAGACCTCTTATCGCTGTTTTGACAAGTGAAAAAATAGACACTGATTACATTGATGTAATGTGGCCAGAATGTGTATTTTGTGAGTTGCACAATAAAACCATAGCTCTGTTTCCATGACTACTGTATGCCGGCATCTGTAGGTGTAGAGCACAGCTGTGGAACATAAAACGTCATCTTAGATTGACTGCAGCTCAAATATGAGAGCTCCCTGCGGTATTTCTGCTCTTTCCGCTCCATGTCTGCATTAACTTCAGCAGTAAGAGACAACCATGTTAGTTCATGTTAAATTTATGTAGGCCAGTAATGTGGATTTAAATAATAAGTCATTTACTTTCCAGCTACATGGGCATATTATTGTGTTTATTTCTTTGATGAGTAGGCAGCTGTTCATTTCTTGAGTTTGTATGCTAATAGGATTTTATAATCTTTAAGAAGCATCTTCAACAGAAATGCTAAACAAAAGAGTCTTCTAATGCATTTAAATGGAATAAATACTCAAGGGGGCATTTCAACAACTGCTCTTCTAATGAATTCACAAAGTAAGACTGATGCTCTCTGTAAAAACCATTAGCTGATAGGCAAGATATAAGAACCAATTAGGGATGCTGTTTATTTTGAAGTCTGTTCATTTGCATAAATATTTGTTATGCATTAGACTGAACTTTTTTGTGTAGGATGTTTATTTGATGTTACTACACTTTAGACTTGCAAGTGAGGAACACATAAGCAATTTGCCATCATGATACTGTCACGGTTATGGACTTTTATTCTGTTTTGTTTAGTTCCTGTTTCTCTGCTCCATTCAGTTTTGGTTTTCTTGGTTGCTGATTATCAACTCGGCTGTGTCCGAAATCGCCCCCTATACCTCTAAATCGGGCACCATTTGAGGGGACAGCCATTTGTAGTGGTGTCCGAAACCATAGTGGACGTTACGGAGTGCACTTATTCAATCCCACAATGCACCGCAATAACGAGTGTACAAACAATGTACACTCAACGGCTAGAGAATACCCATAATGCACTGTCTGAGAGTCGCGTTGTGTTAATTAATGAACACAATTAATTCCGTGTCTGGCGCCCGCTGGAATCTTCCATTCATCCACTTCCCAATGTGGTTACAGCATTATATCATACAGGTATACATTCATTTTTACTTGATTATTACATTGTTTAATTAAGGTTTATGACAGAGCTCAAGATATTTTTTTCATTACTACTGGAGCTGCCAGTTTGCTATGTAATGTAATGATTATTAAACAGCAAGCACAAACTATCCAAAAGTGGCAGCCCTTCCAGCATACTCCGAGCCTGTCCACACGGAGACGCCTTTAGCTGTATACGTACAAATATTTATCGCATCATTGTTTCATCCAGACGGATCTGGCGTTTTGGGAGCCTAAAACTGCTATTTTTTGAAACCTGGTTCCAGAGTGGATAAATCTGAAAACAACACCCATGCGTATTCGTGTGTACAGCCAATCTTTATATTTTGTGAAACGATGATTTCATCACCCCACGTCTCGTCCCTTGTCAGACACCGCTACATCATGATACAGCAACGACAATAGCGGACTACATGCTTGTGTTTGTGCTGCAGAAGCTACTGAGCCTATTAGCTTTACTAAAGAAAAGCTTTATTACTAAGCTTTACTAAAGTTTGTATACAGCGTGCATGCTCCAAGTCTAATTCTGTGGCAGAATTACAGCACCATATACTGGTATGCTACATCGTTTTGAGTCGGTTTCAATGGTTTGGTGTGTACGCAGATATTTCTTGAGACGACACTGTGTTTACGGAATTTTTTTTTTAGAACAAGGAAAAAAATGATTGGATAGAGAAAGCTCTGGCTTCATGTGGATGTGACCTCAGTGTCCGAATTCACTCACTAGTTTTCGTTCACTTCTTCAAGTGGACTATATTAGTGGACTAATGTAGGGAATAGTGAATGAGGGTATAGGGGAACACAGCACTCGTTTGTTTCTATGGTTACGTATAATTATCACCTGTCAGTCATTATGTTTGTCTTGTATTTAAACTCCCTGCTTTGTTCAGTCCCTTGTCGGTTCTCGTTTCAGTTAATGTGATTTGCAGTTTTTGTTTCCCTGGATGTCTTGCACATTACTTGGAATAAAGAAATTGTTTGTTAACTCTTTTGTCATGTGTGCTGCATACCATATCTGTTACAGATACTTTATATATATTTTTATATTCTTACCAAAATGTAAAAGTAGATATATTTTAATAAACAAAGACCTATTTTTACAGTGAGAAATATATTTAGTGTAATATTATAAAGACCATGTACCCCTAGGCACCCCTAGAAAAGCCTGTTCTAGTCTAGCCAATGACATACAGTTCATATTGCATGACATCCAATCCTGGCTGGCCATCACTTATAACATCCAAAATAGTGCATACAGTCAAACCGAAAATTATTCAGACACTAGATATATTTATTTTATATTTTTTTAACTAGTAGGTGCAGAACATAGTTCATTTATGTAAGTGAGGATAGCAAAATAAAGTAAACTGTTATACCCAAAAATTCTTCATACAGTGGACTACCAGTAAAATTGATAATTTGGGACCAAAAATTATTCAGACACTTTGACCTGACCATGTTTTGCTTAAGTGTTATCTGACATAATTAAGATTCTTTTTTTTCTGACACAGTTTAACTCTGAGATCTTGTCATATTTTATTACCATTTTTTTAAACTATAGTGAATAAACTGTATTAATGAATGAAATGTTCAAGGTGGTTTGACTGTATGTCTGTAAGCAATTTGCTCGTCATCTGAAAGGAAATGACAATATGGCATATTTTTATCAGCAATATAGTATGTTTGAATATCCTGGAAGTATGAACAAAAGCAGGGCCTCAGTTAGGCATTTAGGCCTGTATAGTGTATGACATACACTGAATGGTACTAGGACGAGACAAACACTGAGTGTAAATATGCACCAGTTTCTCTATGGTATGATTTAAATGTCATATATGCGGTTTTATTATTTTTATTTTTATTATTTACATGGACCAGTTGGTGGCATGCCACCATTAAAGAGGAGCCAGACGGATTAGGAATTAACTGTGGCAGTGATTGATCAGCGAAATGGTATAAAAGAGATTGTTACGATTGGGATTGTTAGATGTACAGCTGGCATCTGGAACTTCTTGACTTTAGAGTTTTCTTGCAATGAAAGAAGACCTTTTCTACAACAACAACAATTATAACAACTGAATAATTGGATCTTTTAGACATATTTTCCCCCAAAGAGCTATGACTGCACTGAACTTTTGTAGCATAACAAAACCTCATTCGTGTTTAAATTGTCTGGCTGCCATACACAATGAAGCACTACTTTGTCCAGCAATATCTCAAAGGCTTTGTTTAGCATTTTGCCTCAGACTACTTTCTTCAGCATTCAGGTCTTGTCAAAAGAACATTACGAGATGGCAACCCTGAGATTGTGCCCAGAGCTGTTCAACATCCTCAGAGTTTCACCGTGTCCAAAAGATTGCTATTTATATAAATGTATATATAAATGCTGTTCTTTTCATCTTTCTTAAAAAACCCTAAAAAAAAATCCAAAAAAATTATTATGGTTCCTAAAAAATTTATCATGGTTTCCACAAAAATATTAAGCAGCAAAAAGAGTTTTCAACATTGATATGCATAATTGATCCTCCTAACTGAGCAGGAAATCAGCATACAAGAATGATTTCTGAAAGATCATGTGACACTGGAGACTGTATATATATATTCCTTATTATCTTATCCTTATCCCTATTATTCTTATCCTTATTATCTCATCTTCTATTATGATGGTTATATAAGCCAAGCTTTACACACATGCACATAAACCTAAAGGTACAACACAAGTACATTCCTATAACTAACACACACACACACACACACACACACACACCTTTGCTGTCTGTCACACACAATTTTCATGCTGTAGTAACCTTGTGCTCTCACATTAGTGAATACTATTCTGGATGTCTTATTTAAAAATGAATGATACTTCCATGTTCAGCAAAGTTAACATGTTCCTATTGCAGTGAAGTACATAGGAATGATAAAAGCCAGTTTAAAGGCTTTTAAAAGGAAAATCTAAGCATTCATAAGGAAAGCATTAGTGGCCGAAAGCTGAGAATGTTTGTGATCTCTACCGTCAAAATACAGCATAAACAGGGCTTTGCTGCCCCACTTTATGTAATTGACTGCCATATGCTGTCCAATATGTTTTGTAAATCACTGCTGGACTAGCGCATGAAATCTTTTTTTTTTCAGTATATCGAAGCTTGTCTGGCTGTAACATTACCCAGTTATAATCAAAGGATTATTACTAGTTCGCTGATCCATCTATGAAGTGAACTATAATGCCAGCTGAACTAAAACAGTGCTTAAATAATTTATTTTTTTAGCTTTCTGTCTCTTTAATTTGGCCCACATCTAGAAATGACCTAGTTTGTTCCTCAGTAACAATATGTAGTTAACAATTGAGCTAACAAGAGTCAAGCTGTACTAGTGCTCTGTAAATGTTTAATTAAAGAAAAATTGAATTGTGTTAAAGCGATAGTTTATTCAAAAATGTGAGTTGCCATCTTTTACTCACCCTCACACTCTGTGTGTTTTTGTACATACACTATCATTCAAAAGTTTGGGGTCAGTAAGATTTTTTTAATGTTTTGATTTGATCAAAAATACTGTAAAATATTTTAATATTGTGAAATATATATATTACTCCAGTCTTCAGTGTCACATGATCCTGCAGAAATCATTCTAATTTGCTGATTTGCTGCTCAAGAAACATTAATTAATATTGATGAACTCATAATTGCGACTTTACATCTCACGATTCTGACTTTTCTTTCTCCGAAATATGAGTTCTGAACATGCGGTTCCAAGTTATAAAGTCAGAATTGTGGGATATAAACTCGCAATTACCTTTTTATTCCATGGCGTATACCTGCAAAATCCGAGAGGTATTATTATAATAACGTTCTTTTATTATTTTTATTTTTATTATTATTACAAATTTTATCACATAAAAACTGCAAAGCAACTGTGATGCATGTAACTGTGGAACATGTAACAAAAACACATGTATTTCATGTGTTTAACATTGTACGTTAACATTACATTGAAGGTCGAAATGGTCGGTGTGCCCTTCTGTGCCAATGCTGCGTGATTGTGCCGTTGTTATTTAATGTGCTGAACGTCATTTTTCCCACGGTGTCCAATATTAAAATAGTGTGACATACTTTGCAAAAGGCATGGGCATTGTCCAATATGGCTTCGAGATATTAAATTAGATTCTTCTGTCCAGCTGTTGTTAAATTTAAATGTATATTTTGTTTTTTGAGTCTCCTCTCATTTCTACCAGCGATGCTTGATTCAACTTCCCGTGTCTACTACCTGCGCAGATATCAACTTCGCAACTGGGTTTTAGGTTGCCAGGTTGAGGTCACAAATGGGTTGAAATTTGTATGATGTGTCGATTGTGTGAGTAGAATGCTTTTCATACAAGATCTGGCAACTGGATCTGGCAACTGGACAACCACATATAATGTATTTACGTGATTATTCACACAGTCAAACCAAAAAATTTCAGACGTTTTTGATATTTTTGGTATATTTTTACTAGTGGGTGCAGGACACTAAAGTTCATTTATGTAAGTGAGGATAGCAAAATGAAGTAAACTGTGACATATTATACCCAACAATTCTTCATACAATAGACTACCAGTAAAATTGATACAAATTTGGAACCAAAAATTATTCAGACACTTTGACCTGACCATGTTTTGCTTGAGTGTTATCTGACATAATTAAGATTAACTTTTTCTGACACAGTTTAACTCTGAGATATTGTCATATTTTATTACCATTTTTTTAAACTATAGTGAATAAACTGTATTAATGAATGAAATGTTCAAGGTGTCTGAATAAACTTTGGTTTGACTGTATAACGAGGTTTGGGCCATACAAATTACGGGAGTTTCCTGGGAGAAATAACAAAGCGGGTGGGGGCTGGGAGATGGGTGTGAAATACAGGAGACTCCCGGCAAAAACGGGGGTTTTTACAGGTATGCCATGGCGGAAACAAGCTTCCATAGTATATACTACTTTTAAAAGTGTTTTTAATGTTGTT
The DNA here is from genome assembly GCA_003731715.1 of Anabarilius grahami. Lineage (NCBI taxonomy): Eukaryota > Metazoa > Chordata > Actinopteri > Cypriniformes > Xenocyprididae > Anabarilius > Anabarilius grahami. The sequence goes on from RJVU01064619.1 coordinate 1,563,891, forward strand.
CACAAAACACATATTCAACCCCCAATATCAGTTCATTGTTTGAGCCAGTGTAAATTGTTATTCTGTTTGGTGTCACTTGTGGCTTAGAAATGACATACTGCAGCTTTAAGTTAAAGATGACTGCATGTTCCGGCACATGATATTCCTGTACTCTGTTTCCATATGGCAGCTCCCCTGACAACAGAAATGATTATAAAGTGGGGATCATTTTAAATGGGTTTAGAGACTAACGGCGATATTTGACTCTGTTGATTTGAGTGAAGTGGAGTTAAGAAGCCCTTCATTAAATAGCCATCAGCAAAGCCAGATGTCTCCTCTGAGTCCACCGCAACCTTTTCCTGACATCACACTCTCTTACCTCACAGCTCACTGCATACAACACAAGTGTGAGGTCACATGGGACTGAATAAAGCTCTTCTGACCTTGTTGTTGTTCCACACGTTTTCTCTCTCACTCTCCTTCTCTTACCTTTTTCAGCTTTTTAGCAGAACTCTTTTAAAACAAAAACCTTTTAGGGGGCTTTCACACTGGCAGTTTAGTTCGAAACGGAGCACATTTTGCATGAAAAATTGGTAATGTGAAAGCTGTCATGCGGACCTGGGAGCGCACCAGGTACTGAACCTGAGATTGCCTGTTTGGCTACATAGTAACCAATTTGAATGTGAATTGGTTGCGCGATATGCATGAATGTGAAAGGGTCCAAACTTTTTTTACTAACCTGTTAGTAAATTAGTTCAAGAAAACACTTAAGGGATGACAGTGGTGATGATTTACCTTGGATACGCGAGAGTGATCGTGCAGTGTAATTGCGCATAGTCAATGCAATCACAGCGGCAAATGAGTAGCTCACAGTCAGCTTTCTCCTCAAAAGAGTCAGTTTGCAAGCAGCAGAAAGCCACCTTCATGCGGCAGCTTCACACATACAGTAAACCCAAGTGTCTTTCACTCTGCTGCGTATAATTGCACCAAATTAATAAAAAATCATAAAATATTGTTCTGTTTTTATCATGTGCCATGCATTTTTGTGATGACGTAAGATGAACACAAATGCACAAGGGTTCGATGGAATCAAGTTGAGTGTGAAACCAGACCAATGCTCCAAGGGGCACCGGGAAAAAATACACTCGGATTCGGACTTCAGCAAACGTGCCCAGTATGAAAACCCCCTTAAACTGCCTGTATCGACAGCATTTTACACTATAATGTTGCGTTAAGGGATTGTTCGGCCAAAAATAAACATTTTGTCATCATTTACTCACACTGATGTATGACTTTCTTTCTTCTGTTGAAAACAATATAAAATATTTAAAAATAAATGTTTGGTTTTTTTCCTCATACAATGAAAGTCAGTGGGGTCCAATGGGATGACATGAGGGTGAGTAAAGGATGTAGATCATTTTTGCAGCATTGCATGTGTTCTTCACAGATAAGGCAATCCCAGAATTAAGTGTTATTTTAGTATTTATTAATATTTTGAACTAGTTTTATTTTTATATTTTCAGTTTTCATTTTAGTTTTAGTCATTTTGTTACATAATTTTATCAGTTTTATCAGTTTTTATTATTCCTATTTAGTTTTAAGGCTTTAATTTGTATTTCAGTTTTAGTGTTTTTAGTACTGTAACTCAGAAGGCAACATTTCTAATTTAATTTCTAGTTTTTTTAAGTTTATATTTTATTTTATTTCAGCTTTTTCAATTAAAAATGTTTTTCTAACAATTGTTTTTTACTAATTGTAGTTTTACTTTGAATTAACAATAACAGCACTAATACTAAGTACATAAAGTATTGATTATTAGTTGATAGTTCTATCTAAATTACCAATATTTGAGTGCTCTGTGCTGCATATTTTATGCTTGCTATTGTGCCATTAGCTTAGCCACATTCTAATGCTGAACATTGGAATCAATTGTGAACCAAGTCTCCTGTGTGTTTCACGTGATTGGTGCTATTTTGTATGGCACACATGCTGTGAAGAACGTTCCAAATCTGTCACTTATAAGGTTCTATGTCAGATAAATGTTGTCAGCTGTCTATGTAGGCTGTAGACAGCAAGACAGCTCACTTTGTTTTGGAACAAAGCTCCAGATTTAATGTGTCCTGTTGATGTTTTCAGAATTAGTTAGTGATTCAACAGATCACAAAACTCGTGGATCGGATAATTTTTTAGATCAGCAAGAAAAAAAATATTTTGGGGGTGGGGTAACTTTGCTTTGCATTTATTATTTAAAGCACACTTTAAATACTCCGATACCACAGCAAAATCTACTTGCTTAACTAACATAGTTCAAACATTAAAGGCAAGTGAACAGGCAGTAAAAAATAAGAACAAATAAACTAATTACAAACATAGATAAATACAATATAACAAAGTTACAAATAAAGCACGGTCTAACGGTAGTATTCATTTCAGGTACAGAAATGTAATCATTAAATGTAAAATAACGCAATAGTGTTCACTGTATAAATTTAATATAGCTTAATCTTTGATAAAGCTGTGTTTTGTTTTTTGATTAACATTAAAGGTGCGGTAAGTAGATTTTGAAAAACGCTGTTTGGAAGTTAGTCGGGCTGACACCAACAACAAACGTGTGAACCAATCATCATTAGTGGGCGTATGGCGTTCGAGGAGACAGAACGAGTAAGAGGGAGATTTGAAAGGAAAAAAAACTGCAGAAAGAGAGATGATGAGACAATACAAAAGAGCTCAAAAGAATATCACTGGAATGAAGGGTTATGACTGGGCAAGCGCTTTAGGACCAACGGTAATATTAGAAAAGCTTTCCAGCGCTGGAGAAGTGGGAAGGCCTGAAAACAGACACTGAGGCTGCTTTGATTCCGCTTCACATGTGAGTAACACTGAGTTTGAGTGTCATGATTGTCTGGAGCTGCTGTGCTGTTGGCAACTAACAACGAACACTTTGTATTTACTCTTGTGTACTGTATGTTCATTTTTTGTGCTTCCTTGTCATTCGTTCATCATCTGCGCTTTATTTTTCGTGAAGCATTTTGTTGCGCGTCAGCTGTGATAAACAGCATCCACTTGCATTGCGTGTCTAACAGTGGCCAGATAGTGAGAGTTTTGCAGTTAAACTACTGCACACTGACGACCGCTAGAGAATGCGGTATTTAGCGTCATTGATAGTGCATTTGCCTCGCATGCCAGCAGCGGGCAGGCTGGGGTTCAAGACCGACTCGGAGCAGGGTGGTTAGGATTGGGGAGTGAGTTTTGGAGGTGGAGCAATGAAGAGAGGGGTGGGTTTGTTTGGGTTGATTTCAAATATCAACAATGTCCAACAGCGTTTTTCAAAATCTACTTACCGCACCTTTAATGACATGGACAACAGCAGGTATTTATAGGCTGCTGTCACTTTAAGACCTTAAGACCTTTCTCAGCTATTAACATTCACTTAAGTGTAAACTGGCTAGACAAAACATGTGCAAATAATTAACTTTTACTCTGTGGTGGTTAATCTTGCAATTAATCCACAAATCACATGTGTGCCGAACCGTGGGGCCTAGTCCGTATGGATCACGGATCAGCTACGATCCGTTTAGAATTTCCCTAGAATTAGTCTATCCTCTCTTGGTGGCTTATGAGTCTCTGAAGCATTAAAATTATTTCAGTTTTTGTTTCCTCCTGCACACTAAAACACTGCATCAATGCATTGCTGATCTTGAAAAAAAGCATTTTGGATGTCATGAAGTGTTATGAAATGACACTGTTGGTTTACACTGTTTTAATAGCAAGGCTGGCTTGCATTCAATAAAAGCATATTTGAATAAATTAAGCAAGATAAATGGCAGCCATCTTGCTTGATGAATGATACTGAAGGGTTGGACAAGTGCTGCAGTAATGTAGATATCACACCCCGTTTGATATGTATCACTCATTTAAATGATGAAACAGATCCAGTGATGGATAATAAATTCAAAACTGACTGCTGCCATTTCTATACAGTTTACAACATATCCTTGGCCGGGCTAATTGGTACAACTTGTTGGGCCCCTCTGAATTCTTTCATGATATAAGAGCAGCTGAATGGCCCCAGCAGACTCATTGACTGTGGCAGATCTCCAGGCCTCTGCAGCTAGAGATGATTTATTTATGCCTGCATTTCTGATACCTCTCAAACTGTAATCTAATATCAACAGACAGCCTGCCAAATGGAGCAGATCGACCGTGACTGTGGAGGAGAGAGGGGGACAGATCTGCTAAAAAGAGGGCCACAGACCCTCTGTTCTGCCACCTGACCCCGTTCACTCTCAATTAAAAGGATAGTTCACCCAAAAATGACAAATCTGCCACCATTTACTCACCTTCTGTTATTTTCTTTTGAGTCATACAGGTTTGGAACAAGGGTAAGTAAATGATGACAGTATTGTTTTTTCGGTGAACTATCCTTTTAAAGGATGTCAGGAGTGCACAACTATGAAAAGCTCTGAGACTATGTTTACAGCTGTCATTAACATTGTCATCATCATTTATATATTTTATATTATTTGTTTTATTTTAATATTAATTTTTTATTCTTAGGTGGCATTTAACAGTTTGTGATCAATGATCAGATTGATCCCAAATAAGAACATTTGTTGTCACTGTCACATTCAGTTTAAGTTTCAGTTTAGTTTTCATGAAGTCTTAAGGTCCAAAATGAAACACTATGTACTTATGCACTTACTATGTAATGTATGAATTTTATCATACAGGTTATTTTGTCATTCAGTATCAGAGCCCCTCCCCTTCTGCTATGTAATTAAAGCTGTGACAGTCGAGTGCATGAAGTGACCAACATTCCACACTTCATTTTTTCGGTTAATTAAGTGCATCATCCAGGTATTTAAAGTGCACTTTTTACTTTTGGAATTTTCAGTGTGAACACACTATCTGTACTACAAAATGGCATAGAATAGTGCATAAGTACGCCAATTGGGACGCACCTTTAGTTTGTATTTCATTATTTCCTGTGTTTCCTTTCTTTTTCCATGGTTTCTTAGCATGTTTTCATTTGTTGTCATGGTTTCTCATTGTTTGATTGATTTGACACACTTGTTTCTTATTTTGATCATGACCGTTTCAATGGCAACAACATAAACAAACGTTTTGTGGCCCAAACTTAACTTCTGGTAGACTTCCTCAAAGAATCAATAACAACAGAGTCCCTCTAGAGTAGGTTATTTCTGATAACAAGCTAAATAAATAAGTAAATAACATTAGCTACCAAGTTAATACTATGTGTAGCCAGTATTATTTTTGGTTACCAGTAGAAGAAAAGAACCAAGTTACTTGGCCAAACTTATATGTGACAAAGTTACTACCAGACCCGTTCAACAAACAGATCTGAAGTTAACTTTGGGCCAGGCGTGTAACTAAATAATTAGGATCTCAGTTGGACGACATTAAACTTGAGCAGATACATTTACTCAAAAAACAATAATAAAAAAAGAAACATCCTAATTTATATATATATTGCAAACAGGGTGATGAAGAGCAGCAATTAACTATATATTTTGCTACAAAAGCACTTTTCTGCAGTGACTCTATTTAAAATGAACTAATTCACCAATTCAAATGAACTGATTCACTTATGTCTTACCTGTCCCAACACTACATATTCTAGGATAAGCATAAGCACACATAAATTTGAATAAATGTGAAAATAAATTTGATCATTTTTTAAGATAGTCTTTAAACTGTCTGAAATCTTTACACTATTATACTGCTTTAAAAGTATAGTTCACCTAAAAAATTTAAATTCTGTGATCATTTTGTTGTTCCAAATTCAATGTTGTTTTGATCTTTTTTTTGTGTTCAGAAAGAAAGTCATATACAGTAGAGGTTTGGAACGACTTAGGGTAAGCAAATGGTGACAGAAATTTAGTTTTTGACTGCACTATTCCTTTAAGATACTGTTTGTTGCATTGCATGTGTCCTTCATGTACAAGACAATCCCAGAATGCGCTGTGATTTGAAAAAACTGATCAATATTATATATACAATACTTTATTCAATACTGAAAGGTATTGATTAAAAAAAAGTTCCATCTTATTACTTTTACCAAATATTTGTGTGGTATATTTTCATGCTTGTTTTGTGTCATTAGCTTAGCAACATGCTAATATTCAACAGTTCGACTCAATTGTGAACCAACCCTGTGTCTGAACAAGCCTACTTCCATACTATATAGTTGGCAAAAAAACAGTATGTGAGCTGAGTAGTACGTCCAAATTCATTGTTAATAGTAAAACAGTAGGCAAAAAGTAACCGGATGACCCTGAGATTCTGAAGTGTGCATCCAATGGGCACTTTACTATCCCATGAGGCCACAGGAGATGAGGTGTAGATGGCAGTAAAGTGACACAACTGAAGCTGTAGGTCACATGACATTGACAACATGTCAGATATAGTAGCCTACATCTGAATTCCATTCATACTATATAGAACATACTTTAAATAAGAAGTAAGTTTCAAACCAAATGTAGTACCTACTATACAGTATGCGATTTTGGACGCAGACCACGATGTTTGTGATGCTACAATGCTAGTGGATGGAAACCCTACATTCTGTCACACTACTAAAAAAATCTAGTTCAATAAATACTTAGTAATATTTAGTATTCCCCCAACACTTTACCTCATTCTGACACGCCTCAGCAGTCGGAAAAGCTGCCGAGAGTATAAAAGGACTTCAAAAAGCAAAAACATGCTAAATATTGCATTCAGAAATTCTGTTCAGAGGTGTCCCATGTGATTTTTATCACATCTGCAATCTCACCCTGTGATGGACTGCACAGATCCAGGGAACACAGTGAGATCAACAGAATGATTTGATTCCAGTTGGTTTACTTGCCACATGTTTTAGGTTAACCTGTTCAAACATCTGCTTCTGTTCCACAGCAGTCAAACAGACGTGTCCACCAGAGAAGTTTGACTGTGGAGGGAAGTGTGTGTCGCTGTCCTGGCGGTGTGATGGAGAAAGAGACTGTGAAAACGGTGAAGATGAAGCAGATTGTGCAGCAGGTGAGTCTGCTCTCTTTCTGTCAGACCATGTGTTTGATTCTCTGCAGGCAGTTTTGTTCAAGGCTGAGGTGATACTTTGAACTGACTTTCATCCCAATGCTGTGAACCTGCTTCAGTCGTGCCTCTAAAAAGCACAAAGAGAAGACAGAGAACTGTTTATTTCCTGAGCACTCTGTTGTCTTGTTAAGTTTATGTTCTGTCTTTTATTGAAACTGGACAAGTATGTGTTGATTGAGACAACACGTAGTACTACACAGTAACAGCTGAGTGTCACTTACAGCATTGCAATAAATTTAGGTCTGCTCCTTTTGTGTAATTGTTCTATTTACAACGTGTTTGGCATTGTAACCAATCACAGACATGTCTGTTGTGCATGTGAATGTAATAGTGAGACATTTAGGTCAGTCTACAGGCCAATCAGTGACAGTAATAATGAGTTTTAAACAGTCTGGTCCACAAGTGTGTACTGAATGTTTTATTTAACACTCTGGCTCTGTTTGGTCATTAGTGACAGAAAAACTTTACATTTAGATTTTTTAAACTTGGAGACTTTTATGGCACTTGCTATGTGAACACACACACACACACTTGTATATGTGGTTTACGGGGACTCTCCATATGTGTAATGGTTTTTATACGGAGCTACCCATCACAGAAAACTTTTGGCATTTTTTGAATATCATAAAAACGGTTTAGTATGTTTTTTAAGCTATTTGGTTAACGAAGACACTTCCTATTACTTCCAAATATTATTGAACTAAAATGTAGTTCATTGATTTCATTAAAAAACGGTCAGTTTTGACTGATGAACAGTAAAAGTGTGACCCCCCATTTTTAGAATATTTATATTTTATCAAACATATGTGACTCTAAAATTGCTATCAAATGAAAGCCATATGTCTAAAGCTGCGCACACACTTAACGATTGTAAGGCCGATTATGAATGTAAATTGATACTTATAACTGATCACGCTCAAACGCGTCCAGTCAGAGCCAGTTGCGTTCAGTCTGCGATTACAGTCGGTGTTCAAATTCCCTGTGTAAGTATTTAAATCTGCTTCAGTCGCAGGAAACAATCGCTGTATGTTGAGCTCAGTCTTAGAATGTTTTAGCTAGTCGTTAAATGTGTGCCCGGCTTAACCAAGTTGTGTTCTAAATTTGAAGTTGATATCACAAAAATTGTAGTTCCTATGAGATTTTGTTTAAGCACGGTACCAACAACAGCCAATGGGTGTCACCGACATTCTATTGAATTTTTTTTTTTGCATTCTCCTGTTACAAGTTGATGAATTTCTGTCCAAATATCACTTCTATCACAAAACAGTTGGCAAATATGGAACTGTGAGACTCAGAACTTTGTGTTTTGTCAAGATTAGAAAAGGTTTTGACTATAAAGTAGCTAAAATAAATATTGTAATATGAAACCTGCCACCACTAAAGCCGGGGACACACCTAACGATTAGCTGAAACATTCTAAAACTGAACTGAACACATATACCGATTGTTTCCTGCGACTGAAGCAGATTTGTATACTTACACATGGAATTTGAACACTGACTGTAATCGCAGACTGAACGAGACTGGACGCGTTTGAGCGCGATCAGTCATAAGTATCAATTTACATTCATAATCAGCCTTACAATCGTTAAGTGTGTGCGCGGCTTAAGGGAGGAGCTCCCTAAAATAAATTAAAGTACTGTTTCCATGGTTTCCTGTTTCTATTTTCACAGGCTGAAGCTTGAGTTCACTGATTCTCCCTGGTTTTCACGGTGCATTGTGGGACTTTTTTGGGAGCAAACAGTAGTCGGATTTCTGGGAGGATTTCTGTCTCCCTGATCAGTGCCCTGACTTCTTAACTAGGTTGCTGATTGAGATGAATCCATAGATGTTTAATGAATTCAAAAAGTCTGGTTGGTGGATCATGTAATAGTTAATGTGATGAACTACACCTGTGGTTACTCTGCTAGGACTCATGCAATTGCTTTAATGCAAAAATGACTCAAAGTCAAGCTAGTTCTATGAAATAATGTAATATTATTTGTTTGAAGGTGCAGTTTTAATTATCTAATGAATTTATTTATTTTAAGTGTGGCATAGGTGTCCAGAAACTCCATTGTATATTAAGCTTAAACTATGTATGAAAGCTAAAGGCTGTGGTACCGAATAATTATTCTGAAGAAGAAGCAGAGCCGGCAAAAAGATGTCCTTGACATCCTCGCCCAAGGTTTTCTTGATAAATTGTCTTGACTCCTGGGTATTGATGTTAGTGGCAGGGCTCATACTCATGTGTCATGCTCATTGAATGTTTCAACACTTCTGGTTGGAGGTGCTTGAGCTCTGCTTATTAAACATGGTTGTTTTACCTCGGCCAATCAGGTGTCTTCACCGACTTCCACTGTGAATCTCGCTGCCCTACTTTTAAGAAGCTGTGAAAATTGACTCTACCTCTAGCTTCCCTTTCCCTTGCTCTGCCTAATAGTATCTCTCCACTGTCTGTGTCTCATTAATGGCTTCTCACACTCCCTCGTTTTCCACAATCTCTCTTTCTCTCCTTGCAGTTCTGCCTGTTAAAATAAAGGTAGGTGGTAAAATATGATAATTTTGAGCTACTCATTTTATAAACCACATATTTTTCCCACTTTAAATAATAATATAATTAAAGGGTTAGTTCATTCAAAAATGAAAATTCTGTCATTTATTACTCACCCTCGTGCCGTTTTACACCCGTAAGACCTTCGTTGATCTTCGGAACACAAATTAAGATATTTTGGTTGAAATCCGATTACTCAGTGAAGCCTCCTATATAGCCAGCAATGACATTTCCTCTCTCAAGATCCATTAATGTACTAAAAACATATTTAAATCAGTTCATGTGAGTACAGTGGTTCAATATTAATTTTATTAAGCGACGAGAATATTTTTGGTGCACCAAAAAAAAAAAAAAATAACGACTTATTTAGTGATGGCCGATTTCAAAACACTGCTTCGGGAAGATTCGGAGCATTATGAATCAGTGTGTCGAATCAGTGTGTCGAATCAGCGGTTCAAAGCACCAAAGTCACGTGATTTCAGGAGTTTGGCGGTTTGACAAGTGATCCGAATCATGTTTCGACACGCTGATTCATAACGCTCCAAAGCTTCCTTGAAGGTGTGTTTTGAAATCGGCCATCACTAAATAATTTGTTTTTTTTTGGCGCACCAAAATATTCTCGTTGCTTTATAATATCAATATTGAACCACTGTACTCACATGAACTGATTTAAATATGTTTTTAGTACCTTTATGTATCTTGAGAGAGGAAATCTCATTGCTCCCTGTGCAGGCCTCATGGAGCCATCAGATTTCAACAAAAATATCTTAATTTGAGTTCCGAAGATTAACAAAGGTCTTACGGGTCTGGAACGGTTTGAGCGTTAGTAATAAATGACAGAATTTTAGTTTTGGGTGAGCTAACCCTTTAATACAATGACCAAATAAAAATAAATGTGTCATTTAAATTTACTATGTACACTGCCTAGCCAAAAAACGAACAACAACAAAAAAGGTCGCTGTTTGGATTTAATTTAAAATTGGATTAAATCTAGGGTGTATTTTCTGGGGTTATCTTTAGTTTACATAATTTAATATTTCATATCTGTCTGTGTTTTGAAAAATTAGTTGTCTCTCTCGTTTTTTATTATGATTTGGTCCCTTTACTAGGCTACACCTTTTAATTGTAATAAACCTGCAGGTCATTCTGTGGACACACTGTGAGGAAGCATTAGTGTGTCAACACTGCCATTTTAAAATCCTTTTAAAGAAATAAAGAAATAAATAAAGGTTTGTTTTTATAATTAAACAAAAGATGTGCTTCAGATTTAGTTTAAATAATGTAGCAAACTGAAACCCCAAAGCGCTTCAGATCCTCCTTTGTTGCATGTCAGTCCATCTGAAACATTAAAACCTCTTGCAGTGCCACAAGATATAAATCACAATGTTAATTGCCCTATTAAGAGCAAATGAAACAGCCTCCAACCATTTTTTCATTCTGGGAGGTGGGAGATGATAATTCATATGTGTTAAAAGACCTGGCGAAACACAAAGACTAATTAATCATTATGCATCTTCTATAAGCAGCCATAAAGACATTTTGGACGGATGAGCTTGGTTGTATGTTTTCCAGATTATTTTTTTATCAGTCAGTGTTTTATTCAGCCGTCCTCATCAACGGTTCAAGTCTTGGCAGCATTGAGCCATTCTTTCCTTCTATAGAGGTAATCATGATTCTATTTTCATCAAGCTATACACTGAGAGCCCAGTCATTCTCTCACTGCTCAGACTCCTGATCAGTACATCCGTGCCAATGTCACAGTATCGAGCCAGGAGAACGGGAGTCCTGGCTCGAAGTGATATTTCACCTGGGTCTGATGATAATTGATTTCCTGCCTTGCTATGCGAGGTCTGTGCAGTGTAATACACCTCTAATTATCCACTGCCGAAGGCCTCATAACTTGAATCTACTGCAATGATGCTCAGAGAAGATATGTCTCAATGCACTCCCATAAAGCGCTCACTGAACGTGTACGTTTCTCAGTAATGCAATTCCTGTTGTTTTGACCTATAGTACCATTGGGTAAGGCTAAACAATCATTTCCCAGCATTTTTTGTGTTGATTCTATCTCATGTATGCTATTTTAACTTTTTGTCTGTTCGATATGAGCAACAGTTTGATTCACTTTGTTTAATCAAAATGAATGTTCTTGGCAGGCGCTTTTTTCATAAAGAGGCTCAAAGAGATTTTTGTTCGCTTTAAAATTTTGAGTTCATGCACTATGGAGGATCTGTGTATTTGGATAGTTTTACAGAATTTTTTTCAATTACACAATACTACAGAAATGATCAACATTTTTTTATGGTTGTGAGGGGGAAATGGATTTAAATATGGTACAATATGAATCCCTAAATAAATCAAATTATTTATGAGGGAGTGAGGGAGTGAGTGAGTGAGTGAGCGAGCGAGTTAGTTACAGAGCCCCACATATGACATGCAGGAAAAAAATAGTGGGCTAAATCGTGCGCATGCTTTACTAAGTCATTCCCTCGATTTGTAAATCGTGCACACGCTTTAGCAAATCGAGGGAACAAATTAGTTAATCGTGTGTACGATTAACTTTTTTCTCCTGCGTGTCATGTGTGGGGCTCCGTAGTTAGTTGACTTGAGTTTAATAGTTTTTCCAAAAGACATGAACCTTGCACAGTCTTGGAGGTTTTGGTTATTAGAAGAGAAAATTCTGGAGACAGAGAAGTGCAAAACAAATCACAATTCTGAAAACAAAATCGCAAATTACAAACAGTGCAAATCTAAAAGCAAAATTACAAGTCAGAAAACACTGCATAACTGAAAACAAAATAACATTCAGAAAACGCAGCAAAAATTGAAGACAAAGTGGACAATGTGCAAAATGGCAATATGTTTACTGGCGCAAGGGCAGGACAACCTGTCAATCACATGACATTACGGCAATAGCAAACCACAACCATCAACAACACTAACCAATTCCCCATGGACAAAATCAAGTCCTGCCCTACATTTGTACTTGTTCGTGAAGACGTTTCAATCAGATGTACATCACAATAGGGAAAAGACTATTGCAACTTCTGTTTCATGCAGACTTTTAAGGTCTGTGTTTGGGCTGGACGATTAATCGTAAAGTAATCGAAACCAAAATTTAGAACCTATAACCGACGTGATTTTTCCATTAAGAAATGCTACGACCCGTAGACACAATAACTGCTGAAAGTGAGCTGTTAAGTTGGAGCATTAGGAAAAAATATCCCACCTTTAATAGTCAAGCATATTTACAGTACAAACCTTGTCAGTGAACTGTGAGGGCAAAACAAAAACTAAATAATCGTTCATTAATCGTAATCGAGGTCAAATGTTCAATTAATCAAGATTTTGATTTTAGGTCATAATCATCCAGCCCTAGTCTGTGGTAAACATCCTTATTTAGCAACTTCTTAACAACTTACATTTTCAAAGAAAAATTTCCATTAGAAAGGAACCTATGGTTCGAATGTCAATTGTCTTCTGGCTTTTCAGGCTACAAACTGAACGGCTCTGTACATTATGCTATGTTATGTGTCTTAAACACATTGAGTAGGAGGTGCTAAAGGTTACTGGTCTCTGACCTATTTCTCATCATTACTATTTTGTCATCATTCAATATCCTTCATATCCCTCGGTGTACATAAATTAGACTTACATGCACTGTAACAGAAATACACTCCTTGCTAGTCATTGATCAAAAACACACTATGCTGGTACAACGCTCCCTTCTGCTTCAGATACTTCCTAATCACCAGCGTTAGCAAGCAGTGAGTAACTTATTAAAGTCAATCTCTCTTTGGCATTTGGTTAATTGAGTCTTCCATGTATTGAATTATGCATGATTCTCCTGAGCAGGTTTGATTATCAGCTCCTGTACTGTAGAAGTTCAAATTGTTCATCAAGTAAAATCAAATGCAACAACCCGCTTAGAATTTCAAATCTAGTCACAGGCTATGTACTACGCTAATAACTGTTTACTAATGTCACTGAACAGCTAATCGATCAGGTAAAGAAGCTGAACGAAGACACAAAAATATATCTTAGGGTATGTTCAAATGCAGTGCATTGTGGGATACAGTATTCTATTCAATATGCTTGTTGTATACTAAAAATGCTGGTAAATTTAGTTATTAGAATTATAGTATTCCATGCAAGGTTTTATTGTGCACAGTATACATACTATATAATGCAGCAATAATAAGTACAGCAGTATGCTGGCATGCTATTCCAAACATATATAGGAATATTCTGGATGAAGTACAAGTCAAGCTCTATTGACAGCGTACAGCATGTGAAATACTAAAGCTTGTAGTATAAACTTGAATATCCCTTCAGTGTTTCATATAAAACCTGAAAATGAATGCTTGTTAGTTTGTTGTTGCACTATTCTGTGTATATTTGTATTTGTTTTTTGTTTTTTATTTAATCTTTCCACTGGCCATAATCTGAACTACCTTCTTAAAATGTTCTGTCTTGCCGAAGACTAAGGGATTTTGTGTCTTAGGGTGAGTAAACTGTTGCATGGAACTACTGAAACCTATCTGGCCCCAACTTTGAGTAAACTTGTGCCCAAGACAAACAATTTCCCATATTAAACCACAAAAAAAACATTCACTGTGGTGAATTATGTGTTCGGAGTCTTTCACTGGGCACTATTAGAGGCTAATGTGGGTGGATTGGTCCACCATACCTCTCTCCCCTCAGGCTGCACACGGCCTACAGCTTCACCTCTACTAATCAGAACCTCTCATCATCACGGCAGTGTAGTTTCCAGGGAACTGGGTCAAACTGGCTTCGCTCCAACATTCACCACTACTGGGTCTCCTTAGAAGCACTGCTGACTGGGCTCCAGCTCAAAGCTATAGAAAAATCAATGCAGACCGATCATTTACTCAGATTCCAAAACCCTGCCAAGCATATTCATCATTTTCCCTTCGCTTTTTCACCTTAAATACCTAGTATATTAAATCAGTTTTTTAGTCAATATGTAAACAAAATCTGACTCTATTCATTTTCTTAGCATGCATTCCTGGTCGTATTGTTAAAAATTCATTGGTGTATGTTAGTCAAAAGAAAATTTTATAATTTGGTTCAGTTCTGAAATAACTTTCCTTCCTGAGGTCATCCATCACTGTAAAAACATTTTGTTAGATAACCTAAAAAATGAGCTTCTTTTAATTATTATTATTTTTTTTTTCAATTTTATTTTATTATTATTGTTGCTCCAGTGGTTACTCCAATGAAAGTAATTTTATGTCATGGGTCAGATAGAAATAGTTCCTTAAGATCTCAATTTTATTAGTAATAATAATCACAATAAATTATAATGTGTCACATAACACAAGGGGACAGACAGGTACAGTGCTCAGCGTAAATTAGTGCTCCCCTTTAAAAAAAAGTAACATTTTAAACAATATCTCAATGAACACAAAAACAATTTCCAAAATGTTGACAAGACTAAGTTTAATATATCATCTGTTTAAATTAAGGTTAATAATATAACTTAAGGTGATGATACACGGGGCAACTTTTTGAGCAATGTTGCCGGGCAATGTTGCTTGGGCACTTTCCCATTGAGAACGAGCAACAAATTTAAATCTTGATACGTTAGATCGGTCGTGGGCAATTTTTTGAGATCCTCCAATCAGAATGTTAGCAGCCGATCACGTGACCGGAGATTTCAGAAAAAATTCAAACAAGATGGCGGCCTCTCAGCGGCAGTGGAGCGGAGAAAAGAATTGTGAACTTATATATTTTTACGCTAGTAAGTTGTCATGTGTCAACCCAGAACAGGGAATTTACCTCATATAATGCTTAAAATACCAACAACTGTCCAATGTAATGCGTGTAAGTTGTAATTAAGCCTTTGAATGTTTTCAGTTAAATACTAAAAAGACGGAAATTGTTTAACGTCTGTAGTAGCGTAGGCTGTAGGGCGTATGGCACATGAATGTAGCTTTTTGCCTTTTACTGAACTCGCTCTTCTCCCTTTTCCTATCACAAGTCAGATCGGAAAGGCATTTATTTTTAATAAAAATTAAGAAAAGTTTTGAAAAGTTGAAATAAAGTGCCTAACAAGTGTTTATAATAAAGTATATATTGGGTTGGCAATAGATTTGCTCCTCTCTGATTAGTTGCTGCCAACTGTCCGTTGCTCTAATTAGTTGCCCAGCAACATTGCTCAAAAAGTTGCCCCGTGTATCATCATCTTTAGATTACACATTTTTCAGTTTTACTCAAATTAGTACCACAATTACCCCACAACAAAAACCACTACATCTAGTACTTTCTATGGCCTCCATGATTTTTAATAACAGCACCAAGTCTTCTAGGCATGGAATGAGCAAGTTGGCGACAACCAGCAGCACTCATACAGCCCCACATAAGGACACTGCCACCACCATGTTTCACTGTAGGCACCATGCATTTTTCTTTGTATTCCTCACCTTTGCGACACCAATAATTTTGAAGCCATCAGTTCCAAAAACATTTATCTTGGTCTCATCACTCCAGAGTATAGAGTCCCAGTAGTCTTCATCTTTGTCAGCATGGGCCCTGGCAAACTCTCTGTGAGATGGTTGCAGTTCCATCTTTTTAAAATTGTACCAATTTTGCTACATTATTCTGACTGATAAGTAAAGCTTTGCAGATCTTCTTGTAGCCTTCACCTTTCTGGTGTAGAGAAATTATTTTCTTTCTCAGGTTTTGTGACATTTCTCTTCCATGTGGTGCCATTGCTGACAGCATGAAATGGAAAGGGGTTTTAACACCCTTTTATAGTCAACTGTCTGCTGGACACCTGTGTAATGAATAATTAGACTCACCTGTTGTTGAATTTTTGTTAAATTAGACATTTGTAGTCTAAAATTTAGCTTTGCTCCAGAGACTTTCAGTGGGGTATACTGAAAATTTTGTTCTCTAAGTTATATTATTAACCTTACTTTCATGTTATAAGTTAAACAGATGTTATATAAAACTTACAGTCTTGTCAACATTTTGGAAATAGTTTTTGTGTTCATTAAGATATTGTTTAAAATGTTACTTTTCAAAGGGGGTGTACTCATTTACGCTTGGCACTGTAAGTAAAATAGAAATCTGCCGATCTGGTGACGATGGGCGTCTGAGGTGGGTGTCTGAGATGGTTGCAACTCCGTGACAGTACCCACTCCTCCACGGCCGGCTCCTGATGTCCGGAAGGTGCGACGACAGGGCCTACCTCGACCTATAGGTGCTGGACGGTTAGGATAGTTAGTGTGGATTTGGGTGAGGAGAGATGGATCCAGTACATCAGCCCGAGCTACCCAGGATCGTTCTTCAGGACCATAGCCCTCCCAGTCAATGAGGTATTCGATCCGATTGCCCGGTCGCTGCTTGTCGATGATGGAGCAGACAGGGTAGATGACCTCCTCGTCAGCTTACGGCAAGGCAGGTGGAGATGGATGTCCCGCTTAGAGAGCCACACCTTCTGACCTGTTTGGTACTGCGGAGTCTATGTTTTGCAGGTGTCAGTTTGTCTCTTGTGTCTCTGCACTGCCTGTTGGAGATGCACGTGCGCTGAGTCCCACACCCTCTCACTCTGCTGGAACCAATGATTGACAGCTGGAACCTCTGATGGTTCACTGGACCAGGGGAACAGAGGAGGTTGGTAACCCAGGATGCACAGGAATGGCCCACAGGTACCTCCTGACCTACTGGATCTTCCGCTCAGTCTGGCTGTTGGTCTGCGGATGATAGCCTGAGGAGAGGCTGACAGAAACTCAGAGGAGCTTGAAGAAGGCTTGGAAGAAGAAGGAAATGGAAGCAAGCAGAATCTGGGTGTTTTTAAAGCACACTCAGCGTCATCGCGCATCTGAATAAAAACTAAGCTCAGAATCGATTCTGAAATTCTTGAGAGAGAATTGCAATGCATCGATGGATTGATTTTTTTTCCTCCCACCCCTAACAAACACACAGGCGTGGTTATCTGAAGGAGGAAGGTCGGTCATAAAGTCTATACCCAGATGAGACCATGGACAGTGTGGAACAGGTAATTGAACCAGCTTTCCTTCCGGAAGCTACCGTGGGGTGTTAGTGATGGTGCAGACTGAGCATCCTTTGATGAATCGGGAGATATTCTGGGTCATGGAGGGCCACCAGTAGCGATGGCGAAGGAGCGAGAGGGTACGATGACTGCCTGGGTGTCATGAGGGGCTGTCAAAGAGCTGTTGGTACATAGAGGTGCCCCTCGGGACCTCCCTGCCGAGCAGGATCAGAGCGCATAGCCTGAGTGATCTGATCATCGATGGACCATTGAATGGGACTGATGATCAAGGCTGGAGGGAGAATGGGTTCTGGAGAGTTAGATTCAGGATTGGCCTGATGAAGTCGGGACAAGGCATCTGCTCTTCCATTCTTATTGCCAGGACGATAGGTGACTGTGAAGTCAAACCTGGTGAAGAAAAGGGCCCACCTAGCTTGACGAGGGTCAATACATTTGGCTTCCCGCAATTATTCC
Source organism: Anabarilius grahami (assembly GCA_003731715.1). Taxonomy (NCBI): domain Eukaryota; kingdom Metazoa; phylum Chordata; class Actinopteri; order Cypriniformes; family Xenocyprididae; genus Anabarilius; species Anabarilius grahami. The sequence continues at coordinate 1,581,995 of RJVU01064619.1, forward strand.
TGGTTTCTATGATCCGTGATGACCTTGAAGCGATGATTAGCTCCCTCCAGCCAATGTCTCCATTCTTCTAGTGCTAGGCTAGCTTGATGGCAAGGAGTTCTCGATTACCGATGTCATAATTCTGCTCCGCCGGGGATAGCTTCTAAAGGTTGATTTATACTTCTGCGTCGGACCTACGCTGGAGCCTCTGCGCCGTAGGCTATGCGTCTGTTTTCATTTATACTTCTGCATCGTTGTCCGCGTCGACGTGCATGCAAACCACTAGGAGGCCGTGTACGCGGTCAGTTGAGGATCAAGGCAAAAGCCGAAGAAGAAGCAGCTCGTCATGTACGTTGTCAGAGAAGCTTACAAATAGAAACGGCAGAGAAGCGGCAAATAGTTAATGACTTTTGTTGCAGTTTAACTGTATGTGTCCCCTGAAACAGAGTGTTTTTTCATTCGTATGGAAGTTGAAAATGCTCGCTCTTCTCCGAGTGCTCCGCGCCAGTTTTTTGATCTGAGGGAGGGGTTCTAGCAGACCAATCACAGCGTTTGCGGTCCGCGTAGAATTGACGCATTGTTACATTTTTGAAGAGGTGCACATCAGGCTATGTCGTAGGCTACGTGTGCTACACACAGCCTATGCCATAGCTACGGCGTACACTCGACGCAGAAGTATAAATCAGCCTTTAAGGTGATGATACACGTGGCAACTTTTTGAGCAATGTTGCCGTCAACGGCAACCTGATGAGACACTGGGCAACTAATTAGGGCAACAAAGCTATATTCAAGTGCCATAAGCCCTATAGCCTACGCTACTACAGACGTTAAACAGATCTCGTCTTTTTAGTATTTAACTGAAAACATTCAATGGCTTAATTACAGCTACATTGGACAGTTGTTGGTATTTTAAGCAATATATGAGGTAAATTCCCTGTTTTGGGTTGACGCATGACAACTTACTAGCGTAAAAAGATCTAAGTTCACACTTCTTTTCTATGCTCCACTGCCGCTGAGAGGCCGCCATCTTGTTTGAATTTTTTTCTGAGATCTCCGAACCGGTCACGTGATCGGTTGCTAACATTCTGATTGGAGGATCTCAAAAAATTCCCAGATATAAATTTGTTGCTCATTCTCAGTGGGAAAGTGCCCAAGCATTGCCTGGCAACATTGCTCAAAAAGATGCCCCGTGTATCATCACCTTTAGAGAAGAAGGCGCATGGATGGAGGTGTGGAGGATCCCCCTGCCACTGTGACAAAACCGCTCTGACCCCGGTGGTGGAGGCATCAACCTCGACGACGAAAGGGAGATTTGGATCAGGATGAACCAGGATCGGAGTGGATTGGAAGGCTTCTTTCAGATAATGGAATGCTTCGATAGTGGATGGGTCCAGGACAGAGACTTGGGCCGGCCGTTTAGGAGTGAAGTGAGTGGTGAGCTTAGCAAACTGTAGTTGTGGATGAATCGTCTGTAGAAGTTAGTGAATCCCAGGAAATGTTGAAGTTCCTTTACACTGCTGGGCTGGGGCCAGTTCTGAATAGTGTTCACCTTCCTCTGGTCCATCTGGATGTACTGAATGTACTCCTCCATGGCCTTCTGCTCCGGGATGGACAATGGGTAAACTCTGCCTTTGGGAGTTTGGGAAAACCTTCCAGTTGGCTCACGTGATTTATGTTTCATGTTTCAAAACTTCCATTAAGGGGACATATAGTGAGCATCGAAACTCCCTGGTTTTCACAATGCATTGTGGGACTTTTTAGGGAGTGAACGTTTCAGTGCACTGGTAGGATTTCGTGATTGAGATCGCCCTTAAAATGGCCGACTCTCGTCGGTCATTTATTTAGTAACCAATCAATTTTCAATGGAGTCCTGTTTCTTGTTACTGGATGTCCTGTTTTACTCATAAATGCATCACATAACAGTATTAAAATGGGATTTACATTGTTTTACTTTGACGTTAATGGTTGACTGCAAATTAACTGTAAAGTCAGTTTAAAAATAAGCAATGGTTAAATGTGGACCATTCTGGCTTGGAAAATAAGGCAAATTCTGATCTGAAACATGAGGGTTATATATCAATGTTTGTTGTACTGTATTTTGAAGTGCTTTAAGGATTTTGCTTCGTGACTGGAATAAATGAATCATCTAAATGGAGGGAGTTTTGGCACAGTTATGGTAATTGCCTGTTCCCTCACATTAATCTGCACTTAATCTAGGCTAATCTCAAGCCAGAGGCCTTTATACTGAAGCTCTTGTACATGTGTCAAACGGAGGACTGGGAGGGTACATCTATATCTGGACCTTTATTCTAATAACAGTATTTTAAACCGTTTTAACTTTTGAAGGAAAAAACAAACAAATAGTATGAATGGACTACAGAAAAATTTTCTCCAATTGGAGCCTATAGAAAATTATTAGTTAGATTGCTTAGAAAAAGAATAGAGCATCTATGGGTTTGTTTAAATCTGTAAACCTGAATATGAGCTATAGTAGTTGTGATGCTTGCCTTGGTAAACACATAAAAATTACAAAACTTTCTGTCCACTAAACTGATGTGTATTAAAATGGATTTTTCTCTGGTGAATATAACCACACTAACTGGCTACAATCAAATTGCACAAAACCGTTCAATAGCACATTCACCTTAATCTTGTTCCTTGTCTTTCCTAATTTCATGTCTCCCTCCCTGTTATGCTCCTCTTGCATTCCACTTATCTCTACCTTCAAACCTGTTTCTCAGAGATCCTATTAAACTCTTGCCTTTGATCTTCAGGTCCTTCACTCTGTGTTTATGTGATCTCTTAAGATCCCTCTATTATACTACCATCTCTACTGATGTCTTTTTATATCTGTGTGTGTTTGTCTTAAATCTCCCAATCAGGATTTAAATAGATAGTTAACCCCAAAATGTAAATTTATTCACCTCATGTCGGCCTAAACCCAGTGTTCTTTTGGAACTCAATGACTTTCCTTTTATGCAAAAAAGAAAAGGTTTGGACTGACATGAGAGTGCGAAAATGATGAATGAACTTTAATTTTGGGGGTGAAATATCCCTTTAAAGATGCCATATTAAGCCCTTTTACAAAGTCTTGACAAATGTCACTCCCCCCCCTTTCAACACACTACTAACTCAACCAGACCTCGTCCCCTTTTTTTTTCTTATGCCTTGGGCAGGAATCATTTAAATGAGGAATATTGGGACGTGTTTGTTCCTGGAAGAAAACTCAAGACTATAATCGAGGCGTTTCAGGGAGTTCAGAAACAGTGCACACTGAAATAGAGAATAATTTCCTTTGAAGTGACTTTGTGCTTTGTAGCTTTGCAGACATTTTTCATGCTCAGACAGTAACATTACACATTAAGGAAAGTTGAAAATGTAAAAAAAAGCATAATAGGCCCTCTTTAAATTTAACAGTGACAATATGTTAGTCCAATATATAATGAATAAATCTGTAAATAAATTGTGACTCTGTTTGATTTGAGCATTGCCACATCCTGGCAAATATGAGATGTACTCTGTTTCTGCAGATATCTGACATGTGCTCAATATTTACAGGGATTCTCTCTGTTTCTCTTGCCCCACTCATTCCTAACGGGTAAATTTTGTGAGCATCCTATGCTTTACTTTTCCGCCCCCTTCTTACTTCAGCTGCTATCTGCCTGCTCCACAGACTGCTCCACAGGATAAATGTCTACCCATGAAAAGTCTCTAAACCTGTTAGAAGCCAAAAAATGTGGGTGGGATGATAATAGCTTCTTACAGTACAAGTGAAGTTAATCATTTCACAAAATAAACTATAAAATATATTTTCCTCTAATACAGTTTCTGCTAGTTTACATGGTTTCATCCAGTGTTGCTGTTTAACCTGTTAGTCTTTTGTATTTATAATTTTGAATTTATTATATAGTATTGATTTTTTTATTTTTTTATTTTTATGTTATTCTACTTTCTAGTGAGGTCCTGTCAGTACGTTTAGAATTAACTCTACCATTCAAAAGTTTGGGATCGATACGATTTTTTAAAAGTTTTTGCTCACTTATGCTCACCTAGGCTGTATTTATTTGATCAAAAAATATTTGATCAAAACAGTAATATTGTGAAATGTTTATACAATTTGAATATATTATATTTATATTATATTTATTTGAATATATTATTTTTATTAATGTTGAAAATAGTTGTGCTGATTAATATTTCTGTGGAAACCGTGATACATTTTTTTTCAAGATTTTTGGATGAACAAAAAGTTCAAAAGAACAGCATTTATTTGAAATAATATAATCTTTTTAACATTATAAATGTCTTTTGATTAATTTAATGCATCCTTGCTCATTAAAAGTATTAATTTATTTAAAATAAAATAACAATCTCACCGACCCCAAACTTTTGAACAGTAGTCAGTGTATATTTTTACAATTTTGAACAAATTCTGGCAGTAACATTAATAACTCAGTTTCAGTGTTTTGTAATTGTTCCAACATTAAAATGTTATGAGTTGGATGGTGAGTGTAAAAATGACCTTTGTGCTAGCATCTGAATGAAATACTGTTGTTTTTTTTAGTTTTTTTGCACACTTTGAATGAACTACCACTATGGAGGACATGTGGTTGATGGCCACAATTTTTAGTCAGACAGTCTCTTCCTTTTAATTCTTGATCACGTCTGTGTTTTCTTTTCCCTAGACGCAAAGTCCTGCTCAGCGGGGGAGTTCCAGTGTCGTAATCGCAAATGTTTAGCACCGGTCTATGTGTGTGATGGCGATGATGACTGTGGAGATGGCAGCGATGAGGAGAAGTGCTCTCCGCCCACCTGTGGGCCGCACGAGTTTCGCTGTAACAGCTCCGAGTGTGTGCCACAGCCCTGGACCTGCGACGGAGACCCTGACTGCTCTGACGGTTCTGATGAGTGGACGGTGCGATGCGGGGGCGGGTCTGGTCGACCAGCTCCACCTCTCACCCGGAGACTGCAGTGCGGTGCTGGAGAATTTCGTTGCGGCAGTGGGGAGTGTGTGAGACTGACCTGGAGGTGCGACAGGGACCCTGACTGCAAGGACAAGTCAGATGAGGCAGACTGCCGTAAGTGTGCACCATCATTACTTCCTAAAAAAAAGACTTTAAATCTCACTGTACAACATAGTGGCTCCCTTAATTTGACAATTGCCTCTTTATATGGAAAACTATCAACAAATTACTTAAAGGGTTAGTTCACTCAAAAATGAAAATTCTGTCATTAATTACTCACCTTCATGTCGTTCCACACCTGTAAGACCTTCGTTCATCTTCATAACACAAATCAATATATATTTGATGAAATCCGAGAGCTCTATGACTCCTCCATAGAAAGCAAATTAACCATCAATTTCAAGGTCCAAAAAGATACTAAAGACATTGTTAAAACAGTCGACATGGCTGCAGTGATTCAACCTTAATTTTATAAAGCGACAAAATTATTTTTGTGCGCAAAACAAAACAAAAATAACATCTTTATTCAACAATTTCTTCTCTTCTGTGTCATTCTCCTACGCTGTTTACGTTCAGCGCTTCCTGGTTCTACGTCAGAAAGTTTTGTTTTTCTCATCACTTCATAACATTAAGGTTGAACCACTGCACTCATGTGGACTATTTTAATGATGTCTTTAGTACCTTTCTGGACCTTGAAGGTGGTGGTTAAATTGTTGTCTATGGAGGAGTCAGACAGCTCTCGGATTTCATAAAAAATATCTTAATTTGTGTTCCGAAGATGAACGAAGGTCTCACGGGTGTGGAACGACATGAGGGTGAATAATTAATGACAGAATTTTCATTTTTGGGTGAACTAACCCTTTAACTAAACTATCAAAGTTAAACAATCTAGAAGGATTCATTGTTCAGAGCTAAAGATGAATGTTTGCCAGCTAATAGTGGTGATGCAACTAACTTAACTTTGTTTTTCAGTAGTGTAACAATAGTTCAGGTTAATAGTGTCACAAGGTACCAAAAAGCAGCAATGCAGAGCAACAAAATGCTACAATGCAGTTTTTTAGTTGGGTTTTATTTCAGCGAATTGATTGGTTCAGACAGTTTACTTTAGGGAATTGGTTCATTCAGATTTTGAAGTAGTTGTGCATCTTTCTCTCATATTCATTTTTCACCTACTGAACTTGTTGGATGCTGGATTGATGTACAAAAAACAAATACTTCCAGTGTGTGCATAAAGGTGCTCGGCATCACCACCACATTTATGGAGTACTCTCAGCAGGAGTTATCCTTGTGAGGGGCACAAGACCCCAGCAATCTTTCTGAAGGGCATGTCGCACTGACATGCTCTGATGGGAATTAAATTCCCTCAGATATTGTAAGGTTTTTCAAAAAATGGAAAGTGACAGTTCAAAGCAGATAATTTTTTCTGACTGTCTGCCATTTATTATCAATTCCACCCACACAGACAATTCTTATTGTTGAAGCCATTATTGCCAAGCGAGTCAAAGCATTTGGTGTGGAGACGCACTTTAATCTAGTTCGACAGTGATGGCAGCACACACATTTTCATGCATGTTTTCAGTATAGCTAAGTGTTTGTGCATTCGTGTAGAGTACAGTATGTTTCTGATCTTACAGTGCGCTTAATATATAGAAAGCCCCCTGCAACATCCTAGGGTTAAGTGGGGCTGTTCAAGGGTGATGCTCATGGATGTATCAACTACCCATCACAACCCACACAGCATTTCATTTTGTGCCACATCATAATGCGTAAAAAAGGATTTGACTTTGTGTTAAGCTACAGTACAGTGGAGGCATATATCATTCATTGCCTGTGATATTACATGGTTTGTGTAAAGAAAATTAAATTATTTAATTAAATTAAAGGGGTAGTTTACAAACCTAAGGTTCTCAATCTCACACATCAGGCAAGCATGTTTGAGCTTCCATTTACCATAAATCTGTTCATCATACAAAATGATTGCATCTCTTCAGAAGACTTGGATTGAACCACTTGATTTATATGGATTTCTTTTACCATCACTTTATGAGCTTTTTGAAGTGTTTTGGTGGAATGTACTTTCAGCGGAGGGACAGAAATCTCTTATATTTCAATAAAAATATCTTAATTTGTGTTTTGAAGATGAAAAAAGTCTTATGGGTTTAGAATAACCCTTGAAATTACCCTTTAAGTATGTTCACTAGCAGAGTTGTAGACACACAGTCACCGGGCGCCACAAACAAGTTCCTTCTGAACCAAAACAGCCAGCTTATGCTGAGTTCACACCATATCATAAACCGTAATTATGAGATGGCAACCCGCAACGTTTTACCCAGAGCTGTTCACATCCTCGGATTTGCGTTTCTGTGGCAACACTATCAACAGCGAAATTAATCTGCAGCAGTCAGGTGGTACAAGTCAGAGCTGTGTAAGTTGTTTACAGTTATTTTTAATGTTATTGTTATGTGCTTTGAGACAATTTAACAGTAATTTAACACAGAGTATTCATGATGCTTTGCAGACTCTGCTCTGGCTGTGCGCTTTCATGTGTTCTGGAGGAGGCGTGGCTTTGGAGAGTGCTCTGAAGGGAGGGTGGGATCTCATGCTTTCAAAGCTTACCTGCTATTGTTAACCTCTTTGAAATTGCCTAGCCTACCTTTAAATATTTGCTTGGTTATCATTAAAGTTGACTTTAACTTGTTCTAGAATAGATCTTTGACATGAACCTGTTCCTTTAGTTTAAATTACCCTTCATAGAAATCAAAAACCAAAATCTCATATCAAAGTATAACACGGATACAGTATATATAACAGTGATTATTTTTTGCCAAAACTATTTTATATGTATGTTGCATAACGATGTAGTAATCCACATTTTCTAATAATCCAATGAATTGTTTTTTATTTGGATTTTAGTTGAAGTTTATGATTATTTATAGCAAGTGAAGTATGGCATCAGTACAGAAACAGCTGCATCACATTGACGTTCGAGACTCAAAACAAGTGATACATTAAGAATTTGGTTGGACAAGTCACATATCTGGAGCCATTTTAAAGTAGCTGATATAAATAAAACTGACCACACATCAGAATTCTAAATTAATGCATTCCTAACATTGCACTGCATACCATCTTACCGCCTAGCCCTAGTTATGGTATCACACAAGATGTTTTGTTTACAGTTTAATTTCATACATAACAGCAATGGCTTTCATGTCATGAAATCAGATTTGTCAAAATTCTGTCACATCATTTTAAAATCTCCAGGCCACATCATCCCTCAAAGCTGGGAAAATTCATATGTCACATCTCCGCTGTCATGCTCATACCCAGGGGACCACAGAATGGAGCTTCCACAAGGTGTTTGTTATCTAACATAGCAGAAGAGAGTTTTTGTAAACAACAAGATCCCAGGAATATAAACCGACCTCAAGATCCCGAGAGTCATGGGAGAGAGACAAGGTGCCCAGGAGAGGGCCTGATTTTAATTACGATGCATTCTCATTCTCTGAAGTTGACTTCCGTGGGCCGGATAAGCTTACAGAGGGCTTGTTTTCAACCTTCTCCCTCTTTCTTCATTTCCACTGTCAGGTAACATCCAGGTCAATCACGATGTCACTTTGCCTAGGCCGGAGGGAAAATGGGCAAGCAGAGTGGCACGTGTTGCTAGGCAACCCTTGGGCGTGTGTCCTTGAGCATCTTAAAGCCCTTGAAACAGAGGGAGGCTATATCCACCACAGACTGCTCTATAATCGCATTAATCCCTTGTTCTTATGCAGAGTTTCAGGGGGTTTTACTTTGAACTTCATAATAGGCAATATTGTTTGTGTACGCAGATGTGTTTGCATAATTAAGCCTCTGTAATTTAAGCAGCTCTCCAGAAACACTCAGTAAAGAGGAGCACTTTAGTATTAGATCACGATTATGTTTTTTAAGATTTTCTTGGACTTTGAAAGTGCTTTTAAAATGTCATGCCTGTCATGCAAACTGTCTCAAATCTGACTGCAAACATGACAGAATGCTTATTATTTTAGTTGGCTTCATGCTGCCTATTGAACATTTTCTGTGGAGTCTTGTGCCCTTTGTGTTTGGGTTTCCATGTTTTATAGGAACTTTCCATAGTCAAAATTATTCTAATACTGTAAAATGTATATTCTACCCCTTAACCCTAAACCAACTCCTAAACACAATCCTCACAGAAAACTTTCTGCATTTTTAGTATGATTTATAAGCTGTTTTACTCATGGGGACCATGACCATTTTGTCCCCAAAAGATACAAAAATTTCTGGTATTACTATCCTTGAGGCAAAGTTTTGTCCCCAAAATGTAGGGAATACCTGAACCACACACACACACACAAACACACACATATGACGGATTGATAGATACAGTAGAAGTGTGAAGTGTGTATATTAGTGAACTATCAGTATTATTTATATTAATTATAGAAATGTATTTGGCTGCATTTTGTGAAGAGACTTTAAAGGGTGGTTCTGGAGATTTTCAGAGGGACAAGTGTGACAATTCAATCCAATGGGTTGGATGTGTATATAAAATGTATATTCAAACAATTTTTTACTGAGTCACAGACAACATTTGTATTCATAAGGGTGTTACCAATTATGAAGCTCCAAAGCATGTTCCCTAAAGATAAAACCCCATGAAGGTCTGTTTGGAGTCTATGTGTCAGCTTTTGGCTGATGTTTGTGCTGTGTTTGGCTCATCTGCAGCTCTGCTCACATGCCGACCTGATGAGTTCCAGTGTGGAGACGGATCCTGCATCCACGGCATCAAACAGTGCAACAAAATACATGACTGCCTCGACAAAAGCGACGAGGCTGGCTGTGTAAATGGTATGTCTTGGTGTGTGTGTGTGTGTGTCCTTTCCACAGATCTTTTGTGCTGCTTATTCAGCAGGGTGAAATGTATCCCAGAGATCAAATTGGTTCCGCCCTTTAATACGACACCCTTCAAAGTTTAATGAGTGCAGACCTGTCTGCCCATAGCAGAAGCGTGTCCTACTCAAAGAGGGCTGTGTCTAAGCGGTAATAAGCTCTCATGTATGGAAATAAATTGCCCAATCCTTTTGAAAATGTCTTTTATTCGGAAAACGTGCACCTAAATGATCCACGTCTTTTAAAGCGCCAGTCTGTGGACTGTGGATCTCTGAGTTTTTGTGCTTATGTGAGAGGAAACATAGCTAAATTGAAATCAACTTAACAAATCAGCTGCCATCTGTTCTTTAAGCACCTTTTGTCTTTTCCCCCATCTTTCTTTAGCCACAAAGTGTGAAGGACCTCTGAAGTTCCTCTGCAGGAATGGGGAATGCATTGACGGCAGCAAGGTGTGTGACAACGTGAAGGACTGCAAGGATAGGTCGGATGAACCCAAGAAAGAGTGCAGTAAGAAACTCATTTGTTGACATAGGGACTTGAGAATGGTAAAATGAATGTGGATAGTTTAGTATTGGAAGATTGTGGATAGTTTAGTCTTTGAAGAATATGATTACAAGTGTTTCAGTTCAAAATTTTGATTGTACATCTGAGACACTTCTGAAACTGAAAACTACAATTGTTCTTGAGGTTTGTGTGTCAAGTGTTGAGGGCTATGTCCAAACTTCTAAAATGATATCCCAGATATGTTTGTTTTGTAAGCTGATTGCACCTTCAGAAACAATGATAGCATAGTTCACTTCACATATTAATTGATCTATAAAACTAAATACACTGATAAACCAAAACATAATGACCAGTCACAGGTGAAGCCAATATTGTTGATCATCTCTTTCTAACAAGGTCACATATTACAGTCTGGGTATATTAGATGGTAAGCAAACAATCAGTTCTCATAATCAACATGTTGGATGCAGGAGAAATGGGCAGGAATAAAGATGGCAAGGCGACTGGGTCAGAGTATGGGTCAAGGGTCCCGGTCCTGTGGGTTGGTCCCGGTCAGCAGTGTTGAGAATTCACCAACAGTGGTCAGAGGACGGACAAACCACAAACCGGCGACAGGGTATTGGGCGCTCAAGGCTCATCGATGCACAAGGGCAACGAAGGCTATCCTGTCTGGTCTGAGCCAACAGAAGGTCTACTGTGGCACATTATAAAGTCACACAAAATTTTAATGATGGTTATTGGGAGGAATGTCTCAACACACAATACATCGCACTCTTCTGCGTATGGGGCTGCATAGCCACAGACCAATCAGAGTGCCTATGATGACCCCTGTCCACCATTGAAAGCACACTAAAATTTTTGAATGCGATTTTTGAACATACAAAAAAAACAAAGTAGTGTTACTTAGCATAATTTTTAAGACAATAGTTGACAGAACCTAAAAATCTGAATGCATCAGGTTGCATTGAATTTTTAAGTTTTCTCAACAATTACTTTCTCAACAATTTACAGTTTAACAGACATTGACTAAAAACCACAAATATCTCATTTTGAATTTTGAAACATCTTTATTTTCTTTCTAAATGATCTTCTGTCTTAACCACCAGTTGAAATATTACAAGATATTTTGTATCTCTTACAGTGCTCAGCGTAAATGAGTACACCCCCTTTGAAAAGTACAATTTTAAACAATATCTCAATGAACACAAAAACAATATCCAAAATGTTGACAAGACTAAGTTTTATATAACATCTGTTTAACTTATAACATGAAAGTAAGGTTAATAATATAACTTATAGAACAAAATTTTCAGTTCTACTCATATTAGGGTGATGCAAAAATGAGTATACCCCACTGAAAGTCTCTGGAGCAAAGCTAAATTTTAGACTACAAATGTCTAATTTAACAAGAATTCAACCACAGGCGAGTCTAATTATTCATTACACAGGTGTCCAGCAGACAGTTGACTATAAAAGGGTGTTAAAACCCCTTCCCATTTCATGCTGTCAGCAATGGCACCACATGGAAGAGAAATGTCACAAGACCTGAGAAAGAAAATAATTTCTTTACACCAGAAAGGTGAAGGCTTCAAGAAGATCAGCAAAGCTTTACTTATCAGTCAGAATACTGTAGCAAAAGTGGTAAAAAAAATTGAAAAAAAAAGATGGATCTGCAACCATCACACAGGGACGTCCAGGTCGTCCATGGAAGTTAACACCTCGACAGGAGCATCTTCTGATGAGAAAGGATGAAGAAAATCAGCATGCAAGTTCACTGCAGTTATCTAAAGAAGTAGAAAGCCAAACTGGGGTGACTATTTCCCGTGACACAATACGACGTACACTGCAGAGGAATGGCATGCATGGGTGCCGTCCATGAAAGAAGCCTCTCCTAAAGCCCAGGCACAAAAAAGCCTGCCTAGAGTTTGCCAGGGCCCATGCTGACAAAGATGAAGACTACTGGGACTCTATACTCTGGAGTGATGAGACCAAGATAAATGCTTTTGGAACTGATGGCTTCAAAACTGTATGGCGTCACAAAGGTGAGGAATACAAAGAAAAATGCATGGTGCCTACAGTGAAACATGGTGGTGGCAGTGTCCTTATGTGGGGCTGCATGAGTGCTGCTGGTGTCGGGGAGCTGCATTTCATTGATGGCATTATGAATTCACAGATGTACTGCTCTGTACTGAAAGAGAAGATGCTACCATCACTCCGTGCCCTTGGTCGTCGTGCACTTTTCCAACATGACAATGATCCTAAACACACATCTAAGGCCACTGTTGGATTTCTGAAGAAGAACAGGGTGAAAGTGATCCAATGGCTCCTGATCTGAACCCAATCGAATCCTATGGGGAATTTTGAAGAGACAAGTTGAGCATCACTCTCCATCCAGCATCAAGTCTCTAATAGAGGTCATTCTTGAAAAATGGAAAAAGACAGATGTTGCAAAATGTCGCCAACTTGTTCATTCCATGCCTAGAAGACTTGGTGATGTCATTAAAAATCATGGAGGCCATACAAAGTACTAGATGTAGTAGTTTTTGTTGTGGGGTGTCCTCGTTTTTGCATCACCCTAATTTGAGTAAAACTGAAAAATGTGTAATCTAAGTTATATCATTAACCTTAATTTAAACAGATGTTATATTAAACTTATAATAACTTATATAAAGTCTTGTCAACATTTTGGAAATTGTTTTTGTGTTCATTGAGATATTGTTTAAAATGTTACTTTCCAAAGGGGGTGTACTCATTTACACTGTATATAATTGCTCATACTTATCATAGTAATATTATATTAATCATAGGGATGATACATAAAATCATTGTTTATTGAGGTGAGGTGCATTAACACCTTTGGGGGTGGTTCTTTTGACTTGGTCCAGTAAGCAACCACCTAGCAACCACCCAGCATGTTTTTGCAACTGCACAGCAACATGCTAAAAAAGGCCTAAATCAAATAGGTTACCCAGGATACTGCTGTTGAAAGTGCATCGTAATTTATACAGCTGTTCAAAGAGGGAAGAGAAAACAGGATTTTTAAAAAAATATATTATTATTCATTCTCACTCTCATATATCCCAGCACTATCTGGGGCAGAGCTGACGGATCACCATCTTCCTCTGATGAATGGAAGAAAAGCTTCCCATAGTCTCAGAGAATCCATTAGCATCAAAGAGGAATGAAGGCCTGTTGTGTCTTTTCTAGAGACCTGTGTGTGTGTGTCTTTTCACCAAACCTGCTCCCATAAATGCCACATTCACCCACGTGCCACAATAATCGCCGTCTCCAGAGAAAGCGCTCATAACTCTGTCTTAATGCCCTCTGTGTCTTCCCCTTTAATCCAGAAGCCTTTGCTGCTTATTTGACATACGGCTGGCTCCGAGCGACGTGGCCTTGCCCTAAATTGTTCACTTCCATGTATATTGTCAGGATGCCAGCACCTACTAATGAACGCAGAGAGCTAGAGAGAACACCTGGTCCACAAATGCTACCCTGTGAGAGAGTGAGAACCGACTCCATTTTGCCTCATTAAATTTTTGTCCACAGAGTACTCAATATGTTCATTCAAGCTCGCAGACACAATATGTTCCTGGGATTCAACTGCAAACAATGCAACACTAACCTCAGCAGACTGAGTCATGAGATGGTTGAAAGTTTCAATCCTGTCTCAATGCTCTCTCTGTAATGTCACTCACACTTGTGTGTTTTTAAAACGGACACGTGAGAATGTAGATGAGGCCTGAAGCTGGTAATTGTGCTGGATGTATTCACATTTTTTCACTCTCACTCACACCTAGATTGCTGGATGAAAGAAAAAACTCATGACTAATAATATGTGTGCTTTTAGATCAAGTTTCTGGAACCAGCATTCCAGTTTTTTCAATAGCCTAATGAATCCCCAATGGTAATAAACAAGTGAAGTAAATTGAAGTGATAAAAAAAAATATTTTCTAGCAACATTGAAATGTGTATAAGTTATATTACTACAACTACTAAGCATTAGTTTTTATTACTAACAGCAGGCTGTTACAAAAAACATCAAAAATGTTATTATAACATGATACATTAACATTTCACTGCATATGAGGGAAATTTGTTTTTAAATGGCTTGAATTTTTGCACTAAATTACATGAAATCTTCATGTGGTGAGTCATCTCTTGCATGTGGAAAAGAAGTACACTTTAGCAAACTTTTAAAAAAGGTACTTATTACCAAAATAATATAATAAAAAAATATGTACTTTAGTGCAAACTAAATTTTGCAACATGTTCTCCAACCAATACGCCTACATAGGTCGTTTGTCACTTCCCTGAAATACGACCCATAGGAGCGTTTACTAAAGTTGCCCCCCTATCAACAACAGGACACTTTCATTTTAATGCATTGTCGTTAATAAAAAATGTTGCTAAATGGAAATAGGACAAATGGTGTAAAAAGTCCACACATTGCATTTAAATGAACATGCATTTTGATTGGTAACGACAGTCATATGTCATTTCATGATGACACTGTCATTATTTTTACGCCAGCTAGAGGGTGCATGACTTTAAAACGTAAATATAGGTTGTAATAAGGTGCTTGAAAAGCGACCTATAGGGTCGTTTTTTTTTTGGGAGGAAAGTCTGATATTTTATGTTTCCGGACACGTTAATTGCAATTAAATAAAAACATAAATTTATATTAAATCTACCCTCTTAAGTAATTTCTATTAATTTCTATTGTCTATGAAATATGGTTAAAGTATACTGTTGAATACCATTCATAGGTGTCACGGGATGGCTGTACAAATGAACTCACGAGGAAATATGAATAAATAATCTTTATTAGCCTAATAATCCAACAGGAGCACATAGGAGAACTTCAGATTAAATCAACCAACACATTAATGAGACAGGATAAGAAACAAAGGAAAACTCAGGGCTTATATATACACAGGATAATCAAAGTAGAAACAGATCAGGTGTACTGGGACTAATTACTAAACGAGGGAATTAACTAATGAACAGGGACACCGGCAAACAGAGCAAACAAGACTAAACTTAATATAACAGAATATACATGTTAATAATATTAAAATGGGAAGCTAAATTATATTTTGATGTCATTTATTGAAACTTGTATGTCATGTATTTAAATTAATGATGAAGTTGATGAATTTAGTACATTTAAAATAAATTAACTTTAAATATAATATGGAATGACTCTACAGTTAAAATTATAGTCAATGTGCTTTAGCATGTTAGTCGACACATCATAATAAGTGTAAAAAAGCATGACAACTGATTATTAAAACATAATGGCCCGGTTTCACAGACAGGGCTTAGCCTAAGCCAGGATTAGACCTTAGTACAATTAGTATATTTAAGTAGCTTTTCTAAACGTTCACAAGAAAAAACGTTACTGGTGTGCATCTTGAGACAAAACACTGGCACTGACATATTTTAAGATCTGTCAGTACAAGTTGCTTTCAGTTAAAACAGCTCAAACATGCATTTTAGTCTAGGACTAGCTTAAGCCTTGTCTGTGAAACCGGGGGAATGACTCAAAGTGTACTTGAAATGACAACTTTAAATTTGACAGTATAAAGTGCACTTTTCAAAAGTGTGTTAGGAAGCATTCATGAGAAGTGTACTCTCTTTAAGTACACTTTTATTTCATTAATATTGTATTATTTGCAAGTACAATAATAATTAAAGTACAATACAATTGCACATTCAGTACAAATAGGCGCACTTCTTTTTCATAGGTTCTTGCTTAATACAAGAGAAATCTGTTGTTTTTTTTTTTACTGTGCATTAAATTTAATATTTGTGTTGTCCAAAATGTCACTTTACCTAGGGTGATTACAAACTTTGGAAGGCACTGTACCTTTCAAGATCTACATTTTAAACCATCCCTTCTCTGTTTCATAGGTTTGAATGAATGTTTGCTTAACAATGGAGGCTGCTCACACATCTGTGTGGATCGTCCCATTGGATACGAGTGCCAGTGTCCTGCTGGCTATAAGCTCCTGGACAAGAGGACATGTGGAGGTCAGGCCAGACTCAATGCTGAGATGACTTTGACAGTAAAAGTAAAGCTGATACAATGGTCTACTTGCACTGAGATTCATGATGCACTTCCATTTTCAAATATTACGACTCGCTAGTGTCAGGTTATGTATATTTCAGTGTGCTGTAGTCACCTAGTTGATGCCACTTAAAATGAAAGTCCACAAGAAGGTTTAAAAATCTGTTTGCAGAGACAGGAGAAGAGATATTCTGATGATTAATGTGTACAGAATTTTCCAAGCTCAAAAGTAATTGAAGTTTTAATCCAACCAAAGCTGATATATATAACGTACAAAATTATTTAACCACAGGGTTAGTATCAGTAAACTAGTCACTGCAACGCTGCAGTGTGTGCGAGACCTGATGAATATCAGAACAAACTCTTATTTATTTGTATAATATAGTTTAATCACTGTTCTGTGTCATAGCAGACTTAATGTTCCTTTGTACCAAACAATGTTAACCTGTCTTGAGTGAGTTATCATGTCTGCAGTCCCGTGTGTTTGTTTACTCCGCAGATATTGATGAGTGTGAGAACCCTGATGCCTGCAGTCAGATCTGCATCAACCTGAAAGGGGATTTCAAGTGTGAATGTCACCGGGGTTATGAGATGGACCCCGTTAGCAAGACCTGTAAAGCTGAGGGTAAGATATATTGTATTTAAAAAAATATGTTTATTATGGTTTCTAACCTCAGCAGAGAATTGTGTATCTTTAAACTTTCATTTTACCCACTTTCCATACAATAAAGGCCATCTCCAGGTTGATTTTTGCTAGTTGGGTGCCTGTTTAGCTAGTGGACCAGAAGTACAATATTGCAGCATGCAGCATGTTTTTTTCTGGTGAAGCTGGTTGACAGAGGAAGACTAGCTGGCTAAGTTATAGTAAATATCCCTTGTGGGACAACTTTAACATACAGTACTGTGCAAAAGTCTTAGGCCACCATTAGATGTTGTTTATTAAAAAACAGAAAAAATCTGGGGGAAAAAACGACTTCTATAGGCCAATGTGGCAAGTATTTAGTGACCTCCCCTTACACTTGAGCAATAGCAGGAACCTGGCTCTCTTAAACCTAAATGTCATGGAAAGTATTGGAAGGCCAAGAAAACTTGCAAAAAAATATGATGAGAAGTTTCTTTTTTGAGAAACTGGAAGAAGTCCAGGAGGTCACACTAAATAATGAATTTTGCTTAAAGAAGCCATTTTGTTCTGAATTTTTTTTTTTTTTTTTTTTTTTTNTTTTTTTTTTTTTTTTTTTACATTTTGTGTACATATTTACTTTATTTTCTGTTTGTATCTTAAAGGGATAGTTCACCCAAAAATGAAAATTTGATGTTTATCTGCTTACCCCCAGGGCATCCAAGATGTAGGTGACTTTGTTTCTTCAGTAGAACACAAATGATGATTTTGTACTCCAACCGTTGCGGTCTGTCAGTCTTATAATGCATGTCAATGGGAATTCCATCTATAAGAGTAAAAAAAACATGCACAGACAAATCCAAATTAAACCCTGCGGCTCGTGACGACACATTGATGTTCTAAGACATGAAACGATCGGTTTGTGCAAGAAACCGAACAGTATTTATATAATATTTTACCTCTAATACACCACTATGTCCAACTACCTTGCACATCCGGTGTGTGAGGTCTGAATGCACTCTGATGCCGGAAGTGATCGCTCGCACTCATAGACATATAGACGCGAGAGATCCCTTCCATCATCAGAGCGTGTTTTCAGACCTTACCAACCGGATGTGCAAAGCAGTTTGACATAATGGTGTATTAGAGGTAAAATATTATATAAATACTGTGATGTAATACAAAAAAAATGATGTAAATACTGTTCGGTTTCTCACACAAACCGATCGTTTCATGTCTTAGGACATCAATTTGTCGTCACAAGCCGCAGGGTTTAATTTGGATTTGTCTGTGCATGTTTTTTTTACTCTTATAGATGGAGTTTCCATTGCCATGAATTATACGACTGACAGACCGCAATGGTTGGAGTTAAAAATCATCATTTGTGCAAAGTCACCTACATCTTGGATGCCCTGGGGGTAAGCAGATAAACATCAAATTTTCATTTTTGGGTGAACTATCCCTTTAATAAAGAGACCGCAAAAACTGGTGGCCTAAGACTTTTTTACAGTACTGCACAACTGTTTTCAACATTGATAATTAGAAGAAATGTTTCTTGAGCATCAAATCAGCATATTAAGAATGATTTCTGAAGGATCATGTGACACTGAAGACTGGAGTAATGATGCTGAAAATTCAGCTTTGCATCACAGAAATAAATTGTAATAATATTTCACAATATTACTGTTTTATGGTGTTTTTGATCAAATAAATGCAGCCTTGGTGAGCGGAAGAGTATAATATGTATAATATGTGTAGAATAAAAGAATATACAAATGCATGATATATAATACATATTATTTAATCATATATATTTAGTTTAAAAAATAATAATAATAATAATTTAGAATTTTTCTCATCAATGGAGAAAGAAGCTCTTTTCAACCAGATGGTGTTGTTACTGGCCCATGCTAACCAGCCCAACATTGACCCTTTACACTGACCCATTTCTGCATTCAATTTGGCTGTTCATGCTTCTGGTCATCTTACATTAGATCACAATGTAAGATTCACGTCCTTTAAATCATTTTTAAATATTTGCCAGCACGTTTCATTCAGCTACTGCAGACAGTCCAATTAGATCTTATCACATGACTGACTGCAACTTCCTGTGCCCTCTACGGCTCATCTGCTTTCAAGTAGAAGACGTGAAAAATAGCAATAGGAAACAGTCCCTGGGGCACTCACACATACTGTGTGTGCTGTAGAGATCTAGCAGAAGAAATGTAATGATTAACTGTTTTTAAGAAGGATGAAGTGAATCCCACAGAGGGCTGTTGCATCTCTTTCTGTGACTGGAGTTAATGTGATCTTTATATATACATTCAGTCTACAGTATTGTTAAAGATGTCATTCTCTCTGTAGAGGGCTATTGTGTCTCTCAGACACTGTTGCTTAAGCTGTTACTTATGAATCATTGTGTTCATTTAACATAGTTCTACAGGAATATTCTGGGTTGCATTCAGGTTAAATTATATTGGCAGTATCTGTGACATGCTCCTGATTACCACTCATATAACTACAAATGATTCATATTTGTTCCTCAGTTCATGAAAACAAACAAACTTTGCACGTACAGCAACATCAGTAGCACCACAGCAAAACAATTTATTTTTTCAAATAATATTTATTATGAGTTTTCAGTCAAAATTAAATGCGATGAGATAAAAAAGACACTGTGAGTAATGGCAAGATACATCTATTTCAGTTTCCTTAAAGATTATTAAATGTTACTTGGTTTCAAATGGTTTTGAAAACATATTTGTCAAGTTGCAAGACAGACTGAATTTTTTGCTGTGCAATTAAGAGCTGCAAGCAAAAACAAACATACAGAGACACTAGGTAGTCTGATTTACCAGCAAATGACCCTTTTGAGCTGGATCTTTTAATGAATTTTTGAATAAATAAATTATTATTTTTTATAAATTATATCTTATTCAAGGAAACAATATATGTATATGTTTTGTTATAAATTATTTATTTAAAGAAATATTTA
Source organism: Anabarilius grahami (assembly GCA_003731715.1). Lineage (NCBI taxonomy): Eukaryota > Metazoa > Chordata > Actinopteri > Cypriniformes > Xenocyprididae > Anabarilius > Anabarilius grahami. The sequence continues at coordinate 1,602,022 of RJVU01064619.1, forward strand.
TTTAAATAAATACATTTCTTTAAATTATTTCTTTAAATAAATATTTGAGAAATAATATCTTTTATAAAGTGTGGTAGCCAGCAACCTCAGAACATTTTATCTAACTGATAGAACACTTTCTGAAAAGTAAATCTCTCTCTGTTTAAAGACTGAGTCATCTGTTAACTCTCTGTGATCATCTGTCCTTGTGCTTGTTTTAGGAAAAAGCCCTTACCTGATGTTCACGAACAGGCACGAGATCAGGCGTATTGACCTGGTGAAGAGGGACTACACGCAGGTGGTTCCTACCCAGAAGAATGCAGTGGCCATTGATATAGACGTCGCCGCCAACCGCATGTTCTGGTGTGATCGTTTTCAACACAAAATATACAGGTGACCTCATATTGACCTTTTAGTTATGCTGTAAATATGGAAACAGTTTAGCTGTTCACTTAAAAGGGAGCCATGGCCATTACTATGAGAGCCAGGCTTCATTTAACAGTAAATTGCTGCTTCACATGCTTGTGAAGTGTTAATTATTTTAAACTCAGGAGATACAGCTCCATTTATTTACATATCTCTCCCTCACTCTTACTCTCTAGACAGCACACTATTGAAATCATTAAAATGAGATGCAGAGAGGCAGAAAAACAGCACTCCATATTACAGAAACAAATATTATAGGGGTGTTCCATTCACAAGCCTGTGTTCCTTGGGAATATGTGTGTATATACACACTGCCGTTCAAAAGTTTGTGGTCAGTACGATTTTTTATTGTTTTTGAAAGTCTTTTATGCTCACCAAGGCTGCTTTTATTTGATTATTGTGAAATTTTATTACAATTTAAACTCTTTTCTATTTTAAAATATTTTAAAATGTAATTTATTCCTGTGATGCAGATTTTCAACATCATTATTTCAGTCTTCAGTGTCACATGATCCTTCAGAAATCATTCTAACATGCTTGATGATTTGTTGCTCAAGAACCATTTCTTATTCAGGATTGTTTGATGAATAGAAAGTTCGAAAGAACATAATTTATTGGAAATAGATTATTTTTTAAAAATATATAATAATGATATATTAGATATTATTATTTTTATTTGTCACAGAGTATATGATCAAATATTAAATGTGTGTGCTTTTAAAACTCCATAATCAAAAACTGTTTTCAGTATATTTTCAGTATAATCACAGCAGCAATGACAAGTTATAAAAAAAATATAGCTGCAAGCAGCAATTATCAGGGTTCAAGCGTTTTAAGACCTTTAAGCCAATACGTAAAAAAGTATTATGTTTTATTTAGCAAGCATGTAACCAGTTAAATCATAGAAGGAAAAGACCATTTACAGGCAATACGGGCAATTTACCACAGGAAATATATGGTTTTTAAAGCTTTTTAACAGTTATAGCGCCACCTATGGGCTGACCTCCATAAAAGTATGCATGCTTCTTTAGAGTCATGTTTTGCATGTGCTCACGTAATGAAAGTTCTGAGTTTTTGTTTAGGAACAATAGACTTTTGGGTAGACTTGGCCATGCCTGTTTCACAAACGACCCTGCTATTGCTATCCAAAGGCCAAAGTTCCCAATTTTTTGATAATTATTGACCTAACTATTAAAAGTCCCGAGAATTGTGCCACAGTGGTTTTCTCGAGGCTGAGCCAAAACCCTAGGACTAGTTTGCCAAAGTTGGTTTTTGAAATAATCTCTAATATTTAATGAATGATTGGATGGACAACAGCAGTCCTAGAGGCAAAGTTGCTCAGAATGAGAAGTTCTACTATGTGGTATGAATGTTGTTGGCATGCGTGAAAAATCGCGCAATATGCGATGCTTTACACACGTAAAAAACATGAAGGTGCCCCCAGTGGCTGATTTCTTTCAAATTTCTCACAGGCCTCTAGGGCCGTGAGTCAAACAGGCCCAGTGAATTTCATTCCGATCGGCCTCCGTTAACCTTGTCTGATAGCCGCTCAAGATTCAGGGGCTGACGGCAGACATGTTTTCCGAGATGCATCAATGTCCTCATAAACGGTCGTGGCCCCTCAGACAAAGACACTGCACGCCAATTTTCAAGTCGATTGGACTAACGGTTGCGTAGTTACAGCCGTCTTCATGTTTTTGTCCTGTTATGCCACCACTTATTGGCCAATCGCCGCAATCTTTTTACTGTGACCAAAGATTGAGCCCATAGACAGGTGTTTTGAGTTTGGTGAAAATATCTCATTCCATTCACAAGTTATAGCCATTTTAGTAAAAGTGGCCCCGCCCACTTCAAACGTTTTGGCACCCCTTAGCGACTGTGAATAAAAATTTCTACTTTTTTTTGATAACTTTTGATATTCAGACTCCAGAGAATCTTTTTGCACTGATTTGGTTCCGATCAGGTGAAAAACCTAGGACTAGTTCGCAAAAGTAGTGTTTTCAAAAAATCCAAAATACCTGAAAATTTAGGGCGACGAGCGAATCATCGGGTATGCATCTTGTCTGCCTTGAGCCAAGGATTCCAACAATATAAGACACTTGAGACTAGGCCTAATGGTTCAGGAGTTATAAGCCATTTCGTACTTTTGACCACTGTAGCCGATCAGGACGAGCCTTGGTGATGTTGTAGGTGGTGTGAGTCTCTACGACTTACGGTTTGGTCTCCCCGATCACTTTTAGGGGAGAATGCTGATCCTTGGAAAATTTAACAATTACAATTTGAACACCTAACAAAATACAAATGGGCTAAAAAGTTTATTAAATAGTTGATGATAGTAAGATTTTTTTTTAATTATCCACTGAGAGTTTCTGATGTAGCACAAGGTATCTTGGGAGTGAATTGTCCGTCATTTGATCCCTTTGAAAATGTTTTGGCTTTGGAAAAGTTTTTATTTTGAACACTGTTTGAAATGACCCTGCAACATGACCGCCATTACCATTCTTGTTCTCCCTTCAAAGTGCCCTCTGTAGGCATCAGGTCAAATGTAAGGATATTTTTTGATCTTGCCATTTGAAGGTCTGGCCCTATTACAAATTTATTTAAAACCCTCAAAGAATCTCTTGACTAATTTTTCTACAGTCTATCTCTCTTTCCTCCTAATTTCACATTCCATGTGATCTCGCTAATTGGGGACATTCATTTTCCTAATAATAGACACCTCTGTGGCTGCCCAAAATGATATGGTATCTTATTAAATGGCAGTACTCTGCCCCTGCCCTCGCTCTCTCTGTCTGTCGTCTGTCTCTTTTGGACTTGTAACTGAGGATAAAGTGCAAAGTCATTAGCCGTAACTGCTCCGCTGTGAGCTTGAACTAGTTTGGGATGATATGGAAGGCTGATAATAGAAGGCTATGAAGGTGAGTCGGGGCCCTGCAGGGGCATTACTTTATTGAGACACCTGTGACACTTATGAACACGTCAGATGGTGTGAAGATCAGGTGATCTGTGGAGTGAAGTTTGAGTATTAGAAAGTGATTTTAGCTGATAAACAGAACATATTTCATTATTAATATACTGTAAATATAAGGAGTGTTTTTTGGACAAATGAGATTATCAACAACATCAGACAGAATTATTATGTTTCCTGCGCATTGCAGTATATACTACTTTTTGTAGATGTAAAATATGTGAAACAGTATACAACATAGAACAATACACTTTTCCAACAGTAGTATGCTTCAGTATCTGGCTTTCCATCCACATATTTTTATGTGAATTTTGAGATTTAACATTGTAAGAGACTTATAATAATATATACTATTTCAAACTGCTTTGGTTTTTTCAAGAACTATACTGATTTAATGAGGCTTTTTTCTTTATTTTGATATCAAGACAGTTGTACCACGTTGACATTTTTGTGCATAAAAAACATGTAGTTGACTTTACGTTCATTAATAGTGCAAACAACAATCATGTTAGATTTGCTTGTAGTTTTTGTCAGCTTTTGGGCAACACATGACTTTCAAAAATGTTAAAAATCTTACCAACCACAAACCTTTGGTAGTTTATTTATGTGAATTTTGGAATATTGCAATAAATTCTGGATTGGAATGAATACAAGCATTGAATGCTTTTGTTCAGTACAAACACTCTTAAAAATAATGGAGTGTCTATTTACACCAAGTGAAAATAGCGTCTCTTGTTGGCAAATGCTATTTACACTAGCTCCGCCCAAGTTTTAAAAAAGACTTGCGGAATTCAACGTCTTCAGTGGTGCAGCAGTAGATCGATTGACGCGGGTTTGAATCCGCATTTTGCCAAGCTCACATTTATTTTCAATAAAAATTAAAATAATGTTCTAAAAGTGGAAATAAACTGCGAACAAATGTTTAATAATATTAAAAGTGTTTATTGGGTAGGGTTAGGGGAAGGTGTAGGGAGGGTTTTTATTCTCCTAATAAGGCAGCATCCATTTAATAATATTAATAAATATAATCATTTACACTCTATGATATTATTTCATCCTGTTAATGTACAAAAATACTGAGGTGCAAATAGTATCTGCCAATAAAAAGTATAGATAGGCCTAGTAATTTATATGAATAATCTATAAATTACTAATAATCTAATAATCTAATTACTATTTACTCTTATTGCAAATAACTGATACTTTTACATAGTGTTAATAGAATCTATCGCTATTGTCACTTAGTGTAAATAGCATCTATCACTAAGAAAATTTTGTGGAATGGAAATGTTTTATGGGTGTTAAAAGTTCTTCATGGAACCATAGATGCCAATTAAGAACCTTTATTATTAAGAGTTTCAGGGTGATTCTCAATCATTTTAACCTGTATGTTAACACAAATATTTCATTTCTGCAGTGCTCCAGGTTCACTTTATTTACTGGCATAACTCTGAATATATTTGCCTGCTACATGTTTTACAAAATTAATGTCAATAAATGTTTGTGGACAGAGGATTTTTCCTCATTCTGTCATGATATATAAAACAACTGAATTCGTTTGATTTGACTAGTGTCTAGTAGCAGAACCTCTAATTGCCTGCTCGTCTTTGCAGTGCTTATATCCACGAGGCGAGCGACCCGTCTCGACACGTTAATCTGATCGACTCAGATCTGCATTCCCCTGAGGGGCTGGCTCTGGACTGGGTTCAGCACAACCTCTACTGGACCGATTCGGGTGACAGAACCATCTCTGTGGCTTCAGCGGATGGCAGAAGGAGACGTGTGCTGATCAACACCGATCTGAGCGAACCACGGGCCATCGCTGTGGATCCAGAGAGAGGGTGAGCAGATATCAGACTGATCTCGCTCCAACACTGCCACTCTAAAAGACAAAACCACAAAAGGCCAGACTGCCTTTAAAGGTCACTGAAATTATAAGAGAAGCTTTCAGTGACATGCACATGGGGGCTGTGGAGTATTACAGAGGAAATGTTATTGAATTCTTACTAATCCATAGAGATAACCTGACCACTCACATAAATAGCTGTAAACATGCTGTTGTTTGCTCACAATAGTGAATGGCACAAAATGGACAAACCTATTTTAATAAGTCATTTAAGACTGCTCTGCGATAACCTTCACCTCTCTGATGAAAAAGAATGTCAACAGTGAAGAAGAGAAAAATATTTATTCTATCTAGTTTAAAAATAAATGTGCCAAGTTAGAAATGTGCTCTTTGTATTCATGTCAATTTCATTTGGTTTTGAAAAACTTTTATACTATTTTCAAGAAGAGTTTAAATGTAAAGACTATAATAATGTAATTTGTAACTGTCTAATGAAAGGTAATAACATGTTAGATATCTTAATAATAAATTTTTTTTTTTTACAAATATCATGAACTATTAATTTATAAATATCATTTTGGGGTGTCACACCACATGGCATTTAGTGTTGTTATAGTTAACTAAAACTATTATATACAGTTTTTTTAATTGAAAGTTAAAATAAAATATAAATATTAAATAAAAAACTTAAAAATCCTAAGTGAAAATTAGCAATTGGCAACTAAGTGAAATAAAATAAAATAAACCTTTTAAATTAAAGTACTAAAGTTACTAAAACTGAAATAGAAATAAATTATAAATAAACTACATGGCAAAAGCACAAACTTAAACTGAAATAAAAATGAAAATGGAAAACATAAAACTAAATGACAATTAAAATCATTAGTATTTAATTTAATAGTATATAAAGAATACTACAATAGCACTGATGACATTTTATAGCCTGTACTAACTTTACCGATTAATAAAAAAGGTCATATTATGATATGATATAGCAAGAGACATAAAACATAATTACTTGTCAAAATGACTTCTGCATTTTGATTGCATGACTTTGATATGCTTATGATATTAAGAAGAAATAATAATATATACTATGTTAAACTACTTAATAAGGTTGTCTTTTCAAGAATTACATTGTTTTAATTATGTTTTCTTTTCATTTTGACATCAAGACAGTTGTACCCTGACATTTTCAACCATTCCAAAAAATAACAAATTCAATTTTAACTCAGAAATCACAGAAGAGGTGTCTATGTATTCTAAATTGCATTTGTAATGAACACTTTGTTTTCACAGGTTCATGTATTGGTCTGACTGGGGCATCAGGGCCAAGATTGAGAAGGCTGGCATGAACGGTGTAGATCGGCAAGTGTTGGTGTCTGAGGACATTGAGTGGCCCAATGGAATCACACTTGGTAGGAATTATGGTCATTCCCTTCTGTTATTTGTGCTCTATGGAAAGAGGAAGGTGGACATTATTGAGATGGTCTTGTGAAAGTCTAAACCATTTGAGCTCTGTGCACTCTTATTAATTAGTAAGTGTGATCTTCAGTGTCCAGACTCTTTGACAGTAGCATTGTGTCTCTGAATGCAGATGTGGTTGGTAAGCGCTTGTACTGGGTGGACTCAAAACTACACCTGATCTCCAGTGTGGATTTAAATGGGGCCCATCGCAGAGTCATCCTGTTCTCCAGCGAGAGACTCGGCCACCCTTATGCCCTCGCTGTGTTCGAGGTGAGTGAGTATATTTATCAGTCCATTACTGTAAATTTAGTAGCTGCCCAAGGCTGTCCAACACTTACAGTAAAAAAATTTTATGGGGATTTTGGAACTGATACAAAAGAGACTAACCAATGCCAATAATATCAAAATGTCCAAATATTGGCTGAGTGATTAATATGATGATCTGTCAGTCTATTCGTATTATAATTATTACACAAAATGAACAAGGATGTGAGTAGATTTGGAACTGATGCAGACCACCACTCCTGTTAATCAACTGAGCAGGTATGGATATGGGTCACAGTTAAGTGATTTCAAAATCGATAAATATCCGCAATTAATTGCCCTGGGCGATAGATCTTCTATCACTAAAACATCTATAGAAGTGGCATGTGTAGGTGAGTGGCTATTATGGAATGCTGTGGAAATTGATTGAAGCTGCATCTGAAGCCACATTAAATGTAAAACTGAATCATGCTTAGAATTATTCATGTTCAACATCTTACTTCAATGATGTATTGTATTTTAATGTGGGACAGTTCCCTTTATTGTTTTGCTGCTTAAGCTCAGCGGTCTCCATGGTAACATAGGGATAGGTTCTGGGTGGGGATATGATAGGAAGAAAGAAGATTATAGTATTTTCACACAAGCACAGCTCAAGTGGTGAGCACACTAATCTAAGATTGACTTCATCTTACACCAGAGGAGGGCTGAATGCCGAAGGGCTGTTATCTTATACACCTACACATCAGCCGCAGAATTAATGGTCTTGTTGTGGCAGCTGTAGTCTGGACAGAGAATGCGGATTTCACCCCAGTAACGGAGCTTCCACACAAAAGAATGTGTGACTTTTTAATGTAGAACTTTTTCTTGGCAGCCTTATTGTTTGTGTGAGACTAGGCACTAGGTAGTTATTTGTTTTACCCAGGATGCCCTTTTTGAATTGATTTTCATTGTTTCAAGCAAACTTCAATATCTGTGCATACAGATTGATGAAGAGATGCTTTGCCTGGTTGTTTTTCATTTTTTGGCTTTTTTTGGCGTTTTTGGCATTTGCAGAGCTGTGGCCCTCCAGGAATTGAGTTTGAGACCACTGCTTTAATCCATCTAAGAACACCCTCAACACCATAGCAATGCCTTAGAAAGCACATAGGAAACCCTAGCAACACTTTAAACCCACATTATAAAACTTCTAAGAACACTCTTGCACAACACCCTAGCAAACTCCTAGCAATGCCTTAAACCACCCAGATCACCCTAGTAATGCCTTAGAATACACATACTGTAGGACACCCTAGCTACCACCTAGCAGCAATCTAAACCCTTAAAGAATATTCTACGAACCACACAGAAATGCACTAGCTAGCATCCACCCACAACACCCAAGCAACCACCTAGCAATGCCATAAAACCACCCACAACACCTTAGCAACTCCATAGAAACCACCTAAGACACCCTAGCAACACTCTAAAACCACCCACAACACCCCAGCTGCCACCTAGCAATGCCATAAAACCACCCACAACACCTTAGCAACTCCATAGAAACCACCTAAGACACCCTAGCAACACTCTAAAACCACCCACAACACCCCAGCTGCCAGCTAGCAATGCTCTAAAACCACCCAGAACACCTTAGCAACACCATAGAAACCACCTAATGTAAGACTCCATAGCAACCACACAGAAGACCCTAGCAACACTCTAACCTCTCCAAGAACATTCTAGCAACCAACTAGCAATGTGCTGCTCTAGAAACCACCCACAACACCCTAGCTACCAACTAGCAATGCCCTAAAACCACCCAGAATACCTTAGCAACACCATAGAAACCACCCAGGAACCCTAGCAACCACTTAGCAATTCTCTAACACCACCCACAACACCTTAGCAACACTCTAAACCCTCCAAGAAAACTTTAGCAACCAACCAACAATGCTCTCGCAACCACCCACAACACCCCAGCTGCCAACTAGCAATGCTGTAAAACCACCCAGAACACCTTAGCGACACCATAGAAACCACCTAATGTAAGACTCCATAGCAACCACACAGATGACCCTAGCAAAACTCTAACCCCTCCACAAACATTCTAGCAACCAACTACAGTAGCAATGCTCTGCTCTAGAAACCATCTTCAACAACCTAGCTACCAACTAGCAATGCCCTAAAACCACCCAGAACACCTTAGCAACACCATAGAAACCACCCATGAAACCCTAGCAACCACTTAGCAATGCTCTAACACCACCCAGAACCCCCTAGCAACCAACTTGCAATTTCTTTCTTTCTTTTCTCGAGGACATGTAAAAGTCTTGTGTTGACTCTTGTGTCTCTCAGGATCGGGTGTACTGGACGGACCGTGAGAAGGAGGCCGTTTACAGCGCAAACAGACTCACAGGGCAGGATGTGACCAGCCTTGCCGAGCACCTCAACGACCCTCATGATATTGTGGTTTTCCATGAGTTGAGCCAACCTGGGGGTGTGTGGACTTCAGCTCAGCTATATTTATTAATTTGTCATCCTTTTTTTGACATTTTTGACTAATGGCTTACTACATGAAGTTTTTATTACACCTTTATGAAATCCACTATCGGATTTCTCCCTTTTGTAATCCATCACGCCTGCCATTTCTGTATTAATCGGCATGTAAGTAATTTTGATTTAAGAATCTGGCACCAAAAACAATAAGCATCAACAGATTACTGTTAAAAATGAATCATAGTTTAAGTCTCCATAGACTGAAGATGAAGTGTGTTTGACCCATGTGGCTCAGAGAATGATAGTTGTGGCGTCTCCTCTGATGGATGATTAATCATTGTGTGTGTGTGTGTCCGCGCAGCTCCTGATAGCTGTAACCTGGGTGGCGTGACTAACGGTGGCTGTGACTTCCTTTGTCTGCGAGCTCCTCAGATCAGCGAACACTCACCCAAATACACTTGCGCTTGCCCTGATGGCGAGGAGCTCAGCCCTGACACACGCCAGTGTGTACCCGGTGAGCTCATCATATTGTTCCTTACATGAGTTCCATGAGTTTTAATTGTTTTTTTGTCCTAACTAACCACATCAAGCAACATAATGTTTTATTGATTGCTTGATTTCTCACATTAAACATCAAATGTCTTCTGATTGACTGTGATTTGGTCACAGTATGCAACATTTTCAAACAGGGGTATTTCTAGCCTTTCATCTTTACTGGGGCACAAGTCTCCAATCAAATAAGTGTCCCATATC
>RJVU01064619.1:1612207-1673429 GCA_003731715.1 Anabarilius grahami
ATATATATATATATATATATATATACACTATATGGCCAAAAGTTTTGGGACGACTGCCTTTACATGCACATGAACTTTAATGACATCTCATTATTAATCCGTAGGGTGTAATATGGAGTTGGCCCACCCTTTGCAGCTACAGCTTCAACTCTTCTGGGAATGCTTTCCACAAGGTTTAGGAGTGTGTTTATGGGAATTTTTGACCATTCTTCTAAAAGCGCATTTGTGAGGTCAGGCAGTAATGTTGGCGAGAAGGCCTGGCTTAATTAAATTTCATAAATGGACTTTTATTGCCATAAAAGTCAATAAATTGCACAGGTGGCAACCTATCATGGTACCACGCTTGAATTCACTGAGCTCCTGAGAGCGACCCATTCTTTCACAAATGTTTGTAGAAGCAGTCTGTGTGCCTAGGTGCTTGCTTTTATACACCTGTGGCCATGGAAGTGATTGGAACACCTGAATTCAATTATTTGGAGGGGTGTCCCAATNAATGGACTTATTGCACAGGTGGCAACCTATCATGGTACCACGCTTGAATTCACTGAGCTCCTGAGAGCGACCCATTCTTTCACAAATGTTTGTAGAAGCAGTCTGTGTGCCTAGGTGCTTGCTTTTATACACCTGTGGCCATGGAAGTGATTGGAACACCTGAATTCAATTATTTGGAGGGGTGTCCCAATACTTTTGGCAATATAGTGTGTGTATATATATATATATATATATACACACACTGTTATGGTTATACCTGGATTTACAGTGGTGGCCAAAAGTGCTATCTGGGCTAGGAAAATTGACATCTTCACCTTTTATTAAAATATTATTAAAAATGTGTAAAGATTTTATAAGCATATTGCGTAGTTGTGCTTGGACTCGATTGTTTTATAGTGATAATGCAATGAAACATGCCAAATTGTGCGGACATAATTATTTGCCAGCCTGTCATACAAAGAAATTATGAACACATGCAAAAACACAACACAAGAGAACCAATAAAATAATAATAACTGATTATGTTCTGCACAAATAAATAAAGAGCTGCTTCATCGTTGACAAACTATAGAAGACATTTGCAAATTTTGTTTCCTAGAATGGATTGTAGGTAAATATCCAACTCACCCAGCATTGTTTTTGTTTTTCTGATATCCCATTACTATTTTGGTGTGAGAAACCACTGCAAATGATTCAGTGAATGAGTGTTGTCCAAGTTAATCAAACTGAATTGCAATCTATTTCAGTCCTTTTTTGCAAACACGTTTTTGACCAATTAGATAAATAGTGATTAATTCTTGAAACTGGCATTGATTGTTCCAATTCTAAACAGCTAATAGAAAACACACACACAGCATGATTGCTGAAATATTATCAGGGAAAATGATTCTTGGGTTGGTATATGTTAATCTCCATCATCAAACAAGGATTTATCAGTAATATCAGTGCTTTAGTAAAAAGGGCGATGCTCCTGATTTCAAATCCCTTCTCTTTGGAAACTTGTCATTTGGTTAGGACTAGGATTTTCAAGAGTTTCGATGGCGAACACCACTAACTTTCTGAAATACAAAGGCATCTGTATATTTTTTCATGTATAAAAACCTGTTTGTATTGTGCAAGCAACATATAAGTGTGAAATCTTAAATATTTAATAATTAAACATTATTTCCAAAATGAATCACCTTATATTGTCATAGTACTAAAGCAAAGGCAACAAATTATAAAAGTATTATATGAAAAAAAAATACTTTGTATTAAATTACAGTTTAATCTGAGGTTAAAAAGAATTAATAAGAATTACATTAAATATGTTTTATTAATATCTTAAATTCTCGCATTAGCTGTGACAGGCCTAAAGATACATTTTTTTTCATGGACAATATAGCACCCCTTTGCAGCCCCCCAACTTGATTTAGGACAGCATGTTAAAGCTGAGCAAAGCTTTTTTAACTTGACAACTTATTTTTATTTACCTATGAATAACCTTTTGCCTGTCATTATACCACCAGTCCAAAACGACACTGCCGTAACCTCTACTGTCCCTACCAACATCACCGTGGAGACAGGGGCTGGCCGGGCACAACAGTCCCCTGCAGCAGTGACTTCACAGTCCGACAGTGTGGTTGAAACCACATTCTCATCACTCCTCACTTCCAGCCCAGAGGAACCGGCTCTCTCCTCTAATGCTACAGCAGAACACAGTCCTACACAGATATCCATAACCACACCAGCAGACCTGAGCAACCTGTCTCATCACTGTAAGTGTGTGTCTGTGTGATTTCATGCACAGGAGAAACCTTGGTCAGTGTTACCTTGATCCTAGTTACTGCTGGTAGGTCTGACGAGTTTACAGAGTGTTTCAGCGGACTGATTTCCATGAATGATTTTTGTTAAAATATGCTCATTAAGTGGAAGTTCATATTATGTGGGTTGGAGTGAAATGCTTTGACTGCAAAAACTGCAAATCAGCTGACAGCTTGCACAATGAGAAAATGCCATCAACGTGGTTCAGTTACTGTTGCGAGAGTTTTCAACCTCAGGATATTGTTTTTAATTTTTGGAAATATGCTTCCAAATGGTCTATACGCATCCAGAAAAGAAGTATATACATTAAAATTCTCTTCAATACTGATAAACCTATTACGGTAACACTTTATTTTCTATCTATCTATCTATCTGACAATCTGTCAATCAATCATTCAATCAATCAATCAATCATCTAATCTAGTCTGTCATGTCCAAAAACTGATAAATGGCTGATACTACACTTCTATGCTATTTTGTTTAAATAAATTACAAATAAACTACAAGAACTTAAAAAAAACAAAAATCATTTTAAATTTAGGGCTTCAAAATATTATAATGTACAGTATGAAAATGGATATTCATGCTGAGATTCGCTAAAGGTTCAATTTAGGTGCTGTCTATCAGAAATGCATTAAGATAAAGATAGATGCTATAAACAATTCATATAGATAACTAATATGCCTTGGCTTCACCAGGATATTGAGAATTTTTACATAATGTTTTTACAGGTTTTTTTTTTTTTTTTTTACGTTGCTTCACTTCCATTCATGAATCACACTTTAGAATCTTGATTGAAGTAGTAGGTCATCCAGGGGTCTTTTCAACTATTGTTTTTTTAAATACAATGTATTCAGACATACTTCTCATTTGGCGTACTGTTTTTCGCATGCTATACCGTAGGGAAGTATTCGATTTCGGACACAGCACACGACTTGGCAAAAAAATTATACCATGATTATTTTTTCTTATATTTTGATTGCAATTTGAACTGTGGCATGGCATTTCATTTCATATGAAAATGTCTCATATTGCTACTGCTGAGACATCCAGACATAAGGAACAAAGACTTTAATGCTAATGGAATGATTGACTTTTAAGGGTGTTCACACTTGGGTTCACTCTTACTACAACTAACAGGTTACAATACAAATATGTTTGTCTTAAATTCTTTACTTTCAAACACTTAAACCCTCAAGCTTTTAGCATGTCGAATCCTCGAGCCTTTATTTTGACAGCATATTGATGAAATGCTTTGAACTTTTGAACTTTTTAAATGTTGGCAGTTATGCAAATGTGAATGTAAATAATGTGAACCTAGGGCACATTGCGTTCCTAAATACACATTGCGCAAATGCTCTTGCAGAGATGGCGTTCATGAGAAACAGCATTTACTGTAATCTGAGCCGCTTTTGAAAATAGTGTTATAAGCTGCTTGCGTGTAAATGAACACAGTGCCACTCTTTACTCTGAAATACACAATGTAACAGACTGTATACTTCTTTAATTAAATCGCAGCCTTTGATTTCATAATTAAAAATCGCTATTTCTGTTTTATTTTGATTAATTTTGATGTCCCATTTGTTTAGTTTAATGTTACATTCGATTTAATTATTAGCTTCACAAACCCCAGTTTGGGAAACCCTGCTTTAGATGATAAGGTGACCTGAACTTCACTACAGTAAACTACTGTAAACTTTACTTCTCCCTTCAAACTTTTTGTCCATTTGTGCATACTTGAAAAAGCCTAAAAGCTTGTCAGAGGTGCCCTAATTGGTTACTCTGTTTTGGGGTGGGCTTAGTGAATGGATCAATCAGCTACATCAGCTAATAAACAGGTTAAACAAATGTGACAAATGTGTAAGTGATGCTCCTCTCTTTCATTTTCCTCTAGCTGGCAATGAGTTGTTTCTCCTTGGCCGTAATCTGACAGTGGCAGTGCTTGGTGTCGTAATTCCCATAGGTATGTACATCTTCAACCTCTCTGGCTCTGAAGAGGCCGCTAGGGTCCTGGTCTGTACTATTTTGAGCACATTTTGACACCAGTGTTGCTCACCGATGCTCTAACTCCAAGGTGAGAGAGCCCAGGGCAGCAGACTCAGCATGTATGGAAATGCAGTTTGTGTTGTGCATGAATGTAGATTTATTCTACTTTATTGTCATTGTGAGCCAAGAAAGAAATCCCCTTGGTAATATTATGACAAATCTGACTAACATCAAGTGTGCTGCATTGCAGAGAGAGCAGATGTTATGATTTATTTAATTTATATTAGGTTAGACTAGAGCCATATAAGAATTCAATTTAGTTCCCTGAAGAACATGAAATGTTTTAGTTTGTATAGTGTTTTTGTCTATTCCCTATCAAGCCTCTCTCCTCTATTTTAATTTTTTTTTTGCTACTCATGTTTTCTTTTACTATCATTAGTTTCAATCCAGCCACTTTAAAGGAACCGTTCACCCATAAATAACAATTCTGTCATAATTTACTCACCTTCATGTTGTTTCAAACCGTAATGACTGACTTCTGTGTGGAATACAAAAGAAGATAGTAGTTAGAATGTTGATGCTGCTCTTTTCCCACACAGTCTACAGGGGCTGTCCCTCTTAAAATGACAAAAAGCACCATAAAAGCGATCCTTCTGACTCATGCACTATACTTCAAATCTTCTGAAGCTATAAAATAGATTTGTGTGAGGAACAGAGCAGCATGAACATAATGATAACTCCTCGTTTTATGTTCCACAGAAACTCCTTTTGTGTGAACTATTCCTTTAATTCTACACCTCATACCTATCTATCTATCTATCTATCTATCTATCTATCTATATATGTCTTTCTGTCTGTCTGTTTGTCTCTCTGGCTCTCTTGTCAGTCATTCCACCGCCAGTCAACCGTGTGTTAACATTTCCCCTCACGCTGTATGTTAAACACATGCAGTTCCTATTGTTGCCACAGTGGTCTTCGGGGTGCTGTGTGCTGGCGTTTATCTTGTTTACCGCAACTGGAGGAGGAACAGCACCAAAAGCATGAACTTCGACAACCCAGTCTACCGCAAAACCACAGGAGAGACGGAAGAGGACGAGATACATATTGGTCGGACTGACGGGCTCGCTGGCCATCACCACCCTTACCCTGGACCCGTGGTCGGCATGACGCCAGTCGGCACAGGGACGTGCCCGCCATTCATCGCTCTGCCACTGGGGACTGGTTTACCAGACCCTTCCACACACTGGTACACAGAGCAACCCACCATCTCTAGTACTAAATGAAAAGGAGACGACTTTAGAAATACTGTGACTGCAGGGAGCAGGACTGACATGTGGCTGCTAAGCTATGCAGGAATAGCATTTTATCAAGCTGAATCATTCTTAAAATGTCCAGGTTTTAAAGTTAGCTGCAGCATGCTGGAGTGCAAAAATTGGATGATTACTAAACGAAAAGGTTTATCATTTCAGAACCATATTCATCTGGTCCATTTTATCGTCATTTTATTGCTGGTTGGAACTACCAGGCTAAGCCTTTTTAAACCTGCATTATTAATATTTATCTTAAAATCGTAGAGAAATCTAGCACAGTAACTTGCGTTAAATTTACTACTGAAAAGTTGGAACTAGTCTATTAGACTATTAATGTCCAGCACTTTAGCTAAATCTGTAGAGAGGAAAAAATTATCCTTTTTACTAACATTGCTTTGTTTGATTTAGGGTCCATTTACACGACACCATTTAAACTGAAAACTTTTTATGCGTTTTGGCCGTTCATTTACACAAAATCGGCATTTTTGGGGTCTGAAAATTCAAACTTTTGAAAACAGAAGCAAGTTTGAAACTGATACTGTTATTGTCTCTGGTAAACTACAAAAACACAAATTTGTGAAAACAGTGACATCATATGCATGCGTATTACATGTTCAGTCTATAGGCGCGTAGTGTTTCTTTACAAAGTGACATTGCCAACTACTGGTCTGGCATGAATAATACAGCATTTTTTTTGTCATTTTCACAGCTCCTTGTGAACGGGGATTGTTTTGACAATGTTGTTGTCTGTAAACAAAAAATGCGAAGGAAAAACTTTTTCCATTTTTAGTACATCGTTGTCGTGTAAACGTACCCTTAGTCATCAGGCATGTTTCCTAAATTAATTAACCAATTAATTAGAATGAATGAATTCATTCATAAAAAATTTAATTAAATATATTAAATTATCATAAGTACTTTTTTTTATCATTATCATAAGTACTTTTTAATAGGCTTAACAAAAAAAATAGATGCGTTTGCAAAAGTAACATTTCCAGATGTAGACCTTTGATGGTTCATGGGCAAACAACCAATTTGTGTCATGACTTCTAATTATAGAAATGTTTAGTAATGAAAAAAATGTATGAACAGTTCAAGAAATGTTAAAAAAATTAGCTACATTTCTTAAACCCTTTACCTGTATCGCATATTATACAGTACAACTGTTTTATTTTAACAATCATTGACCAGTTGCCTCATTATAGACACAACAACACAACAAAGATGAGTTAAAGGGATAGTTCACCCAAAAATGAAAATTATCCCATGTTTTACTCACCCACAAGCCAGGTGTATATGACTTTCTTCTTTCAGCCAAACGCAATCGGAGTTGTATTAAAAAATATCCTGGCTCTTCCCAGCTTTATAATGTGATTGAATGGCGAGTTTTTTAAATTCCAAAAAGCACATCCATCCATCCATCATAAACGTATTCTGTATGACTCCAGTGGGTTAATAAAAGTCTTTTAAAGCGATGCAATGAATTGTTGTCAGAAAAATATCCATATTTAAAACATTGGTTCCCGGCAACGGCCGTACACGAGTCTGGTTCCGGCAGAAGAGTGACCTCTGACCTGGCGCATGATGTATTGATGAACGCGGAATCACAGATGATAGAGCAAAACAAAACACCAGTCACGAATTAGAAATCCAAAACGAGAATTTTTAAAGAGGGCTGTCGGAGGATTGCGATAGAAGAGAGTTTGTTGCCCTGCCCTATTTGTTTGAATTGCGAGAGGCATCTGCTCTCACCTAAGCTTACGCTACTCCGCAAGAGCTCGACTTGTGTATGGCCATTACCGGAAGCCAGTGATTTTAGTTTATAAAGCTATAAATATGGATATTTTTCTTACAAAAACACATCGTTTCATTTCAGAAGGCCTTTATTAACCCCCAGGAGCTGTATGGATTATTTTTTTGATGGATGGATGGATGGATGGATGGATGCGCTTTCTGGAACCTCCCATTCCCATTAGAAAACTGGGAAGAGCCAGGATATTTTTTAATACAACACTGATTGTGTTCGGCTGAAAGAAGAAAGTCTTATACACCTAGGATGGCTTGAGGGTGAGCAAATTATGGGATAACTTTAAAGTTTAACATGAAATTGAAATGGACTGATTTACTTTCCTATGTGTTTGGTCATACCATGCGCGATTCATCTGTGCATAATAATCCAAAGAAAAAATATTTGTTTTCACAAATTTGCTCTTACTCCGAAACAACTTTTGTTTTTGACTGACGCCCCTCCAACCACCTGTCATATGGAGACCACTCTTCATGATCCAATCAATTGCCTATTAATAAAATCAAGTCCTGCCCTTTATTCCTCATTAAATACTCGATTTTCATTCAAAAATACATCACATTATGAAAGTAAAATGGGCTGAAAATGTTGTTTCATGTTGACTTTAAAGTGCCCCTATTATGCTATTTTAAAGGTTCCTAAATTTGTTTTGGAGGTCTCCTACAAATAAGTTTACATGCATTCAAGGTCAATTTTCCCATAATACACATTGCACAGTCTGAAAACGGTTCTTTCGAAGATTTTGTCTCACTAAGCCCCTCCTTTCTGTGAGTCTACTCTGCTCTGATTGGTCAGATGACTCAGTCTGTTGTGATTGGTTTACCGCTTACAGCTCATGTCAGAAATGAAATGGCCATTACCATATCTGAATTTCAGCTCTGGATCTTCCTCAGCACTTGTACAAAAGTTCAAAACAGTTACGATGACGTTAGCTTTACCGTATTAATTTGAGCCCGAGTCCTTTTGAAGTGCATTCAAAGTGGATTTGCACTGCTGAAAATAGTGTCTTCTCGACATGTCGACAACACAAACCAAACTTTTGTTCGACAGTCAAAGTACACCATTTGTGGCAGCCAATGAAGATCATAAGCTGGCATTGTGCAAATTTGTTACAATGTTACATAGATTTGTAACAGGAAGTGAGACTGGAATTACTGACAACTCTTTCAGCAGTTCAGAATCGATTCTTTCTTTTAGGAGACAACTTTATTTGTCATGCACTTAGATCTTTAAAACTTTGCAGACCTTTACTTTCACAAACAGCTATATTACACACTACATGAAAGGGAACATTTGAAAAAGCATAAAAGGGGCACTTTAATACTAATTAAAATATTCATTATTCACTACAGGAAATACATTTTAGACTGTCAAGTTAGAACCTAAGCAATATTTAAACAAATTAGCTGTAAACAAAGAAAGATATCAATACAAAATATTCACAAACTAGATATTTTTTGTTAGTTTCAGCAATATTATCCACTTTTTCTAGCTGTGTTTGCTTCATAGAGAGACATTCTTTATTCATCACTGGCATGCAAATGAAAAGCCTTTGTCCTTGCAATTACACGAGTGTCTGGTGAGGTTGTGGACGCATCCCTATGGGGCTCCACCGCACTGCAGCTACAACTTGGCAAGATACTGAAATTGGCAGAGTACGCTGGTTAGTGGAGCAAACCCTGTTGTAATCACACAGAGTCGGAATAGATGTTACGAGGGTCAGCTCAAGTGTGTTACGCAGGGAGGTCTCTTGTGGTTCACACCAAACTGTGTTTGCTACACGTACACCAGCAGTAATTTCTGAAATGTCACAGTTTCACACCCCTGTTTCTGTTATTGGGGTTGTCGCATGCTGAACAGGTTTGCCGTGCCGCCCACTTACATTCACTTTCATGTTGTTGTTTATCTCCTGAGTGGAGAAACGGAGAGAACATAAGCTGATAGTCGCCCCAAGGGTCTAGCATAGCTACAGGCACTGAGCTAAAGGTTACATAAGCACTATGTTAATGTCTAAACACATTAGAATCACGTTAACATTGGGAAAAAAGTGTTTCAGACTGGCATATGTGCAGACAGTCTGCTCAGCAGATTTAGTGCTCATGCTTCACTGTAGACATATCGACCTTTAAAGATGCTCTGAAAGGCCATACATTCCAAATGCTGGACATCTATTCGTGCAGTTGTTTTTGAGACAGGGGTACCTCTGCATTCTTCTGTCATGTGCTGTGGGAATGTTTAGTTTTGTCTCAGGGAGATGGTATAGAGAGGGGTCAGATTTCAGTTTATCAATGATAATTGGCATTGGAAATAATGTGTAATGCAACCACTGTCGAAAAATGTTGAAAACATAAAATGCTTCTTGCTTGCCTTGCATTGACACTATATACAGTAGGTTGACCCAGGATGTGATGTATAGAGTGGCTTTGGACAGAAAGATTTCTCAGAGGGCTACATTTTTTTTTTAAATGTTGAAATAGTAGCTGAAGTGAATCAGATTATGTAATGATATTGTTGTCCAGGTCACATTTCACCCTAAAATGAAAAGAAAGAAATTATATATATTTGCATATAGATTTTTAATTAATTAAGATTGCTCTCTGATCAATCTGACAATACAGAATACAGTAAAACTGACATGTTATTACAATTTAAAAGAACTGTGTTCTATTTGAATATATTTTAAAATGTAATTTATTTCTGAGATGGTAAAGCTGAATTTTCAGCATCATTACTCTAGTCTTCAGTGTCACATGATCCTTCAGAAATCATTCTAATATGATTTGCTGCTCAAGAAACATTTATAATTATTATCAATGTTGAAAACAGTTGTTATATGCAGCAGCTTAATTTTTATTTATACATTTTTTTGTGGGAAATTTTGTTTTTTCAAGATTCTTTGATGAATAGAACGTTCAAATGAACATTTGACATAGAAATCGTATATCTTATCTTAATCTTATTAATTTCTTTATAAAAAAAAATCTAATTGTCCTCAAATACTATCATGATGTATAAATGCTACTGAAACAATTTTACTTAAAGCTGCAGTCCGTAAGTTTTGCCTCTTTGTCGCCATCTCTGTTTGAAACCTGCAATTGCAGTTATTTACGGAATTATCATCTTTACGTGGGTTGTGCATCGGCACGGCTCCTCAGCGTGGATGAATCTAATGTTTGCTGTCAAGTCACCACACCGATGTGGATACTGTACTTCAGATTCACAGATTGTGGTCTTGGAAGTATGACCAAAATAAGAATTTTCCCCGGAAAATGTCATCTGAACAAGTAACATGTCTGCCACTTTTGTTCTGACCAACTGAGAAAAAAAGCAATAAATTGCGCTGCCAATAGTGATCCTCCACATGCCATTTAACCTACTAGCTGGGACTCCTTCTTTATGTAAACAGACGTGATGTAATGCCGCAAAGACGAACGGCTGCATGCTCAAATTTTCTGTGGAAACCTACAAGTACCACCCGAATTAGAAAACATTATTACAAGCTAACCGTTGTGAATTGAACTAAGGTAGGGAGGTAGTTTTGAACACTGGCTGGTTATGTACTTGCTCAAAATACTTGCTCAAAAAAAGTTATGGACTGCAGCTTGTAATGAATACAATTTACATTGTTTTCATACAGTAATAAGAAGATTGTCATGAGAATGAGAATTATTTGGGGCAAATGTGTTTATTTGTCAATGCAACAAATCTTAATTGTCCTAAAAATATACTTGTTTTTCTTTATTTATAATGTAATTTTGTTATTTCTTTCTTTTTATTTTGTGGTGATATATGACCTAGACCTGTTCTTGACAGTTTTTGTGAGATCCACTCACTGAGACTTTTTCCCAAAATACTTTACATTATGAGGGTGTTTTGAGCGTTGTATCCTTTGAATAAATTGTCAGACAAAAGGACAGATTTTTTTTTTGTCATTAGGGTATGAAGAAAGACCAGCTGTTCATTCACAGATTCTGCATTCTGATGTTACCTCATTAATATTAAAGAGCATCGCTCTATGATTTAAAATGAAGTCTCCCTCATAAGAGAGGAGCATTAAATATCCTGTGTGCGTGTGTGTGTGTGTGTGTGCGTGTGTGAATATGTGCATTCAGAGTGCATGTGTTTGTGGTGGGGATGTCTGTGTGTAATGTGATTATGGAATGGGAAGTGTAAATATGTTTTCATACAAATACTTTTGATACACCTTTGTAAAAATGTATATAAGATTTTAGATAACAGTATTGCCTATGAACCAATTTAATTGAAATATATGATCATTGTTTTCTGATGGTAAAATAATATATTCTGCCAAAGTGTTTCCGTGCTGTTGGTATTATTCATTTTTGCTGTTGCAGTTTTTTTTTTACTTTATTAAATTTGTCTTTATTTTTACATTTTTCAGGATTTAATGTAGAACATTTTAAGTAGTTAATTAAACATCATTGTTATTGCACTATATTTTGCAAACACAAAACCCAATCTCTTTTCTTTCTTTTATTTGGTGCCTTGTTTTGTTTTTTTACAAAAACTGATTTGATTCTGTCTGATCTCTCACTGCATAAACTTTGTGGCATAATGTTCTAATTGTATTTCAGATGTTTCTCTTTATATGTCTCTCTATAGATTGATATAAAAATGAATTAAAAACCTGCTGCCATTTGAAGTTTCATTGAATTTTTACCTTTTCATGGGAAGAAATTATATAGCTACCAAAAAGGAGTATTTTAATGCAGATCACATATTCTGGTCAGTAATTAACGACTGAGCCTATATAGCCTAATTATCGTGATGAACTTACCTCCAAATGTGGCCCATTTGTTGGGGCCATTCAGGTGGAAACCCCCTATAAAACCAACTGAGGCTCATTGGAAAAACGTTCCTTTGGTGACATTTCTGCAAAATGATATGCTTCCTGCACGTTTGCAAGATATTTTCAAAGTGAAATGTCCAGTGAGTGGCACTAAAAGAGTGTTCACTTTTCAGATGAATGTGAATCTGACGTTTTATTATGTTGGTTGTTGTATGTATTGCGGCAGTTTGGAAATTAAATGTTCAGATAGACCGCATTTAAACTGCAGGTCTTGATGCCCAATTCTGATTAGTTGACTATATCAGATTTTTTTTTTTTTGACGTCCAGCTTACATCTTCTTTTAAAAGGCATCCGTATCCAATATCTGCATTACACTATACACTTGGAGGAAAAGCTTAGGCTGAAAAAGAAGTAAAAACGGCACAATTTGCAATGGACACGGAGAAAATGATAATACAAGCGTTTGTTTTGAGCACCATCTTTAAAGGTCAGCAAAACATTGGGTTGAGACTTCGTCCTCCATTACACCACTGAAGAGTCATGTGATCGTGGTTGGTGTCCACCTGAGTTGACGTCATTGACCACCTTACAACTGACTTGCATTGATGAAAATATCCGATCTGTCTGCTTACATGGCAGATGCAAATGCACGTATCTGATTCATATCCAAACCGATCTCACAGCAATTCGTACGTATTTTACGTGGTGGCTAATTCGTACGAATTCGTATAATCTCATTCGAAATCGTTTTTTGTGAAATTGTACGGATTTTTCGAGTTGTCAAATTCGTATAAATTCGTACGAATGACCTACCACTACCCCTAACCCTGCCCCTAAACCTATCCGTCACTGGGGTTTAGACAAATCGTATAAATTCGTACGAATTCGCCACCTCGTAAAATACATACAAATTGGTTGTGAGACAGCGTTGTTCATATCAGGTTTATTTCCACAAACTGTATGAATGAGGCCTGAAACCGATCTGAGAATATCGGAACCCATGTGCTTTTTCCGGCTTACACGTTCATTGGTCATATCCAGTCTGTGCCACATGGGAGGAAAAATCGGAATTGAGTCACTATGTAATGTAAATGAGGCCTAAGAGGCACTAAAAGGTTAATGTCGTAGCACCTACTGTAAATCCAACCGACTTGTGTTTCACAGGACCCATACTAGGTGCTCTGCATTATAAGGGTAATGCCATCTACCAGGTGAGCTACCGAAAAGCCGAACATATGGAGCAGGTTTTGCGGTATAAACGTCAAAATGTATGTTTTTGGAGTTTTGCAATAATGTAGGTAAAGTCACATTTTTACAATGAGTTGCAAAAACACTGCCAGCAACATTATTACAATCCTTCATTCCTATGCTTAATTTAAGAATCTGTTCTTTCTAAAACAAGACATATGGTGTTGAGGCCTCCATTCTAGGACACTGTCTGGTTAAACTGCCTCAGGAATTTTGTCTCTACAGTAACAATTTTTTGCTTTTTAACAATACCACTGTAGCTCAAAATATAATTCTGCTCTGTGTTGTATATAACACCTTATATTAACAGCATTTGCCCACTAGTATGCTTACCTTTTCCACAGTCACTTTATGTATATTTAGATGTACATTGTAAAGGATTCTCTTCAGATGATTTACTGTACTAAATCTTCTAAGAAAATCATGTTACATGAGGATGCCAGATGCATTCAATGGATATGCAGACTGTGTTTGTACTAAAATACAGTCAACCACTCAAAGGATTTGGACTAGTTTATTATAGAATAGTTTATTTGACTAAAAATGAAACTGGGTTGGTTACAAAATATTTTTTTTTGTTGGTATTTATAGGATAGATGTCTTTAAATTTTATTGTCAGTTTTAAGACTGTTATATTTACATTGACAAGCTTTACATTAGCAAACTAGTCTTTTTATTTTAAAATTATAAACACATTATAAAGCTGATCTTTTTAGCAGTAACTGTACATGGATGTTTATTAAAGTATAAATGACTGCTAGATCCACACTCCATTCTAAGACACCTTGCATTTGTCTGAGCTCTTGGTTTCTGCACGGGCTTTCAGAAGGTCCGCTATCTCTGTATGAGAGGCTTGTGTTGCCAGAGATAATGCACTGCGACCAGCCTAGAGACAAAACACAGATGTATGAGTTTGATAGACAATGCATGAGATATACTCAAATCTAAACAGCAGGTGGATGTTGTCTGTGTTTAGTCTTTATTATACAACAAGTCTAGTCAAAGGCTACATTCACATCAGTGGTAAATGTGGCTCAAATCAATTTGTCCACCCTTTCACATGTGACAGGTCTGTGTGTGTGTAATCTGACATTTTCCTATTCTTGGCCACTTTCATTTCTGAAAATAAATAGGATAAGTTGATTTTTGGTAAGGTGACTTGCAAAGTCACAGTTAACATTTAGATCAGATTGCATGTCATTTTACTTTGAAATAACTTACCATTCTGATCCCAAATGTTTGAATTGTTGTTGTGTTTTGTGTGTGTGTGTGTGAATAATATTTAAGGCCACACACAAAAGTTGTGAGCAGAAATTCAAGAATTCAAGCAAAAAATTGTAGACAAATATTTTTATAGTAACATCTAAAATGAGTACTATCACTAGTAATTATTCATCATTCCCTGAATGTCATATGGGCGAATTGAACAGGTGGACATTAAACAGGAAACTTGTGCCTGAAAAATCGCAGGAAGTCTTTACAGCACCTGCTCTGTGTTTTAGAGGATTTATTAGTTCTCAGAGCAGATCTTCAGTTGTGATGATGTGACACAGATGTGACTTGACTAACATGCTAGTTTCAGCTGTGGTGGAGCAGATTTGACAGATTTTCATTTTGTCTTACATGCATTCACATTCTTTCTCATTCTCTCATATAGAGGTGATAAATGTACATCTGTGTGGGATTATTTCAGCTTTCTCTAACACAGAAAGTGATTAGACCAACACATTTTCCCGAGCTGTCTTTCACATATACTTTGTAAGCATTATTTGTAGGCTGTCAGTTCCTGTTGTTGTAAAGAATAGTGTGAAGCTGACAACATGTTAACATGAAATGACCATTTCTGGAGATCAGACAGGATTGTGTCCAGTAGGTGGCACTTTTGTACAGGTCAGCTGCCTAGCAGAAATGGCTTACTGATGCCTATCATCCCACGCTGAACATACTCTAAAGAGCTGTTGTCTTCCACAAAGTTTCATTGTTTGTTTGTTTGTTTTTTTATTTTTTTCACCAAAATATTAAAGACAGACAAAAGCAACTTTTTTATGAAATTTAGGGAGAGCTCTGTGCCACAAATGATGATTCCACAGCCAATCGTATTGACTTGTCTCTGAATCATGTTTCTAATGCCCTTAAAGGGTTAGTTCCCCCAAAAATGAAAATTCTGTCATTTATTACTCACCCTCATGTCATTCCACACCCATAAGACCTTCATTCATCTTAAGAACACAAATTAAGATATTTTTGATAAAATCCTTTGGCTCAGTGAGACCTGTGATAAACAACACTTTCAGATGCCCGAGAGCTACTAAAGACATATTTAAAACAGTTAATGTGACTAAAGTTGTTTAACCTTAATGTAAGTGAAGTGACAAGAATACTTTTTGTGCACCAAAAAAACAAATGACTTTATTCAAAAATATCTAGTGATGCTTTACAAATCTTTTGTTTCGAATCAGTGGTTTGGAGCGTGTATCAAACTGCCAAAGTCACGTGATTTCAGTAAACGAGGCTTCGTTACATCATAAATATTTCGAAATTTCAATGATTCACCACTGGGGGGCGTGACTTTGGCAGTTTGATTCATGTTCTGAACCACTGATTCGAAACAAAAGATTGGTAAAGCTTTGATGCTTCATGAAGCAGTGTTTTGAAATAACCTATCACTAGATATTGTTGAGTAAAGTTGCTATTTCGTTTTTTTGGCGCACAAAACGTATTCTTGTCACTTCATAACATTAAGGTTAAATCCCTGTAGTTACATGAACTGTTTTAAATACATTTTTAGTAGCTTTCTGGGCATCTGAAAGTATTAATTATCTTGCTGTCAATGGAGGCCTCACTGAGCCATCGGATTTGATCAAAAATATCTTAATCTGTGTTTTCCGAAGATGAACAAAAGTCTTACGGGTGTGGAATGACATGAGGGTGAGTAATTAATGACAGAATTTTCATTTTTGGATGAACTAACCCTTTAATGCGCATTGGCTAATGCTTTTTGTTTTCTGTTAAAGTTTGGGCTAGCATGCAAGAGAAGTTACCTTGTCTTTTAAATTGACATTGCAGTTTGCTTCCTCCAACAAAATTCGCACAATGTTGACGTGTCCCCGATCACAGGCGCTGATCAGTGGAGTGGTTCCTGCATGATCCTGGGCATTAGGATCCGCTCCCTGTTCTAGCAGGAGATGCACAATTGGGACACGTCCATGTCTTACTGCCAAGTGAAGGGCTGTTTGTCCCACCTAAAGACATTTATTTAGAACTGAAGCAAACATCCATCTTCTGAACCATTACAAAAATGCCAAATCTTATGCAAACAGGCTGTCCATTTCAAACAAATCCTTTGACATAAAGTGCACACTGTGCCAACTGGCTGGTAACACCCATCACCTGGCCAACACGGGCGTTGACATCACCAAGCTCCATCAGCTGCTGGACCACTTTCATGTCCCCTGGTGATTCTACAGCTGTCAAGGAGGCCAGCATGATAGCAGTGTAGCCAGACTTGTTTCTCAGGTCCACTTCACATACACCTAAGTTTAAACAAGCACAGGAAGTGTCTTTTAGATTAGGTTTGAGTTTATTCTTTTTGTAAAATATTGGCACTTTTTGTAACTGTACTGTAAAGTTTAAATTTAACTCTTTTTCAATTTGTATTACGAAAAATATAATGGATGCTAAAAAATTAAAGCTTGGAACATGGCAACTCTAAGGTGATTATTCAAAGTTGTATATAGACAGAGTAGCTATGCTTTAAACACTAGTGAGCTGCCTTCATGTGTACCACCTTCTAAGGCAGCATCCAAAATTAAATGGAACTCCACAAGTGACACATTTGGAACAGCAGCGTGCGCCACACTAAAAATATAGCACTATTCACAAGAAGCACAAAAGAGACACGACTGACAATTGATTTATTAAGAGTTGCTAGAATGATGCTAAGCTAACCATGCTATATGCAAAGCATAAAAATTATGAAAGTCTATTGCAGATATTGACCTCTCAAATATATTGGACGGCTTACGTATAACAGCCCATAAAAACAGCCGCTAATGAGGAATCTGTGTGTATGTATATTGTCAAAATGCTAATAGGATTTTTCAGTTGGCTTTTGGATTATTTCTGAATAAGCTCTATGACCCACAAAAGATTCTTACACATTTTGTACATCAAGATAATATTCACAAATTAATACAACTTTTATGACTTTTGAAGACTAAATACAATCACCAGAAGGGAAAAGCTGAAGTTAGGCTATGATAAAACTAGCTTACACCATGGTCAGACAAATTAAATGTCACCACCAAGCGTCCGACAACACTGTCAATTTTAATTTAAAATCAACAAGTTAGAGAGTATGTAAAGGTAAAGGTAAAAAAAAAAAAAAAAAATGCTAACCCGTTTCCAGGTTTTAGGACTCGTTCTTGATGCAAATTGATACTTGTTAGTACTACTTTAAATGCTGTAAAATGCTGTCTAGGTAGGTTTTGAAATAGTTATAGATTGTAATCACTGTGAAAACTCTTCCCTCTGAAGTATGTTTTGCTTTCATTAGCTTTAAGAAAGTGATTCTATAATGTAATATTCTACATCACAATGAAAGATTTGTTTTAAAACATTTATTTCAAAGCAGTTAAAAAAAAGGAGACATATCACTGACCTGTGTCTAATAGGAGCTTAACGATGCTGAAGTTACAATGAGACACACTATAATGCAGGGCGGTGTTCCCATTATCATCCACCATGTTGACCAAGAACTGAAGGACTGTAGGTGTTCGTGAGTTAACCTCACTGAGATACAAATCAACAATGTCAGCACATGCCCCCTCTTCAGCAGAGACATGAAACCATTGCTGGAACACAACAGTGAGAGCCTGGCTCTGCAAATCAAAAAAAAAAGAAGATCAGTACTGGAGTTACCACTCAAAAGAGGGATGCAACAATCGAAACAAAACAACAGAATCCTTTTCAAGAATATGATACTTTGAGGATTGAAAAACTTGTTATCTGGCATAGTCATTGTTAGCAAAGTAAATATTCATTTAGCAGACACTTTTATCCAATGGAACTAACTTATTACAAGGAGAGTCCCCCTGGAGGTACCTGAGATTAAGTTTTCACATCTGGCTTGTTTGGAGTGTTTGTTTCAGAACTTGGCACGTTTTCTCCCTTAGTTTGGTTTGTTTAGGCATGTATGAACAAAGCAATCATGCTCAGATCTGCACCAAACAAGGTGGACTCGGCACCTTGAAAACAAATTCTGGAGTGGTTCGCTTGTGGTGAGATCTGATCTGATTCAACGCACCAACGAACCAGGCTGTTTCACAATGTAGAAATGAAAAGCAACAGTGTTTGTTTTGCTAATGCCTCTCAAAACAAATTTTGGGTTAACCTGTAGCATATTTTAGAACAACTGTCCAAAACGTATAAAAATACCAAAGTTTACAAGGTGTTTAGCAAGAGTCTGAAAAGATGGGCTTTAATTGCTGCACGACGCTGTTGTCTATCCATCCTGATGGATGATGAGCTGAATTCCGGAACATAAACAGGTACACTCTGAACAATTAGAGGACAGTTTACTCACACATGACTTGTATTAACAAATTTTGGTCCGTTTAGAAATGTTGCGTTGTGAAAGAAAACAGAACCAAGAAGAAATAGCAACATTGTAACTGTTTTAATCCCTGTTTCGGAACAAAGCAAACAATCTACAGGTCTGAAAACACCCAAGGGTTCAGTAGAGATGGTTTCTGTCTCATTCCCTGCAGGGATTGGACCAGCAATCTTTTGGTTACTAGCTTTAAGCTGTCACTGCCCTAAAAAGGTCATTAATGTGCAAGTTGGGAATAATAGATATAAACTAGTTAGTTTGAATATTACCGTTTCATCATCAGGTTCTGACACTTTATCCATATGGTCTTTAAGGAAACAACATGCCTCTATGAAATCTTTATTAACAGATTCCCTAGAAAACAAAACAAGTTGTTAATTTATAAGAAAGCTATTGAAAGCTATTGCTATAACATCTAAAGATGAATTCAGTTCAGCTCACCTGTTTACCAGGGTTTTCTGATCCGAGTCCACTCTCAAACAAACGTGATCCTTCCTCTCTTCCTCTGTCTGATCCTCTAGAGCTCTTCCCTGACTCATTTGCTTGTGCAGATCTTCTTGTTTTGTTGTCTCAACATCTATGAAATCTTCTTTTGGATTGAATTCTGTGTTTTTACTTTTACTTGTCTGTGCACTGGAGCCCATTGTCCATGTGGTCCATAGTTTGCTTTCTTCCTTTGTCGTATTCTTCTTGAGGTCAGCATCCACTTCTGTATGCTCTTGTAGTTTGATAGCTTTACTTACTCCCTCTGTCTCCACACTCCCAGAAAGATGAAGGTCAAAGAGCATTAGTATTCTGCAGTTACTGTTTTAGCAAATTAGTCTGTAAAAAAAAGTCCTCATAGTGGGGGGATATGTATTTACCTGTCTCTTGGGCTGACCTCCTTCAAATGTTCTGTCTTCGGGTTCTTTTCCACTACAGGAAGAATTTCCTTCATTTTATAGTCTTGAAATTGACAGAAAGGCCACAAAAGACAAAAATGCATTGTATATGTTTTTAATAAGCGTCATAGATTGGCAAAAAAAAAAAATTATTATACACTGTCAGAAAAAAGTGCCTTTAAGGGCGCATAGAGCAGCCCTCAACAAATAGAGTCCCAGCTAAAATAGTACCCTCAACAAATCAACATTTTTAGCTTATCTACCCCTAAAAGTTGCATATTAGTACCTTTTGAGGGTACTGCCCCAGTGACAAGCTGTTGTACCCTTAGAGGAACAACAGTGTAGAGTCATACCTGATTGAGAAACATCACCAGCAGGAAGCACATAAAGGGTTAGAAGGGTGACTAAAGTTGTTAACTGCTTTTGAATTGTGCAGACCCTTTGAGGCAAGTGATCGGAAGACATTTTTCCTGATGAGTCGCCTTTGCAAAGGCATTCCCACTGCTCCTGAATGAGCTCTTGCAATCTTTTCACATGGTGCTCCATGTCTGCATGTGATACTGGAGTTTTATCCAGAACTTGAGGGGCGATTCCCTCCTCTGTTGGCATCTCTTGCTCACTTATTAGTGGTTCCTGCAATTCTACCACAGGTTCAAGATTTTGTGTACTTACTAAGGAGCTCTCAGGTGAAATTGCCCTGGCCAGTGTGTGCCCCATTACAAGCTGCATAGTCAACTGCTTGATCTTCTCATCCTTGAGATGACTCTCCTCTACTTGCTGCTTTAACAGAGTTCTTGTCTTATCCAGCTCTACCTGCAGTTCATGAAGTTTCTGTTCCAACAAAACAACTTTCCTCTGGAGAGTTTCAGTGAGAGACTTGGTTTTGTCTCCATTACCCAAGAGATCTTTTTCTTGTGAGACCGTCTTATGTCTTTCTATCTCTGGAAGAATTCTAGTTGAAGGTTTTGCAACTGCATCAACTTGTTCAGAAGAAGCCTTGACATTTTCCTCAAGCCGGTCATATTCTCGATTCATCCAGTCATCACTTTCTTTGTCTTGATTTTCAGTAGGAACATTCAGTGGACCAGTGGTTTTGTTTTGGGTATGTAGCTGGAATAAAAGCCTATCTTGCTCCTCCTGCAAAATACATATCTGAGCTTTGAGCTCAGGAATGACCCTGATCTCCTCTTCCAATTCCCCAACTCGTTCAAGTGCTGCAGTGAGCCGCTGGAGGGTCCCGTTTGCCCTACCTATCCTGCTGTTGGATGCATGGAATACATCTTCAGAGGAACCATTTTCCTGCATTAGATATTCCTTGGGGCTGCTGGGGCTGGTTGGATCATCGGTTGACTCAGAGTGTTTTCTTAGTAAAACAGTCAAGGGTAAACTGGAGGCTCTCAAAAGATTTGGCCTGACATAATGTCCTAAAGGCTGCTCATCAAAAGCCTGAATATTAGCATCCATCTCTGCAGATGTGAAGGACTTGTAGATTGGTTCTCCCCTCCTGACATATCCAGCAGACACACTGTCACTAGATCGATACTCAAAATGTTGTTGAGAGTCTCCTAGTTTGGTTTTGGGCCATAAAGTACCGATGGAGCTCCACTCTGTAGCTCTGCACCCATAACCCGGAAGGCTTAAGTTACGTGACAGGGCACCGTTATTTCGCCCTCTTTGCCTTCGCTGCATTGGCACCCTCCTAATGGTGTTGCCCTTCTCAATGTCATCCACATATTTGAGGAAGTCCAGGTCCAGATGGAATCCATAGGGTGTCTCTACAGAATAGGAGGATGGTCTTCTTTGGCTCCCATTCTCTTTTGGAGAGATGCCATTCGCTAAAAGAAAAACACAAAGATGTGTTGTAGAAGTGAAGGACAGTATGCAAGTTGGTCCAAATGTATTCACATCATTAGAAATGCTGTAACATTTGCTCTGACTAAACAAAAGCTGGGTGATTCATACCTTTTTGTGTATCCATTGTTCTTAGAATATGTCTGTTTTCAGTTTCATGTGACTTTTGGTTTGTCTCTTACCACCTGAGGACAAAGTTACATTTCTGTTACTCTGATGTGTTGAATCAAACAGAATCAAGCACTTCTAAATGTTGGGAACACAAGTTGAGATGAGAATAGGTTGTGCATTAGTATTCTGCAGATTTACAGAGCCAGACTCTTTCTTGTCTGTCTCTCTCCTCATCTCTCTCTCCCTGTTTCTCTATCTCTCCCTGTCTCTCTTTGACCACGCAGCACTTTCAAGGCACCACAGAAGCAGCCACAGCCCAAACAATGTGAGCTATGCAGTAAACACACAAACAGCTGAGACCAAACACTTCCACTGGCTCACATACACACAGACAACCACAGATGCACTCCTTGGCATAGCTCATACTAGTTAAAGAAATACATCCTATCAAAAATTGCAGCCTTCCTTCCTTCATACCCATCTGTCCCACCAATCTACTTTATCGATAGAGATCTGCCAGAAAAACACAGAAATAGGGGCTGATCTTTTTTGGATAGGAAATACCTCAGTATCTTACTATGCTAAGGCAGACTGATCTGAAAGAACTGATATAACAAGCAAGGTATATGGGCCCTGTCATACAAAAAAATGCATTGCTGATACTGTCTTCTGCTGACAGGAAAATTGGGCTACAGGATTCTTGCCTGAAACACACTCATAGAAAGTTTCCTGACAAATGTTTCCTGTATCCTGAAAATCCATAAATAGCCAGTAAGCCAGGGGTGTTCAGTCCTGCTCCTGGAGGACCACCTTCCAGCAGACTTTAGCTCTAGCCCTAATTTAACACACCTGAACTAGTAAATCAAGGTCTTCGGGATCACTAAAAACTTTCAGACAGGTGTACTGGAGGTAAACTCTGCTGGATAGTGACTCTGAGCAAGTTTTAACACACATTTTTAACATAAACAAGTACATAGACATTTACTTAAAGATGCACATACACTGTCATGACCCCACCTCTAATAGGGATATGCCAAAAGCTGAATACCTTATTCGGAAAGGCACAGATAATTTCTTTAAAACGAATAACAAATTCTACTGAATAATAGGAAAAATATTCAGCAGACCAATTCACTCCTTGTGTTTGCTAGATAACAGGTTAGCTAGGGGATATCATATTACACATAAACCTCTAAAATCACTATCCAATAATGAGTGTGTGAACTAAATGATTGTAAATTTTATGAATAAACTGAGCAATTTTTTTAAAATCAATTTTCATCCACTGATTATTTTCTTTCAATGTTCTCTAATCAGCTATTTTGTATAGAATCCTCCTATTTGAGGTTGTGGATGACTGTCCTGACATAACTCCTATACAAAGATCCTCTGGAAATTAAAAAAAAAAAAGAGTACTTTTTCTTTTATTTAACATTTACTAGTATTATTGTTTTAATTAGAAGATGTTACAATAAATTTTATAATTATAATAAAAAAGTAATATTTATGAGCTATCCAAGGCATATTTATTAAATGAAAACTATGAAGGGAGCAGAATTACATTAAAAAGGGGCCTTCTCATGTAATTTCATGAACTTCAGTTTAAAGCCCTGCCCACTTCCGGATTTATTTAAATACAGATATAAATAATTTTGTGATTGGTACAGATACACAGATATTGGCTCCGCTGCACACCCCTAACCTCTACTATATGCAAGTATGTGTACACAAATACAAAGTTCTGTCATGAAACTCTAGATGGCACAGGCTAATAGGTCCTTTAACTCAACCTGTTTGTAATCACATCATTATCTATAGGGCACAGCTGATTGGTTCCTGTAGCCAATGAGCTTGCATGCTCAAACTTCAAAACACTTTGGTAGCATTTGCTTTAACAGTGCAGCACGCTTCAGAAACCCTCCACCTTCCCCAGCTCCACCTGTAAAGATCTGCTACGGGTAATTCATGTACGCTATAACGTACAGCAGCAGCATGTCTTACTTGCTCACAGCAGTGTGTTGTGTATGTATCAAGTCCTGTACTTGCTCTGCAGCAGCAGCAATAACCTATAGCAGCAGCAGCGTAGCAGATCTATTCCACCAAGACCAAACATATCAACATTCTCATTACCATGCCAAACATTCCGAGAGTTGTCATGACAGAAATATTTTTACACATCTTAATTCTCTCAGCTTTTGTGGGAGCACATTACTTTAAACTGTGTTCTACATTCATTTTCTCTTTCAGGTCAACTATTGGGCGGAGCTGCAGTTTGAAAATTGCTAGTTTAGTTAAAGAAAGTTACACTGTTGACATGTTTAGAACTAGCTTAAAGTGACACATCCAGCGATAGCGATGTTAATGCCCCCTTGGGTACTTGTGTAGAGTATATTTCTGGCCTAATGCTGAAAATGAATTTGCACCACTATTATAAAAAGCTGTAAAATAAATACTAAATCATTATGAGTGCTGTTAATTGTTTCTAGCATAGAGGCAACTTTCATACAGTATCTTAATTCAGCCACTGTTATAGATTTGGGATTTCTTTGGTCACTTTTACAATGTAGTCTGTGTTCACTGAGTACGGCACACTCCATTTCACAGTAATGATTATTGTTCCCTTTCCTTTTTTTTGCAGCACTCAGGGAAAAAAAATTCCCTCCTTTCATTAAATGCATTTCTCTCCACAGCATTCTTTCTTACACCACAAATTGGATTGAAACTCATGACAACTTAAAAACTGCTACCGCTGTAAGAACAAAATTTGAAACACTGTGTCCTCTGAAAGGAATGGACAATTTCAGGTTTTAGGTCAGGCTTGGAGGATGGAAAAAAAGACCAAACTGGAAACTTGAGAGGAACAAACATTTTATCCTGCAGAGAGTTTCAAACTAGTAACTTAACTTAACTTTTTAAGTTTTTACTTATATTTGAATTTCCTATTCAGTCCCAGAGAAACTTTGCTGCACAATGCATAAATTATAAATGACTGTGTAGCTTTTCTAAGTGATTTTTTTTTCATATCTCTTCTCACTAAAAAGGTGTCAGATACCTGTTCTCTGTTTCTTCTCTGAATAGCATATGTTATGCAAGCTGTGTTTTGACATGCACTTTTAACAACTCAAGTGGGCCTGATTCACTCTTACATAAAACAGACTGCTGGTCCTGCACACTTTTTCACTCACTCACATTTATAACACACACAATAGACAGACGTTTCACTCTTCCTGTTTGGCCCTTTAAGTGGTGTGGTTTCCTTGGCTCAGATCCTCATTCTTTCTCCACTGTTTGGAGTTGGCTTGAGGACTGAAGCCAAAGATTGGTTCTCCTGCTCTCTGACCCCCATCACCCTTTTACTTTATGGAGAGAGGGTGTGGTGAAGAGTTTTTGCTACTGGAGTTTTCAGAATGACTCCTGTGAGAAAATAGACACTTGTTCTTATAACTGTATTCTCTATCTATCTATCTATCTATCTATCTATCTATCTATCTATCTATCTATCTATCTATCTATCTATCTATCTATCTATCTATCTATCTATCTATCCTTGGATTGTTGTGCCATCTCTTCCTCTGTGGGATTTTCTTTCCATGCCCACAGTATTTGGACAATCTTGGCTCTCTGCCAACAGCAATATGTGCACGCACACCAGTTACATGAGAAGACGTGTGTGCAGCAAAGTAAATTCAGCCTCACTGTATAATCGAACACATGTGAAACATTTAACACTCAGCGCCTGAGAAAAATTCAAAAAGTCTTTTAAAGTCACCCTCTGAAACCTCCTGTCACACAAACTAAGCAATCCAGGACATCTCTCTATTGTTTTAGCGAAACAGTCACTACATCAGAGGAAAACAAATTACATGTATCATATGAAAGCAAAATGACACAGCCAAATTACATTAAAAACATTTTTTTGCAATATATAGTAGTCAACATTTGAAGTGGATCAAAAAAGTTAATAAAAGATCCATTTCAAATGTTGACTACTGTACTAATAGAGTTTGAAAGATACAATAACACTTTTGCTCAAACTCTTTGACTTTACTTCTCTGAGTTCCTTAAATCTGTATTTTAGGGCTGTATCTTACCTTAAATATTACAAGTTATTACGTGCTGAAGTGTAGCCTGTTCACCTCTTCACTTTTCTCCTTCATCTGAGAGGCTTCAGAGGCGAAGGCAGACAAAAGACATTCAAGCAATGCCAATGTAAAATTCTTGCAAAACATAAGCAGTGTTATTGTGTGTGGAACAGGAGGTGGGATGTAGGCACTCGGGCCTTTCATGACTCCGCCCCATCCAATCAGAGCCAGTAGGTGGGAGGCAATCTGCATAATTCCTCCAATGAAAGAAAGAGGGCGGGCTGAACAACTGAGAGGTGGGCGGCGCTTTGTGCATAACTGCAACTGAGGGATGTTTCTCAAAACAGGATCCATGTGATGGCAGGGGGCCCAAGTTTACTAGAAGAGTACTGGGGCACTCACAAAACTATTCCCTCATGAAACTGGGTGAAAGAGGACCCTAGAGTAACCTGTCAGAATGTCAGAGCACACACACACACATGCCCACCCACACACTTTAAGTGTAATTCAATCCACTGTAACATAGTGCTCACCATCCATTATAATCTTGAAAATAGTTCAGGGCTTTTTCAGGGCTTTGAGTATAGGGCACGGAGTGTTTGAGGCTCCATCAGGACATGCCATTCATTCTTTATGTATCTCCTTTCTCATCTGGTCTTTTTAATAGTATTATTGGAGATTTTCAGCATCAGCAGCAACCTTTTAATTTCCCATGTGAAGTATAGTATAAAAAGAGTACTTATAGAAATAACATACTTTAAAAGAACATATACTTGTGTGCAAACTGAATGTAATGTTTTCAGACACTTGATTGCATGTTAGTTACAATTAAATAAAATGTATGATAGTTTAAATATATATTACATGCAATTAGTTGAACTTAAGAGTGGATTTTGACCCACTTAAGTAGGACTTAAGTATATGTGTAATTTTATAATTACTTTTATTGTCTTTGAAATATAGTTAAAGTGTACTGCTGAATGTACTGACAAGCATTTATTACTGGTAGCCTATGTTATGTACTTTGTGCTTTAAAGTAAAATGTACTTTAAAGTAAAACTTTTAATGTTACATTATTACTATGTGCACTTTTTATAAGTGTACTTAAGTGTGTTAATAAACATAGTCATGAAGGTGTACTCTCATGCAAGTACAATTAAGTTGCCATTTATTTCTTTAGTATTATATTATCTGCACGTGCGGTTTGAAAAAGTTTTTTTTTTTTTTTTTTAACAAAGGTTTGCATTTTTTATGCTTGTAGCAACTGGACTTTACCCAATACAGTATATCATGTGTAAAGTCACTTGGTTGAGCCTAACTATGAAAACTACAGGAACAATATCTAACAGTTTGATTACCATGGAATGCACTGTGGCACATAAAACAGCCACAAGAAAATGCATGGCTTGCATGTGACACCCACCAAAAGAAAGAGTTCAGTCATTTGAGGTGGTCCTGCATAACTGATGGGAGCAAGCGTGCATAACTAGACTTCCACAACTATCAATGACAAAAGAAAAATGCAGGTCCGCTTTCCTTTAGCTAATAGTAGCCAGTTGCCTTTGTAAGTTTGTCATTCTCAGAAAATGGTGCCATTTGTCTCCCATACTTGATGTAATTAACTTTTTATTTGATATACTTAACACTGATTAGTACAGTGTGTAAAGCAAAACACATTTTAAAATAAAATGTTGTTGTTTTCATCAGAATATCAGACAATTTGCTTGTCCCTGTTCATCACCATTACATTTGACTGGGTTATATAGCAGAAAAAAAAACAAATGAAATTGAGATTTTGTTTTCAATAAAATTTATAGTAGTTTTGTCCCCTAAAATCGTCCCGCATGTTTTGCTCAACCTTATGTTGTGACTTTCCACCTTTAACAACAATGATATATTTAGAGATCATATCATTTATAAATTATGTAAATTAAATAATCTATGCATTTTTTTAATTACTGTATATTAAGTCCAAACTTACTATGATTGGTTTGAAATAATGTGATTTATAAATAAATAAAAATAACACTTTGTGCAAGGATATAACCACTTAATATTTTAAGATATATGTCATTATCATATATTGTCAACCACTAGTATAAATATTGGGGTGCGTCCCCTAATGTTCCTGACAGTTATAGCCCTGGTACTTTGGGTCTAAGAGTGGGAAAAGGCACAAATGGCACAGTTTCCTGAAAATGGGCCATTTACAGTTTTCAAAAGCTTTAAGTTCTGCAAACTCATTTAAATGGAATCAATTTGAAATGGTGTCTCTGAGAGAGGAACTATATTAGCATATAAAACATTTCACTGATTATGACTTTAAAGTGCTTATTAGATTAGTTTGATGTATATGGGTTTGCCTCCAAGAATGCACATTTGTAGAGCCCTAAATAAATAAAGTTTTTTTATTTATTATTTGCATATGCCAATAAATTTGTCACTTAGTTATATGGTTATTTTACTAGCTAAATCATAACGTACATTATAGTCTGTGTTGAAATTACTGTAATTTTGCAATTTCAGTTTCCTTCGTAATTGTATTCAGATTTTGTCTAAAGTTTGTGCTCAAATATATTCACAGTATGTGCACTAGCATTTGTACATGCTTGTATGCACATTTGTATGCCACATGTTGAATCATCAGTGATGTAAGAGAAGGTTGTAAATCATGTGCATTGTATACAATCTGTGTATGCTGCTGCAGTAAACCCATAATTAGGAAGCAAAATGGCCTTATCAATCTTTCTTCAAAAGAGACCACAAATCAATCAAACCTGAATACTAGGGATAAAGATTGATTGCTGGTCCATGAGAAATTCAAACATGCGTCCAAGTCGTAAACAACAAACGTATGATTCATAAACCCAAGATACACACACAAATTTGTTCATCTACTAGTACACAGTATCAAACAGACACATATTCCCTGTGTTGGACAGAAATGGGGCTAGGGTCAGGTTTGCTGTTTCTACTTTGTCATCCTTATGCAAGTTAATGTTTAACTGAAGGCCCAAAGCTTTTTGATTTAAGTTTATTGGAAATCTGCTTTGACTTCAACAGAACAAACACATTTTTATTTTTAGACCTCAGGTTGTGAAGGTCATGACAAAGGTTTATTTAGCTGTAGGGATCAGACTCTTATAAAATCATCTGTTTTCTTTGGCTCACTCACTGGCTTTTGAGCCAGTTGAAAAACATTGACTGTGATTAAAAATTCAGAGGCATCGTCACCCCATTCTGAGTCTCATCTTAAATAGAAGGCACAGGGAGACAAAATGATCTTTCAGGAAAATAGGAAATAATCTCACTGCCATATGGCAGTGGACAGCAGTGTAGTTATAGCTAATTGTTAGTTTTGTGTTTTGAAGAGTAGGACACTGGAGAGATATAATATGAAGTCAGAGCTAATGATATTAGCAGCTGTAGGCCAATGACTCCACACACACACAACGGTCTTGGGCAACCTTGTAGTTTTGATCTGTTTTGATTCTGATTAGATTTTTTGGGTCTGTCATTGGTAAATGGAGGGTTATTTTGTCATAGTGACCACAGTGCGTCAAATCTAGTGGATATTACTCTTTAATCTAAAAGGGCA
This sequence comes from Anabarilius grahami, assembly GCA_003731715.1. NCBI lineage: Eukaryota > Metazoa > Chordata > Actinopteri > Cypriniformes > Xenocyprididae > Anabarilius > Anabarilius grahami. Next base: position 1,641,799 of record RJVU01064619.1, read on the forward strand.
AGCTGCCACTTGAATTTCAAAAGAATGGTAAAATATAAATAGAGTTGCATCATCTCGTCGTAAAAATATAATTTTCCTTACCTTATGATCATTTAAAAGTTCTTTATTAGTGGTGTTTGCTAAGGCAAGCATCAGTTTGACTATTGCTCAGGCTTAAGTATGTATTAGTATGGTAGTTTGCTATTCCAAATACAGCCCAAGTGTTACTCATGCTACCGATGCATCCCCCGCCCCACAGCTTCTTTTGATTGGTCCACTGTTCAGAAACTGACATTTATTAGTTGTGTTGCATTGCATGTCAAAAGCTGAACTTATTTTAACTTGACACTCCTTCTAAAAAGTGCATCCCTCATGTGCAAGATGCCGAAAAAGCAGAGAGTGGCGGTGTGGCAGTCGTTCTTATTTTTCATTTTTTTGCAATTTTCTGTAACTTTCAAGCTCCAAAAACACATAAATGATTCAATATCTTCTGAATTCATAATTTTTTTTTATGTGGAAAAACAGAACTGTAAATTGTCAATTTAATTTTCAAAATTGTCAAAACCTCAATTGTCCTCCCCATTAGAAAATGGCACTCACACGACAATGTTTCTTTCTTTAGGCTACATAAGCCTAACTCACTGAATGACGTGTACAGGAGAAGAAAAAACTCCACAAAAATCTCATTGATCTTCAAGTATATCATCACTGCGGTATGGCAAACCACACATCCTGGTCTCATTGTTAGTACGTAGGTATTATTATGTAACATAGAAGGGTACAAAACATACTTTTTTTACAGGCCTAAATATATATATAGTTCCCTTTCGAGAGCGTTTACTCACATTGCATAGCTACGCTGTGGGAACTCCTCCCCTTCTCCGAACTCCTGAAATCTTATAGGATACACCAGTAAAGTAAACTGGCCAATTGTCGCTAATTATGCAAATCGCATGCAAATAATGACGAGCCAGCCCCCAAACACCGCATCCTGCATTATTTTCCCTTTGTTCTTGCAGGCAACAAATGCAATGTTCAGGTTTCTGTTTGTTCAATAAAAAAACAAACACCCTCACAGAATGAGCTGTTTCTTCCTCATACTATTGATAATGTTACTCACCCTGCCTCAGAGCAGCGCAGAGCCACAGTCTGTGCCTGTTATGGCCTCCCAGTGTTTTCGATATGCCGGCAGCCCTCCACCACCCACAGCACCATCCGCAGGGGAGCTGCAGCCAGTTTATCCTCCTCGAGTCGTTTCCACGCCAGCACATCTAGCCTCGCCAGGGCAAGGCACCAGTCTACAAACATCACCACTGGCGATAGCAACCGGAGAGATTCATCCGCTATGTCAGTTTCAAGATGTGTGGAGAGCTATTCCAGACATTTCACATTGGCTGCTGGACATAATAGAATGCAAGTATTCTCTTCAGTTCAGATGCAGACCACCCTGCTTCAATGGCGTGGTTCCGTTACTGACATTACCTTAAAATGACCCATTTTGAGACAGAAGGTTCATAGCCTGCTTGCAAAAGGAGTGATAGAGCGAGTCCCTCCGAGCGAGCTGGAGAGCAGGTTTTACAGCCACCGTTTTGTGGTGGCCAAGAGAGGGGGGACTCCATCCGATCCTGGACCTAAGACCCATCAACCGAGCACTTCACAAGTGCGCGTTCAGGATGACGATGCTAAATCTGATCCTGGCTCAGATTCATCCCAGGGACTGGTTTTCATTTATAGATCTGAAAGATGCATACTTCCATATTCAGATAGCACAGTGCCACAGACGCTTTCTTTGCTTTTGAGGGCACAGCATACCAGTATTCAGTGCTCCCATTCAGCTGGCCTTAGCCCCACACACATTCTCAAAGTATGTAGATAGTGCGCTTTCCCCTCTCAGAGCGAGCAGTATGCGCATTCTGAATTATCTGGACGACTGACTGATTTACTTGTCAGTCATACAGATGCGCTGCTTCACCTTCTGGAGTCCCTAGGGCTGTGTGTGAATATGCAAAAGAGCATGTTCACCCTGAATCAGTCTATAACATATCTGGATGTGTGTTTCGACTTGGGATGCGAGCCCGCCTCTCTGTCAAGAGCACATAGAGACCATCTCATCAGCTCTGGACCACTTCAGACCAGGACGGTCTGTTCCACTGATACTGAATTCCTCGCAGGAAGCGGAGGCTTCATCTCGGTTCGGTTTGCATCGATTTGAATCAATTTGAGACCGCTTCGGGAGGGCGGAGGTGGATCTGTTTGTGACGAGTGAGAACACACACTGCCCGCTGTTCTTTTTGCTATCTCACTCGCTGCTGATGGGGGGTGCTCTGACCAAGAGCCAGACTTTACGCATTCCCGCTGGTAAAGATTTTGCCTCTGGTGTTATGCAAAAGGGAGGAGAGAGCGTCGTGATCCTCATTGCCCCGAACTGGCCAAATCAGCCTTGGTTTCTGGACATGAGGGAGAAGCTGGTTGCTCCCCCTTGTCGAATTCCCCTCAGGAGGGACCTGCTGTCTCAAGCAAACACCCCAACCCAGAGTTGTTGAGTCTTCATGTGTGGTTGCTTCAGGGGTCTTAGAGGGACTAAGCACCCTGCCTCCCAGTGTGCTTGACACGTTCATGTCAAGCACACGACAGTCTCGTGCTCCTTCTACTAAGCGTCTACTATACACTCTTAAATGGTGCTGTGATAATAATATCGACCCGGCGAGCTGTCCCGTGTCAGATGTTTTACATTTCCTGCAGCATAAGCTGGATAACGGGAGCCTTCTGTCCACACTTAAAGTTTATGTAGCCGCTATTGCCTCATTTCGTTCCCCGGTCGACGGGCAATCGATCGGGAGGCACGTGCTGGTGGTCAGATTTCTCAGAGGGGCAAGGAGATTACATTCATTCATCTTTGGTGCCGCCGTGGGATCTAGCACTAGTTCTGAAGGCTCTCTCTCTACCCCCAGCATCCATTGCTATAAAGAAGCTCTCTTTCAAAACTGCTCTGCATCTTGCCCTTGCTTCGGCCAAGAGCATAGGACATTTGCATGCATTTTCGGTGGATGGCGATTGTCTTCGCTTTGGATCTGGTAACTGCAGTGTAACTCACCTGAGCTGCTTAATCAGCTGTGCAAGCGTTCAGTCATAGATTCTGGGGCAATTGTCACTCTCACCGCATTATACACTGCCCGCAAGCTCATCCATATATGCATTTGATTTGCATTATTAGTGACAATTGGCCAGTTTATTTTACTGCCGTTATTCTATGAGATTTCAGGAGTTCGGAGAAACATGCTCTTTTCCGATAGCATAGCTATGCATTGTCTCATTCCGCCTTTCAGGGAACCGAGGTTATAACAGTACCGGAGACGTTTTGTATGAGGTACTGAGCAGAATTTCAGTTATTATTCACTGACAATGTTATAGAATGTTATAGAATGGTTCCTATGGGAACCATAGATATAGAACTATGATATAGACTTTTTCAATTTATGAGTAAAATAAAGTCTGTGGTAAACATAACTTGACAATACTTAAACGTAAACTGGTCACACAACCTAAACTGCCTTATGTAGTTACTTATTAACAACGTACGTTTTAAAAAATTAACAAAACATGGTTAGTTCCAGTCCTTGATTCTGACTGATCAATAGCTGTGTTTTATTCACAATAAAACAAAGCTATGATCGCTTCACCCAACGGTTTCTGAACGAGTTTTATTGCAGGTTTGAAAAATCACCATTCACACCTCCAACAACCCCCCTCTCCCCCACTCCTCCACTTCAGTTCAGTGAAGATGATGTGCGCCAGGTCTTCAGAAAGAACAAGAGAAGAAAGGCACCAGGCCCAGACAGCGTTTCACCAGCCTGTCTGAAAACCTGCGCTGACCAGCTGGCCCCCATCTTCACACAGATCTTCAACAGATCACTGGAGCTGTGCGAAGTCCCCACATGCTTCAAACGCTTCACCATCATCCCCGTCCCAAAGAAACCCCAAATTACTGGGCTAAATGACTACAGACCTGTGGCTCTAACGTCTGTGGCCATGAAGTCATTTGAAAGACTGGTTCTGGCTTATCTGAAGGACATCACTGGACCCTTACTGGACCCCCTGCAATTTGCTTACCGAGCAAACAGGTCTGTGAACAATGCAGTCAATATGGGACTGCATTATGTTCTCCAGCATCTGGACAGACCAGGGACTTATGTGAGGATCCTGTTTGTGGACTTCAGCTCTGCTTTTAACACCATCATCCCATCACTCCTCCAGCCCAAACTAACTCAGCTCTCCGTGCCCACCTCTGTCTGTCAGTGGATCACCAGCTTCCTGACAGACAGGCAGCAGCTAGTGAGGCTGGGAAAATTCTCATCCAGCACCCACACCATCAGCACCGGCGCCCCTCAGGGCTGTGTCCTCTCCCCACTGCTCTACTCCCTGTACACCAATGACTGCACCTCTAAAGACCCCTCTGTCAAGCTCCTGAAGTTTGCGGACGACACCACAGTCATCGGCCTCATCCGGGACGGTGACGAGTCTGCTTACAGACTGAAGGTTGAACTACTGGCTGTCTGGTGCAGTCTTAACAACCTGGAGCTCAACACACTCAAGACAGTGGAGATGATCGTGGACTTCAGGAGAAACCTCCCTGCTCTCCCCCCACTCACCATCATGAACAGCACTGTGACTGCAGTGGAGTCATTCAGGTTCCTGGGCACCACCATCTCACAGGACCTGAAGTGGGACATTCACATTGACTCCACTGTGAAAAAGGCCCAGCAGAGGTTGTACTTCCTTCGCCAGCTGAGGAAGTTCAACCTGCCACAGGAGCTGCTGAAACAGTTCTACTCTGCCATCATTGAATCCATCCTCTGCACTTCAATTACCGTCTGGTTCAGCTCAGCTACCAAATCTGACCTCAGAAGACTACAGAGGGTAGTCCGGTCTGCTGAGCGAATCATTGGCACAACCCTCCCCACTCTCCAAGAACTGTACTTATCCAGAGTGAGAAAAAGGGCAAAGAAGATCACTCTGGACCCCTCACATCCAGCACACTCCCTCTTTGAACTGTTGCCATCTGGTCGACGCTACAGAGCCCTGAGCACCAGAACGACCAGACACAGGAACAGTTTCTTCCCTCAGGCAATCCATCTCATGAACACTTGACAAACACGGAACACACAACACTATTACACATTATTTACTTAAAACACTTACTTATATTTCAAATTTGCACACATAACTCTACATACAATTGTCTATATTATATATATATTTTTTATTTTTATTTTTTTATTTTTTTATTTTTTATTTTTGCACTTTGTCTATCTTGTAAATTTGTATATTATTATTTTATTCTTTTTATTATGTGTCTTGTCTTGTTGCTGTCACTCTGTTGCACTGTGGAGCTTCTGTCACTAAAACAAATTCCTAGTATGTGTAAACAACATACCTGGCAATAAAGTTTATTCTGATTCTGATTCTGGTTTTATGCATCACTGCAACACACTAAGTTGGGTAGAACAACACATGCTAAGTGCAACACACTTAGCAACCACCCTTAGCAATGTAAATCCAGCGTTAATGTCAGTTCCGGCAGGTCACATCAGTCAAGCTCGCATCAGCTGACTTCCAGGTGACTCGCGTCAACCTATAGGAATACAACGCCTATCACAGCATCCATATATAAGCTCCTCAGTATTATCAGTAGCTATCACATTTCTCAGGAGCTAATTAAGTAGCGAATTCGACAGGCAAAACTGCATCATCCAGCTAGGAATTGTACAATCGGGAATTTAGCAAGAGGGATTCGTTCCCCACATGGATTTCACAACTTAAACACACGAATTCGCCGCATTGATCATAATCCGTCTGATTTGGAAGTGACTGAGTCAGCATTGCTTCTCGCATCGCTGCATTTAGACATGGACTCGCTGAAGTTATACTAATATGACTGACTCAAGAACAAGTTCAGATGGATCTACACTGCAAAGGATTTCAAGAGAAGATCAAGCATCCACGTCACAGCCGGCTATTTCACTCTCCTTCATCTCTGAATGTTTCCACGAAGCTAAGCTAAGTTCCTTTTAATGCTCTTGGTTTTAAATCTATCACGTTATGGGCAACATGTTTGTGCTAAGCTTTTGCGATCATATTGGCAATGTGCATTCTTAAAGCTATTTGCCATTGGAAACATGCTTGTTCTTAAAGCTATTGGGAACACACTGTTCTTAAAGCTATAGTTGCTATTGGAAACACACTCGTTCCTAAAGCTATAGTTGCTAATGGAAACACGCTGTTCTTAAAGCTATAGTTGCTATTAGATACGCTTGTTCTTAAGTTATGGCTGCTATTGGAAACATGCTTGTTCTAAAGGCTACCTAGTTGCTATGGAAGACAAATGTATCTTATCAAATGTAAATTGCAACATTCTGAATTAAGTTAGCAACTTTTCTGTGGCTTAAAACTTACCAAAGTATTGTAACACGCTTGTCCTTAAATACACAGAGACAATTCGACAGTTCATCACAGAGGTCTCTTATTCAACACTACAACGGCGTAGCTTGATGATCCTGTAAAGGAGTGTGTAATCATGCGAGTCGTCGTACCACTAGTTTAGTACTAGTCTGTGATTTACGACATGCTTGTTGTATCAGACTTGCTGCTGCTAGGGATGTAAGCTTCCCCCAGTAGAGAGGGAAAAAAAACAACAACAACAAAACTAATTTATGTATTAGGCAACGGGTGTATGCTTCCCCGACTAGACTGTCGCAAGGGTTGTAAGCTTCCCCCAATGAATGAAGAAAAAAACAACAACACTACTTTATGTATTAGGCAACGGGCGTATGCTTCCCTGACCAGACTGCCGATAGTTTATTACTAGTTTAATACTAGTCTGTGATTTAAAACATGCTTCCTGTATCAGATTTACTGAAACTAGGGGTGTAAGCTTCCCCCATTAGAGAGGAGAAAAAAAAAATCAATTTTCTGTATTTTTACAAGTGTAAACCAACAACCAAGTATAACAAGGATATGGCATAATTGACAGACCACTTCACCATTTAAATGGTGGATTTCTCTTGACTTAACTGTTGGAAACATTGGGACTTATGCAAGTACACAACAAATACATAACTTTGTTCTAGTGATTTGTGAATTTTAAGCAATTCTCATATTTGTGGCTAAGTAAATCTAGGTATCAGCATCACATTTGTTGCATCAAACCATCCAGCAGTTATTGACTGTTGCTGCTAAGTCTGCATTAACCGGAGGTTGTCACCGACATTTCTTCAGTATAGTGATGCATTTCCAAGTAAATCTCCATCTCTCATCTCTAGCTCACAGCAGTTTGTCTGTTGCAGGGCAGCAGTTAAGGATATTTTGCCCAAGTGACCAACTGACGCAGCAGAGAAGGACACCATTCTAGAAGAGAATCCATCTTCACATTCTGATTAAAGATTAAGACAACTCACACAAATGAACGTTTACCACAAGACTACAGCCAACAAGCATGCACTTCTGCACCTGCATGAGAGGATTAACGGTCAATACCAGCAGTGGTAGTACATTCATCACTCAAAAGAACTGGAACTTAGACGGCGGATACAAACCTTAAGTAAGTAGTGTCGATTCATTTTGATAACAAAATCTTCACTCATTCCAGACGGCATGTCATTCATGGGACATGCTTGTTTTGTTGCATAGCAACATGCCTGTTGCTATGCCTTATGCGGGTATTGGCAACATACTCTTTTAGGTCATCTGGGTAAGGGCAACATGCTCATTGCTAAGTCTTCTGGTATTGTTGGCAACATGCTGTTGCTTAAGCTTTCAGGTACTGGTAACATGCTCGTGGCTGGGCTCATTCAGGTAACTGCATTATAAGGAAACATGGCATTCAGATTTCGCAGTCAGTTTGTGTTGGGGGATCAGCATATGGTTTTGTTTTGGGGAGTTCTTGCCCAGAACAGACCCATACTGCCAATACAAACTCTATGCAATTATCAATAATATTTGATGATAGTGGTCCTGACAGAAATCCAGCATTAGCGTCTGGTAGGTCACGTCAGTCAAGCTCGCATCAGCTGACTTCCAGGTGACTCGCGTCAGCCTGTAGGAATATGAGGCCTATCACAGCATCCATATATAAGCTCCTCAGTATTATCAGTAGCAATCGCATTTCTCAGGAGCTAATTACCTTCCTCCATCCCCAGCTCCTCCTCTCGTCAGTCAGGATTTGGCCTTATGATTCCCCGAATCAGACTAATTCTTGAAATATGTGTACGTAAAATTATTGACATTAATGATATCTGCATATGTTGGTTCTGTTCTGTTACCCTAAGGGGGGTTATTGCTGCTCTCCCTGCTCTTATCCATGCTTGGCTGCAGGGATGCACAGGGAGTTCTTGTATATGGAATAACCATTTTATAAAAGCAATAAGCCCCAAGAAGTTGTGGTTTACTGTGAATTTATAACAGCTAAGGGCCGTTGTTAGGCACGCTGCGGAGTGGAGTAATAACAGTGAATTATAAGCAGATTTAATTTAGGCTTTTACTCACATATAAACCTTGATCAACGAACATAAACAGATGCTCAACCGAACATGAATGACAAGAGAACAAACCTCTTCCGGAAGCTCAAACGTGCTACATAACACACGAGAATGAACCTCGAGAATCAGCCAAAATTTACTTATAGTCATACTACCGCCAGCTGGTAGCAGGAAGTGTGGCAAATACAAATGACTGAAGTAGTCCTCCTATATTTAGATACTTAAATGCATATTGCCCACCGTACTCTGTTTTCCTAAAGCCACCGGGTGGTGGTGGCATGGGTGCGAGGTAGGGTGACCACCCAGTTTTCCCGCTGATGACAACTGAGGGGACAGCGCAAAGGAATAGCTAAGTGCGGGCCTCATCAAAGTCGGTAAACACAGCTACACCAGCAAGGATTTCATCTCACATACTGGATAAGAACCACAAGAGCTGCTCAAAGCTGCCCAAATTAAAGCATGTAATCATCCATCCTGATGGCAAGTATTTCCAACGAACATGTGCCGAACCTGTAGATGCTCGAGCTCCACCCACGGAAGTGGCCAAGCACCTATGGAAAAAACAAGATATTCTCCATTCATTTTAACCAATAAAAAATTGATTGCAACTTTCAGACATGACTTTCTTCTCATGTTAATAGTTAATTTCAGAGGGTTTCTATAGCGTTATTATACTGACAAATGTCGAGAGCGCATTATTGTAACTCGAGAGGAGCGCATCAAATGCGCAAGCAAGAATCTCTCCGCTCACAGGCGGATTCCCTTCTCGCACAAAACTGGACGTACACTCTCTCTCGCTCAGATATTATATGTGCATGATCAAACTTTGTCCTCCTGCATGTGCACTCGTGAATTTTGGAGAGAATTGTATTCTCTCCCGGATATAATGTTGCCAGAAGCGCAACATGATAGTGTGGGCAATAGGGACCCACCGGCAGAAAAAAAATTAATCGACCAAGTTTGTTAATGAATGTAAATCAATATTCACATACCATAATAGTAGTAAATTTATCTGTCTCACACGTGTCCCGCATTGTCCCACAAAATCACATCTATTGTCCTGCAACAGATCAATAGCCAGGTGGTCACCCTAGTGCGAGGGCCTTTTCTGCTTGTAGCTTTAATTTGTCGTTGAACCTTTATCATGCTCCAGTCCAAAAACTCTTTTGACAGATGATGTTGATGCATGATGTGAAAATAGCTGAAATGTTGTGATATTATTTGTGCATTTCAACCATTTATTTACTTATTAACCCTTTGATGCACAACATGGGTCAAAAATGACCCGGCTGAGTTTTTATTTTCTATATCTTTGCAAGAAATTAATTTCATCATTCAGTATTCCAGGTATTCCTCAATTAACTTGTTTTTGATCATCACAAATCCTCTTTTTCATTTTTTCTTTCTTACTTTTTGAATAAAAATCATTTTTGTATCACTACCCTTCTAATGCACAACATGGGTCAAAAATGACCCGTATTCATTTCCTATGTAATTTCAATCATGGTTGAGTGTTTCTTTGCTGAATCTTTCAAAGAAATTTATTTTTTCATTCATTTATTCCAGGTATCCCTTAAATATCTTGTTTTTGATTGTCAAAAATCATTATGTTCATTTTTTCTTTCTTACTTTATAAACAAACACAGTTTTTGTATGTCTACATCAATTTTACACACATGGGTCAAAAATGACCCGTATTTATTTCCTATGTTATTTCAATCATGACTGAGTGTTTCTTTGCTGAATCTTTGAAAGAAATGTATTTTGTAATTTATTTATTCCAGGTATTCCTTAAATATCTTGTTTCTGATTTTCTACAAATAATTGTTTATTTTTTCTTTCTTACTTTATAAACAAACACAGTTTCTACATCAATTTTACACACATGGGTCAAAAATGACCCATATAGAAATCTTTAATATTTGCAAATTTTTGCAAGTAGGAATATATTTACTGCAGACAACTGTTCATCTGCCACACATTTCACATCTTAACAAGGCTACTTTTGTATATTTGATGGATGTAAGTCTTATTATATTTAATATATTAGGCTATATATTTCATAATTTTACATTTTTTGTCATAAATCAATGCAATTGGTCACCCTTTAAGTCTGAAAGGTGTTTTGGACATAAACAACATGGGTCTAAAGTGACCTGAATGAGTTATTTTCTATATCGCATATATTACAATAAATTAATTTCATCATTCATTATTCCAGGTATTACTCAATAAACAAATCCTTATTTTAATTTTTCCGTTCTTTTTGAAGGAATTTTTTTTTGTGTCATTACCTTTCTAAAGGCCAAAATATACTTCACTTTTTATGCGTACGTGAGGGTCAGCATACAGATTTTTGTTACTTTTTATAATTTCCGCCTGATTTCTGTAACTGTGTATGTGCAACCTGCACATACACATTTAAATTGTGTTCGACTGTTCGCAAAGTATACTTTCAACTTTTTTTTACAGTAATGTCATCATCCACCTCAGTTCTGTTGAGGACCAGCCACTAACATTCTGGATAAAGAAAATCAAAAGCACAATAATATTTTCAAAAACACATCAAACCGTTGATCGATACACTTATTATATATTTTCACTGTTGGACAGAAACCTTGTTCAAAACTGTTACTTTTCAGGAATACTGACAGATGTAAAAGGTGACCAGTAGCATTGGTTTATGACAAAAAATAAAAATTATGAAATATAATATATAGCCTATTATATGAAATATAATATGACTTTCATCCATCAAATATACAAAAGCAGCCATGTTGAGACATGAAATGTGTGGCAAGGTTTCTATATCATTTTTGATGTGTGTGTAAAATTTACATGTGTGTAAAATTGATGTAGAAATACAAAAGCTGTGTTTGTTTAGAAAAAAAGAAAGAAAAAATAAACACAATGAATTGTGAAAATCAAAATCAAGATATTTAAGGAATACCTGGACTAAATAAATGACAAAATACATTTCTTTCAAAGATTCAGCAAAGAAACACTCAGTCATGATTGAAATAACATAGGAAATAAATACAGGTCATTTTTGACCCATGTGTGTAAAATTGATGTAGACATACAAAAACTGTTTGTTTATAAAGTAAGAAAGAAAAAATGAACATATTGATTTTTGACAATCAAAAACAAGATTATTTAAGGAATACCTGGAATAAATGAATGATAAAATACATTTCTTTGAAAGATTCAGCAAAGAAACACTCAACCATGATTGAAATTACATAGGAAATGAATACGGGTCATTTTTGACCCATGTTGTGCATTAGAAGGGGTTTTCACAGTTTGTGCATCAAAGGGTTAAGACAGCGCTGGGATTTATAAAGGTCTATATGAGGTCACCATCATCCTGTTTAATGTTCAACAGCCTGACAGGAGGGGGCATATAAAAGAAGTTCAAAACTGTGGCCGTTTTACTCTAGTGAGGACCATAGCAGTCTTAGTGTCAAAGAAACAACTATGTTGCTGCTTTTACTGTCATTCCTTCTGGTTTCGTCTCAGTCTCATTCCTTCCTTACAGAACCCACCTTGCCTGAACATCAGACAGAAACTCGGTTAAACTTTGCAGCTTTGGACGAAGTTAGGCTTTTGGCAAATGGCCTCCTACAGCTGGGCCATAACCTGAGGGACTTTGTACAGAATACCAAGAACCAGATTAATAATATTTTCCAAAAGCTCAATATCTTTGACAAATCCTTCTACCAACTTTCTGTGCTGACCAGCGAAATTAAGGAAGAGGAGGAAGAACTGAAGAAGACCACTGTGATCTTAAAGGCAAATAATGAGGAAATAAAGGGTCTGTCACTGGAGATCAACTCTAAAGTGGAAGATATTATAAAAGAGAGGAATCATCTGAGGAGACAGGTGGGCGGCTTGGAGGAGAAGTTAAGTGGTCTGTCCCAGAGTTTGCTCTCAGCTGAGCAGGTTACAGAAATATCCACATTCAAGGTATGACCAAATCAGTAAAGTTTTGGATGTCTTTTATGAACTTGCTCACATGCAAACAAGCAAGAGGATTTATATATAGGTGTCACACCTAACATCTAAATAATCTTACTTGTTTTCAGTTAGTGCGAGTAAAGAGTTGTCTGACATTTATTCAGGGTTCACAATATAAGATCACAATCTTTTTCAATGCATGATTGTGAAGTTGAATTGAACCAGCCACATGTTTTCCATGTGTTGAAGTGGAATTTAAAAAGGCAGGAAAGAGGGATTTACTCACTTTCATTAAAAAATAATAATAAATAAATAAATCCTACAATAACACAAGATTTCATTACTCCACGTTTTGGACAAAACATTCATATTTACAACATTTTATTTAACAAAATATATATTTATACCCTGATAATATATATATATAATAAATATATATGTATATATATATATTAGAACTGAATAGAAATATTGGTTACACATTTTCTTTTAAGGTGTCCTTGTTACAGTGTATTTAGTATGTGTACTATAGGGTTTGGATTAGGGTTAGTTGCATGTAATTATGCATAATAAAGTAATTACTACAGTAACTACATGTAATATGTAACAAAGACACTGTAAAATCAAGTGTTACCTAAATATTTCTCTAAACTAAGGTAAACTGTGTCAAATCAACAGGGCCATTTTGCCATACATGACCACAAAAAATATCTGCCACCTTACTTCTTTTTTTTTTTAAAGATAACTTTCTAAAAAAATAATTGATATTGACAAAATCTATTGATTATGTTGTCTCAATTTATAAGAGTTTTCAGAAGGTAAAGGCAATTTATGTATAATAAAAATAAGAATACAATACAAAAAAGTCAAGACAAAGAAGACAAAACAAACAAACAAAAGACAAGAAAACAAAAACAAAAAATCAACATACCAAAATTTTCTTTTAAAAAGAAAAAAAAAGCATTTATAAGCATTTTATAGAGGGTGGTAACAATTTAGATCACAGGTTCACTTGACCCTAAACGTTTAGGAACCAGCTAATTAGGCCATTATGGGAAATGTGTTCTCCTCCCATGGTCAAAAAATGATTTACATAGTGAAATGTATGTTATTATATTACATGTAGAAAAACGGAAAAGGTACTGGTAATTTGCTGCCAGTAAATTTCCTTTCAAGTTAAAAACACTACACAAAAATACAATGTGTTTTTGAACACAACATAATACAATGCGTAATTCAAAATACAGGGAAAATTCTTGTGAAAAATCAATACGGAAAATTTCTTCATATTAACATGGTAAGTATATTGCAATAGGTATACATTCTATTTCATGCATTAATTCAATCCCAATTTGATTTGCTACATCACTACAAATTCAGGAATTGAATTCATAATTCAGTTTTGAATGCCGCATAACCCTGGCAGTTCACAATTATTTTTGACAAAAAAAAAAAAACAACAACAAAAAAACAACAACAACAAGACTACAGAGAAAACATCTGCGGGCTCTAGCAGATGTGAATTCTAAGTGTCCATACCGTGGCCAAGAGGTTAAAAAGATGCTTAGATGTTGTTGTTGTTGTTGTCTATTAGGAGATAATCCAGACCCAGGAAAAGAGCATTACTGATCTGCTGAAGGCTGTGAATGAGCAAAGTGAGCAGCTCAACAACCAAAGGACCAAGATCAAGGGCCTGGAAAATAAAGTACAGTATTAAGATACCATTTAAGATAAGTATAGCTATGATATGTGCTGTCAGTGTGTAACCCATCCTGCACAGTGAATGATATTTTAAATCATGTGGCTTGTTGAAGACAATTTTCATTCAGAAGACAATAAAATGGGCAAAAATATACCATAGACCTACAGTAAAAGAGGGACTCGAGCCAGATATGGGATTTGGAAACTCCCTTAAGGCCCGTTCACACCAAGAGCAATAACTATATTAGCATCCACACCAACACACAATAACATTCTGTTTGTTATAAGCCTGCGCTGCAGTTGTCATATTAAAGTCAGCATGAAATGGAAGTTATGATAGTCTTTTCTTCCCTAATATACATATATTCCCTGATATACAGTATATCTGAGTGAAATGGCTTCTTGAACAAGATGATAAATGTTGGACGGGACTTGATTTTGTCAACTGGGAATTGATTGGATGGTTGTGGTTTGCTGCTGCTGTCATGTGAGTGACAGGTTTCCCACCCTTGCAACAGTAAACATATCATCAGAGAAGAGATGAGCTGCAAGAGGGAAGGGGAGTTATTTTAATTAAAGATTACGAGGGCAAATGAATAATAATAATAATAGAAAAAATGGTATTTGCACAAATAAATCATTTATAATAAATACTGCAATATTCCATAAAAATATGAATTGTCAATTTTAATTTCATGGTCACTTTAAATGCTCAAGCAATAAAGCAAAAAAGCAATTCCTACAATGTGTTGTTTACTCTGCTATTCTCATAAAATGAGAATGATGATTAAAACTTCATTGTTTATTTTATATTTACTGTCCTTGGAGTGAATGGCCTTCATGAAGTTTTATGAGTAATTCTGTGTTTTCACTTGCTATCTAGCTCAGCATCCAGGAAACTGCTCAAAACTTGCAGAAGAACCGCCAAACCAACAGCCTCTCAGGATACCTTCCATACTTCACATCCGATGGGAGCTTCTCAAGCAGTAGGGGATGCAGGAATGATTGGCTTTGAAAAATGTTAGTTGTATCTGTTCAGTGTATACCAATTGTACATTGTTGTAGATCTTCCAAAAGATTGCGGTGAGGTCTTCAGCCGAGGACAGAAATTCAGCAGCCTGTATGCTATTAAACCATACGAGTCAGAAACCTTTCTTGTGAATTGTGAATTCACCGAGGGTAAGAATAAAGCATATTTTCATTCTCACATCTCGGAATTCTTAAAACAGCCAGAGGTGTTTCCCTTTCCCCCAAAAAGATAATCGCGTACTGGTCCGTTATCCACAGAGGGAGTGTTCACTGTCATCCAGCGCAGACATGATGGCTCTGTAGACTTTGACCAGTCCTGGGAGAAGTATGAGGAAGGATTTGGAGACTTCAGCAGTGAGTTAAATCGAGGATGTTGTGCACATAAACTTAAAAGTGTTCAGTCTGTGATTATAGTGTGGAGCACAATGGAGTGCTCTGTATTTGGTGTTTTAGCATCACATTTTACTACATAATTTCACAGTATGTCCAATTTTACCAGCATTCTACTTTTATAATGTTGCCTTCCTTGTCCTAATCTGTTCTCATGAGAAATCCAGGCATAACATCTTTCACAATACTTACTGAAGAAATATAGTATCTAGTCATGTCTGTGGTTGCAGCCATTGTGTTAAAGTATGTTTGAAGTTCATACTTATAATTTGAATAAATAAGTAAGAATTTCACTCAACAATGTAATTACTTTGCTGTTTCTTTGTAATTATTCATTAAATTTTTTAGCAGTTTCTGAGTGAAAATGGTTTCAAAGTAAATCCAACTCTATTAGCATTGAAAAGAAATTCAGCATTTTCTCAGAATAATAAATATTGCATGCAAATTTGCTTATACACATTTTAAAATAATACTTTTTAATAGTTTTATCAAACTATATTATAGCATTATTAAAAAGAATGTTTATCAAGAAAATGTTAAAGGGTTTGTTCACCCAAAAATGAAAATTCTGTCATTTATTACTCACCCTCATGCCGTTCCACACCTGTAAGACCTTCGGAACACAAATTAAGATATTTTTGTTGAAATCCGATGGCTCCATGAAGCAATGACATTTCCTCTATCAAGATCCATTAATGTACTAAAAACACATCTAAATCAGTTCATGTGAGTACAGTGGTTCAATATTAATATTATAAAGCGACGAGAATATTTTTGGTGTGCCAAAAAAACAAAAAAACGACTTATTTAGTGATGGCCGATTTCTAAACACTGCTTCAGGAAGCTTCGGATCGTGTGTCAAACCGCCAAACTGCTGAAATCACGTGACTTTGGCGCTCCGAACAGCTGATTCATAATGCTCCGAATTTTCCTGAAGCAGTGTTTTGAAATCAGCCATCACTATATAAGTCGTTATTTTGGGGTTTTTTTGGCGCACCAAAAATATTTTCGTCGCTTTATAATATTAATATTGAACCACTGGACTCACATGAACTGATTTAGATGTGTTTTTAGTACCTTTATGGATCTTGAGAGAGGAAGTGTCATTGCTCCCTATGCAGGCCTCATGGAGCCATCGGATTTCAACAAAAATATCTTAATTTGTGTTTCGAAGATTAACTAAGGTCTTACGGGTGTGGAACGACATGAGGGTAAGTAATAAAAGACAGAATTTTCATTTTTGGGTGAACTAACCCTTTAAATAACACTTATTTTAAATGATCTCACATCATATTTATTATGCTATTGGAATACTATAATATCCAAAAGTAATACTTCAATTTCTAATACTAAAGTACAGAGAGCTGTCTCAGATGTCTGTGTTTGATAGGTGAGTTCTGGCTGGGGCTGAAGAAGATCTATGCCATTGCCCGTCAGGGACATTCTCTCCTGCACATCCAGATAGAAGACTGGAGGAAAGAGAAGCATTTCATGGCTTATCAGTATATCCTGGAGGATGCTGCCTCCAACTACACCATCCATCTGAAGCTGCATTCGGCTGAATCCAGCTCTGCTCTGGACGAACACACTGGCTTCAGGTTCTCCACTAAAGACCACAACGATGGAAACCATGAGCCAAACTGTGCCCAAGATTACACAGGTACAGTACATGCGATCAGTTACAGACCTGCCAGCTAACAAAAATATGTTCCAAGAACATTTCGTTAACGTTCCTATTAAGTTATTAAACGTTATTTTTGAATGTTCTTTGAATGTTCAAAATGTGCAGTTTTTTAAGTGTTTTAAAAAGGTTTTTTTAAAACACTTAACTAAAACGTTTCAGATTTTCGGTAACACTTTATTTTAATGTTTCCTTGTTACATGTTACATGTATTTACTATAGTAATAACCATAAGTTAAGGAATAATTACATGCAACTAACCCTAAACTAAACACTAATCCTACCCTGACCCTATAGTAAGTACATGTACTTAATTAAAATTACTCAGTACTTATATGTATAATTACATGGTAACAGGGACACATTAAAATGTGTAACCATTTTCAAATGAACAATGATTTTCAAATGAACAGTGAACAACTATTTTTCCATGAATGATGTACAGGCTATAAATAATGTTTTTTTTTTTGTAGATGTTTTATGTTTTTTTATTTTGAACGTTAATAAAGACCTGATAACTTTGAACGAACGTTCTGTTAATGCTACTGGAAGAACATTTGTTCATAACTTTGAGAGCACCTTGCCAGAACGTTCTGAGAATGTTCACTTTTAGCTGGCCTTCCATGCCTTTTTCATTGAGTGATGCTGTGCAAAACTTATATCAAGTACCTGCATTGCCTCTTCCTGTGTCAAAAGAGCCTATTTTGATAAAATCCCAGTGTTTTTGCATAATGTGCTTTTGTGTGCATGGAAATTGCAAACTAAATTTGTATTTCTGTACATGACTGCTGCTGTTTCCTTTAGGTGGGTGGTGGTTTAGCATTTGCGGCGACATTAACCTGAATGGCAAGTGTATTCAGAGCAGACCTCGTAAAAAGGGAACCCACTGGAAACCTGGCAGGGGAACCACCAGCTTCAAGGCCTCAAAAATCTCCATTAGTCATCTCACAAAGCCACAAACCCCTTAATATCAACAGTATGTGCAGAAACAAAGTATGGGATTATCAGAGCTCTAATACACATTCATGCTGTATACTGGTTTTTACAAAGTAACCTTTTAATAGACATGACAATGTTTGTTGAGTATGCACATATAAATAAATATGATGAAGTAAAAAAGTAAAAATGTGAAATTTACATTATAATTAGGCCACTGGACTCCATATGATTCAGTTTCTCCACCAGTCATCTTAATTACATTGCAATGAGTCCAACAATGTAGGAAACCTCTCATTTAACCTTGTGAGAGCCAGTTTCGTCCATGTGTTTAAATGACTCACATTGACTTTAAGATGTCAGTCGCACAGCTGTACAGCATGTCATTTGCTATTTTTGAACTACTTCCAATAAATATTTTCTATTCATTATTTTATTATAACATTAAATTCAAAATTATATTTCAATTAAAGTAAATAAATGAATTAGCATTTGCTGTTTTTTAACATCTTGTGTAAATATATAGATATGAGGGAGAGAGAGAGAACAAGGATGTACATAGCTGAAGCAACACCGCCCTCTTCTGAACATTGCCAATAATTGCAGTCATTTTTAAATTAAAGTTTGTTAAAACAACACATAAACTGATCAGACACAACAGTAAAACCATTGACAGGTGGAGTGAAAGTAACATTGATTATATGGTTACAATGGCACATGTCAAAGGGTAGGATATATTAGGCAGCAAGTGAGTCAGTTCTTGAATTTCATATGTTGAAAGCAGATAAAATTAGATTAGGGCCAAATAGTGATGGCTAGACAACTGGGTTGTAGCATCTCTAAAACAATCCTGGAACAACGTTCTAATCAACCAATCAGATTTGAGGGAAAAGTTTAGAGTTAATGTCAATTTTAGGCTTACAGCCAGGGTTAGGTGCTTCTACATCAGGATAATTTATCTGTCATTCTCCTCTGATTTTAGGGATACATTTTGGGTAGAAGAAATAGAATAGAAATGCACTTTATTGTCCCCAAAGGGGAAATTTGTGTTGGACTCAAGGTGTTTACATTGACAAAATCATAAAAAAAAATAAAAAACAGATTCAACAATACAACAATAGTAAAATAAAATAACACTCATTTATCATCATTTAACTGAAATAGGTATAAAAGACTTCTTAAACTGATTATACCTACACATTGGAATGATCAGTTTAAGAAGTGTTCTATTTCAATTAAAATGTTAAGTGATGATAAATTAATGTTATTTTATTTTACTATTTGTGTATGTTTTTAATGATTTTGTCAATGTAACACCTTGAGTCCAGGGTTAGGGTTAGGTTAGGGGTCAGGATATGGTCAGGACTAAATTTTCAGACAGGAATGTTGTTCCAGGATCAAAATCACAGTGACCTCCTGGTATGCAGTGTTTAGTACCAAACAAAATTGGTGCAAGGAAGGACAACCAGTGAACCGGCATCAGGGTCATGGGTGCCGAGGGCTCACTGATGCTCGTAGGGAGCGAAGGTAACCATCTGGTCCGATAACACAGAAGAGCTACTGTAGTTCAGATTGCTGAAAAACTTTATATTGCCCAAGATATAAAGGTGCCAGAACACACAGTGCATTGCAGTTTGCTGCATATGTGGATGTATAGCTACAGACTGGTCAGAGTGCCCATGACGACCCCTGTCCACTGCCGAAACCGCTTACAATGGGCACATGAACCTCAGAACTGGACCGCAGAGCAATGAAAGAAGGTCGCCTGGTCTGCCAAGTCACGTTTTATTTCAGATCGGGTGGATGGCCGGGTGCATGTAAATTGTTTACCTGGGGAAGAGATAACAGCAGGATGCATGATGGGAAGGCAGGCCTGCAGAAGCAGTGTTACACTTTGGGGAATGTTCTGCTGAGAAACCTTGGGTCCTGCGTTCATGTGGATGTTACTTTGACATGTTCCACCTCACACTCCTTACAGTTTTTAACATTTGCTAAAACACTAAACTCCATTCTCTGAACCAAATTCCCAATTTGTCGAATAAATCACACTTTCTGTAAAACCTTAAACAAGTTAGACACCATTTGCAAATCTCATGGACTCTTTTTCAAAACTCTTAACACATTCTCACTCTCTAAAACACATTTTGCACAGTGATGCAATTATGTTGCAAAACAGTAAACATAAGCGGCAAAAGTTAAACACAACTACAACACAGTTGTCTTCGTTTACACACACAATGACTCAAAATTCACACTTGTTTCTAATGATGTGATCAAACCAATCGTACAAAATAGAAGCCAGCTCAGAGTGCACAGGTGCACTGATTGTTGATATCAACAATAGATGTAAGCAATTTTAAAGGGAGAGGAAGAAGAGCATGTGTAAGAGGTGGAGGACAAAAAAAAAGAGCAAGGTGTGGAGAGTGTGGTTAAGCCTGGATCCGAGGCACCAGAGGATTTTTCCCTTTGCCTTCCAGGGGACAACATTGCCTTTGATGTGGACAAAGTCTCAGGCTGGACCCAACATGAAGACGTGATACTCTGGCAGAATGAATCTCTCATTGTCCTTGATTTTGGACTTTTTTTGAGTGTAGAGTAACATACTTTTTTTGTTCCTTTTGGGCTTTTGCCATTGGACTACTGCATTTTTACAGTGAAGTGCTGAATATACAGACATTTAATACTATACAATATTCAATACAATACTATACTTGCAGTACATATAGTATACAATATTTTCACCTTACTACAGTTTTTCTCGATTGCTAACACACTATGGCCCAATTCATTCATTAATTTCTAGAAACAAAGACACGTTTCTCAAAACGTTTAACACATTTCACACACATTTCTCAATGTTTTCTGCAAACCTCTACACAAAAAGTGCCCTCATTTTGCACAGGTTTAACCATGTTATCATTACCCCTCTACTGCACACATGTTGATGGCACATGAAAAAAAATATTCCACATTATTTTTTATTCCACATTATTTTTGGTTCATTTGGGAACATTTTATTGATAAACACATTTTTGAAAGACATTGATATATTGGATTTGATACATGCATAGGTTTGTATCATGTAATGTGTCATGTCATATAATGTACTTCATGTAATAAAGTTTGACGAAACTTCAAAAAGCAGTTCTTCTCTGCTGTGAAATAGAGGTGTGTTACAATTTTTGCACATCACTTTGGGTGTTCCTGCACACCCAGGTACCATACATCTTCCCTTCTTATAACACATTATTGCCAATGTGAGGTATTGTCCAAAACATCCTCGAAAAGTACCCCTTATCGCACAACGTTGCCCTGAGGCAACGAGAAGAAAAACTGAATTTCTGAACATGCAAAATAAAAAAAAAACTTCATAAAACCTGACAAAAGGCTTCTCTACACCTTCATACACACACTTATTTTTATGTACAGTTCATGTTATTTTAAATAAGATTACTTAAGCAAATAATCTTACCTTCTTCTCAGACCATGTGCTCCTGTGACCATGTGTCAGAACAGGACGTCCCACCTTCAAATGGTGCTTGATAGTGACTCCCACACCTTACTGAACTGTTCTTTGATACTTTTTCGACCTTTCTAATTGGTTGTAATCATTTAAAGAAAAACACAGTACTAAACACAGGGCTTAAGAAAACTTTCCGTTGCCTGAGGGCAACGCTGTGCTGTAGAGGGTTAAGAAGACACAAACACAAATCAAACAAGAGTCACACTGTGAACTCAATACCACACATTTATCCATGAGTAAACATGAAGTAGCAAAACTGATGACACACAGTCAGAATCTCAGGATAATATAAATAGGGTCACAGGTGGTTATGTGCTTTGGAAAATGAATCCTAGTGGTGGAAGACAAAGAGGAAGAGGAGGGGAAAAGAAAAATGAAGGGGATAGGGTAAAAGACATTTGTTCCTGATGAAATACACTGCTCAAAAAAATGAAAGGAACACTTTTTAATCAGAGAATAGCATCAAGTCAGTTAAACTCCTGGGATATTGATCTGGTCACTTACAGGTGCATCTCAATAAATTAGAATATTATGAAAAAGTTTTTTTATTTTTTTACGTAATTTAATTCAAAAAGTAAAACTTAAATATATTCTAGATTTGTTAGACAAAAAGTAAAATATTTCCAGACTTTTTTGTTTTCATTTTGATGATTACAGTTTGCTGCTCATCTAAATAAAAAAATCAGTATCTCAAATTATTAGAATATTTAATTTCAAGATCTATTAAGTTACCATTCTCAGGGTATAAATACTGGGTTTAGGTCAGTAATCCCAACAGCAGTCATGGGGAAGTCTGCTGACTTGACAGTTGTCCAGAAGACGATCATCAAGACCCTTTACAATGAGGGTAAGCCACAAATGGTCATTGCTGAAAGAGCTGGCTGTTCGCAGAGTGCTGTGCCAAAGCATGTTCATCGAAAGTTGACTGGAAGGAATAAGTATGGTAGGAAACAAGTGTACAAGTGAAAGAAATAATCACAGGCTTGAGAAGATTGTCAGGCAAAGCCGATTTAAGAACTGAGGAGGGCTTCAAAAGGAGTGGACTGAAGCTGGAGTCAGTGCATCAAGAGCCAACGCACACAGACGTCTTCAGGAAATGGGCTACAACTGTCACTTTCCACGTACCAAGCCACTTCTGAACCAAAGACAACGTCAGAAGCGTCTTACCTCGGCTAAGGAGAAATAGAACTGGACTGTTGCTCAGTGGTCCAAAGTCCTCTTTTCAGATGAAAGTAAATTTTGCATTTCATTTGGAAATCAAGGTCCCAGAGTCTGGAGGAAGAGTGGAGAGGCACAGAAACCATGTTGCTTGAAGTCCAGTGTGAAGTTTCCACAGTCAGTGATGATTTGGGCTGCCATGTCATCTGCTGGTGTTGGTCCACTGTGTTTTCTGAAGTCCACAGTCAATGCAGCCATCTACCAGGAAATTTTAGAGCACTTCATGCTTCCTTCTGCTGACAAGCTTTATGGAGATGCTGATTTCATTTTCCAGCAGGATTTGGCACCTGCCCACACTGCCAAAGGTACCAAAAGCTGGTTCAATGACCGTGGTGTTACTGTGCTAAACTGGCCATCAAACTCGCCTGACCTGAACCCCATGGAGAATCTATGGGGTATTGTCAAGAGGGAGATGAGAGACACCAGACCCAACAATGCAGATGACCTGAAGGCCGCTATCAAAGCAACCTGGGCTTCCATTACACCTGAGCAGTGCCACAGGCTGATTGCCTCCATGCCACGCCGCATTGATGCAGTAATTCATGCAAAAGGAGGCCCAACCAAGTATTGAATGCATAGAAATGAACATACTTTTCAGAAGCCTGACATTTCTGTTTAAAATATCCTTTTTTCATTGATCTTATGAAGTATTCTAATTTATTGAGATAGTGAATTGGTGGGTTTTTGTTAAATGTGAGCCAAAATCATCACAAATAAAAGAACGAAAGACTTAAAGTACTTCAGTCCGTGTGCACTGAATTTATTTAATACACGAGTTCCACAATTTGAGTTGAATTACTGAAATAAATGAACTTTTCCATGACATTCTAATTTATTGAGATGCACCTGTAAGTAGCAAAGGGGGTTGTTAATCAGTTTCAGCTGCTTTGGTGTTAATGAAATTAACAACAGGTGCACTAGATGGGCAACAATGAGACGACCCCCAAAACAGGAATGGTTTTACAGGTGGAGGCCACTGACATTTTTTTCCCTACTCATCTTTTCTGACTGTTTTTTACTAGTTTTGCATTTGGCTAGGGTCAGTGTCACTACCCTGTGCTCATTGCCTGGCACCGTGGAGCTCGATTAGCTTTTGCAATTGAACACCAGAATTGGCAGGTCCACCACTGGCGCCCTGTGCTTTTCACAGATGAGTGCAGGTTCACCCTGAGCACATGTGACAGACGTGAAAGGGTCTGGAGAAGCCGTGGAGAATGTTATGCTGCCTGTAACATCGTTCAGCATGACCGGTTTGGTGGTGGGTCAGTGATATATTCTGGGGAGGCATATCAATGGAGGGCCGCACAGACCTCTACAGGCTAGAAAATGGCACCCTGACTGCCATTAGGTATCGGGAAGAAATCCTTGGACCCATTGTCAGACCCTGCGCTGGTGCAGTGGGTCCTGGGTTCCTCCTGGTGCACGACAACGCCTGGCCTCATGTTGCGAGAGTATGCAGGCAGTTCCTGGAGAATGAAGGAATTGATACCATTGAATGGCCCCCACACTCGCCTGACCTAAATCCAATAGAACACCTTAGGGACATTATGTTTCGGTCCATCCGACACCGCCAGGTTGCACCTCAGACTGTCCAGGAGCTCAGTGATGCCCTGGTCCAGATCTGGGAGGAAATACCCAAGGACACCATCCGTCGTCTCATTAGGAACATGCCCCGACATTGTCAGGCATGCATACAAGCACGTGGGGGCCATACAAACTACTGAGTACCATTCTGAGTTGCTGCAATGAAATTTCAGCAAAATTGACTAGCCTGCTGCATCATTTTTTCACTTTGATTTTCGGGGTGTCTTTGAATTCAGTCCTGTGTTGGTTGATAATTTTAATTGACATCAAACGATGTGGCATCCTTTCGTTCCTAACACATTACCCAGTCCATATCAGTATAGATATCCTGCATGATATTTTTCCCCATTGAGATCTAATGTGTTTCTAGTGTTCCTTTAGACATCACCAACTACAAGACACCATCCCCCAGCACTGTGGTGAATCAACAACTGGCAGACGAACTGAATGAGTTCTATTGCAGGTTTGAAAAAACACCATTAACACCTCCAACAACCCCCCTCTCCCCCACTCCTCCACTTCAGATCAGCAAAGATGATGTGCGCCAGGTCTTCAGAAAGAAAAAAAGAAAAACAGCACCAGGCCCAGACAGTGTGACACCAGCCTGTCTGAAAACCTGTGCTGATCAACTGGCCCCCATCTTTTCACAGATCTTCAACAGATCACTGGAGTTGTGTGAGGTCTCTTCCTGCTTCAAACACTCCACCATCATCCCCGTTCCAAAGAAACCCAAGATAACAGGACTTAACGGCTACAGACCTGTGGCGCTAACATCTGTCGTCATGAAATTGTTTGAAAAACTGGTTCTGGCCTATCTGAAGGACCCTTACTGGTACACCTGAAGTTTGCTTACCGAGTAAACAGGTCTGTGGATGATGCAGCAAACATGGGTCTGCACTTCATCCTACAGCATCTGGATAAATCAGGGACTTATGTAAGGATCCTGTTTGTGGACTTCAGCTCGGCTTTTAACACCATCATCCCAAACCTCTTCCTGCCCAAACTAACTCAGCTCTCAGTGCCCACCTTTGTCTGTCAGTGGATCACCAGCTTCCTGACAGACAGGCAGCACCTAGTGAGGCTGGGAAAATTCTCATCCAACAACCGCACCATCAGCACTGGCGCCCCTCAGGGTTGTGTCCTCTCCCCACTGCTCTTCTCCCTCTACACCAACGACTGCACCTCTAAAGACCCCTCTGTCAAGCTCCTGAAGTTTGCGGACTTCAGAAAAAAAAACCCTGCTCTCCCCCCACTCACCATCATGAATAGCACTGTAAAAACAGTGGAGTTATTCAGGTTCCTCGACAACACCATATCTCAGGACCTGAAGTGGGACATTCACATTGACTCCATTGTGAAAAAGGCCCAACAGAGGCTGTACTTCCTCCGCCAACTGAGGAAGTTCAACCTGCCACAGGAACTGCTGAAACAGTTCTACTCTGCCATCATTGAATCCGTCCTATGCACTTCAATTACCGTCTGGTTCAGCTCAGCTACCAATTCTGACCTCAGAAGACTACGTCGGATAGTACGGACTGCTGAGCGAATCATTGGTACAACCCTCCCCACTCTCCAAGATCTGTACTTATCCAGAGTGAGAAAAAGGGCTGGCAAAATCACTCTGGATTTTCACATCCAGCACACTCCCTCTTTGAACTGTTGCCATCTGGTCGACGCTACAGAGCCCTGAGCACCAGAACACATCTCATGAACACTTGACAATAAACAAGGAACACACAACTCTCTCTCACACACACACACACACACACTATTATACATTCATTTATTCATTTATTTAACACACATACTTATTTACATTTCTAATTTGCACCTAACATATCTGTACATAGTAAATTCAATTGCTTATTTTAACTTGTATATTGTGTCTTTGATATTTTGCACATTGTCTGTATATTTGTATATTGTTTTTTTTATTATCTCTGTCTTGTAAACCTGTAAAGCTCATTCTGATTCTGATTATTTTTTTTGAGCAGTGTACAAAGCACTATAGTTCTTGTGATCATGTTCTTGTGCAGAAATGACCATGAGGGAAGTTGGTCTACAGGGTTTTTATACTCCTTACACATACAGCATAATTATAGTACACAGTAGCAGTACTTTAGATGAGAGAACTTTCTTTATTCTATGTACAGTAAATACCGTAGCACATGTTGTACACCCTTAAACCAATAATTCTCAAACTGATTTATAGCCAAGTACTTCTTACACTTCGTATTTTTGCAGAACTGAGAGACTACTGCCTAGGGGAGGGAAGTCTTATGGCAAACATGATCATTACCAGTACTGTAATGCAATTTGGCCGAGGATGCTGAATTTATTTATTTTTTAATCAAGCTCATGTTCAATTCTTTGGTATTTCAACTTTTCTAGTGTTTTTTATCTACTGCATCTCTTTACAGTAATGTAATGAAAATAAACTTTTCTTAAAGCTTATTGTTGAATTTCACTGTATCTGCTATATTTAACATATATCTGCTCTATTTATGTTCTATACTGTAATAGACATTGAGCTGTAAAATGATACCTGATTGTCAAAAAGAGGTTTTTGTAACAGTGTTTTGAATTATCTCACTAGTGTGTAAGACTATGTTGTATAGTGTGTGTATTTTTGAGGGCTTGTGTGTCATGTCTGAAAAACAAAGTTTGGTTTTTCAGCAAGATTGAATGGTTTGGAGTGGAGAGCTTCATTTTATAATTTGTTTTCCTGTAACTAGATGCTCTGGATGCCATGTTCTCCCTTTTTTGAGTGTCTAATGAATGATCTGATGTGTCCATGATCTGAAAGCATTGTTTGATTTTGAGTAGGAGAAATAGCTTTGAGGCAATTGTTTAATTTTGTCTGAAGAGAGGGTTTTGTGAATGTAGTTTGAAGATTTGATTTTGTGTTTAATGTTGTGAGAAAATTATTGAAGGTTTCAAGAAATGTGTCTTAGCAATTGTGAAAACCTGTAAGGATTTTTTCTTTCTTTCCCAATTGCCCTGGTCTTGATGCAGTAAGGACTTACCCTAGGTCTTTTTTTATTCAGTTCATTCTAGAGCCAGCTAAACCACCTGTTACAATCAACACATCAACGCAGAAATTTCATCCGTAAGGATCTTTGACATGCTGCAGTTAAAACCCAAACCCCCCCTGACTGTCCCCAAACCCCATCCTGTTATTAAACTATTTGGCACGTTTTTCAGTAGCTGCTCAGATCTTGAATGAACCTGGGAAATTTAGCATATGTCAAAACAACTCATGTAGAGTTTACAGCCAGATCATGCTGGGCTTATTCACTCAGAATCAGCTCTATTTAGCCTCTGAGTAAATGGCTGGGCAAATAGTGCACATGAATGAGCCCTTGTTGGCCGTCTTATGCATCTGCCTCAACAGGCCTCTGGAGGCAAGCGTGTCTGACAGTGATGCCCATGCACATGTGTGAGAAGCTGTCTTTAGTTACCAAGTTTATTTTTAGCCCGTTAACGGCCTCAATTTAACTCTCGAGAATGCTATAAGGGCACAAGGCTTTTCCTCCTTCTCCTCCCGTCACTCTCTCTCCTCTGAGAGGAGATAACAGCTTCTCCTTCAATCTTCCTCAACGTTTTGAAGCAATGAACGATAGTCCCTTGCAAGTGCTGACATTGCCTACTTCTCCGTACCCTGACCAGAGGCCTGGAACCAGCGGCCTGTGGAAGAAGGTCCATGTTTTCCAGTCTAAAAAGAACTACCTGCACAACTTCATTCAGTGCATCTTCTCCTCCATCGACCTGCGGGACAGGCAGGGCTCCACTATGGTGGTGGGTGGAGATGGACGCTACTTCAATTCGACTGCCATTCAGGTCATAGTGCAGATGGCTGCTGCTAATGGGGTCAGTTGCAATTCTTACAGTTGTTTTCTTATGAGGAACCACTATATGCTTCTAAATCTCATTTAGGTTATCGTGATAGACACCTGGCTCTCTTCCCAAATGCATCATGACACCTGCACTGTATCTTTTGTAGTATATTATAGACCTACTTTGTATTCTTGTAGTTTGATGGCAAGAAATAGGAAAGAAGCTCGAATAGAGTACTTTTTTAACGTAAGCAATGTGATGAAATAATATCAAATAGATAGCTAGTTTGATGCTGACCACTTTCCATTTTTGAATTTGCCTCAAATCAAGATATTTATTCTTGACACAAATGGTAGGTATACAGACCCAGCTAACCTAGCTCTCAGAACTTTGGCTAACGTTCTGGTAAGGTTCTTGCAAAGTTATAAACAAACATTCTTTGAGTAATGTTAATAGAAGTTATGGTCTTTAATAGTGTTCTGAAAATGTTAGTTGAAACATTATTTATACATAGTTAATGGAATGTACTTTTTCTGAAAGGTTTTAGTTGGATGTTCATCTAACATTTTTTAAATGTTACTTGTTTCATAATGTTCAGAGAACATACAAAAGTAATGTTCGCATAATGTTTGTAAATGATAAAATAGAATGTTTCCTTAATGTTTGAAAAAAAAATTAAATACTGTTCAGAGAACATTCAGAAATAACATGGGAACATAAGCAAAACATTTATAGAACATATTTTTGTTAGCTGGGTATATAGGACACATTATAAGCAAATGGTGCCACAGTCTTTAATAGATTTCTAATTTTGCCAATTTGGATCTGGCACAGGTGGAAAGAGTATGAAGTTACTATAGTTGATCTGGTGAAACTTTTTTTGCTCTATTAACTTTTTACAGCAAACACATTAACACGCTATCATTTCTCATATGTGACCCTGGACCTTTTATACCAAAAATCATTAAGATATTAAGTAAAGATCATGTTCCATTAAGATATTTTATAAATACTGTACATATGAAGTAATAAGTAATATGCCTTCCTAAGGACTTCATTTGGACAACTTTGAAGGCAATTTTCTCAATATTTTGATTTTTTTTTCTTTTCAGATTCCAGTTTTTCAAATAGTTGTAAATTCAGCCAAATATTGTCCTATCCTAACAAACCATACATCAGTGGAAAGCTTATTAGCAAATTTTACTCAATTGACCCTTATGACTGGTTATGACATCACATATGATGTTGGTCTAGCTGAAATTTATACATTATGTCCTACAATGATGACCAGTAACAAATGGTGTTTAATTCAATGGGGCTGTTGAATTTCTTAGGTGGGTCGTGTTGTGATTGGTCAGAATGGCATCATGTCTACGCCAGCTGTGTCTTGTCTGATCAGGAAGATCAAAGCCATTGGAGGGATTATTCTTACAGCCAGTCACAACCCTGGAGGACCTGACGGAGACTTCGGTATCAAATTTAATACTGCCAATGGAGGTAAAATAGCTCATGGGTGGTTATTAAGTTGTTGTTTTTTTGTTGTTTTTTTGTGTTATCATTGTAAATCTTTAATGCAGGTCCAGCACCAGAGGCGGTCACAAGCAAAGTCTTCCAAATGAGCAGAATCATAGAGGAGTATGCCATCTGTCCTGAACTCAGAGTCGATCTGGGGACTATTGGCAAGCAATCCTTCGACCTGGAGAACAAATTCAAACCTTTTACAGGTGAGAACTTTGGCATCATTTTTATAAAAAAAATGGCATCTTTTTATTAAAAAAAATTAACAAATTGTCCTTTCGATATTCTGTCATGCAGTAGAAATTGTGGACCCAGTTGAATCCTATGCCAACTCTCTGAGGAACATCTTCGATTTTGCTGTTCTGAAGGAGTTGCTATCAGGAGACAACCACATACAAATCCGTTTAGATGGCATGCATGGAGGTGAGGAACCATATTTCATCCCACTGATATAGAAACAGATTGATCTAGCCAATGAGTTACGACCATAGCCAACGCTTCATCAAGTTCATTTTCCACATTTTGAAAAGAGCATTTAGAGTAGCAGCTGCATCTACTTAATGGGACAAAGATGCTTCCATGTGTGCCAGTTGGATAGGGATGAGTTTAGACTTGCACTGCTGCCTGCTTCACTGCAAGATTGAGTTTCCATATACATGCAAGTGATCTGAATGATTAAGATGAGCCATCTGACATAATACAGCTCTCCTCTTTCAAGGAGTAACTCCATACCACATTGATGATAGGAATCTTCTACATCAAGAATTTGATGACTTCCATTGTAACTGCATTACTGTAAATGCAATATGTGCTTGTTTTAAGTCTGGTAATCAAGAGAATGTCATGCTGTAGATGCAATTTAAATTGCATTGAACCCAGAACATTCCTTTATTGGATAACTGAAAGTTTATTCTAATTGAATCAATGAAAAGGAAGGATAGTTCTCAATATGAATCACTATATGTGGTCTTGTGTCTCATTATAAAACGGCTGACTCTGAACTTTTATTGTTGAACCTCCATTGGTTCTACAGTGATTGGGCCATATGTGAAGAAGATCCTATGTGAGGAACTGGGCTCCCCTGCAAATTCAGCCATTAACTGTGTACCTCTGGAGAACTTTGGAGGTTGCCACCCAGACCCCAACTTGACCTATGCCGCTGACCTTGTTGAGACAATGAAGAGTGGACAGTATGACTTTGGAGCAGCTTTTGATGGTGACGGTGTAGGTGTCGAGACATTGAGATCAATGTTGCTACTCTATACGACCCTTTGACCCAAGTGAAAGTGCTCAAGTGACAGTCAGCATAAAAATTTTTGAACCCGCCCTGACCCAGTCACTCTCTCTCTTTCTAGGACCGTAATATGATCCTTGGGAAGCATGGCTTCTTTGTTACCCCCTCCGACTCAGTTGCCGTCATTGCTGCAAACATCTTCTGCATTCCTTACTTCCAGCACACAGGAGTAAGAGGCTTTGCTAGGAGTATGCCCACCAGTGCAGCTCTAGACATGTGAATATTACTCCTAAATGTTTCACATTATTAAAGATGTACAGTGGGTACGGAAAGTATTCAGACCCCCTTAAATTTTTCACTCTTTGTTATATTGCAGCCATTTGCTAAAATCATTTAAGTTCATTTTTTTCCTCATTAATGTACACACAGCACCCCATATTGACAGAAAAACACAGAATTGTTGACATTTTTGCAGATTTATTAAAAAAGAAAAACTGAAATATCACATGG
>RJVU01064619.1:1675463-1747576 GCA_003731715.1 Anabarilius grahami
TACGCATACACAGTCAAACGCCTTGGACAGTAGGGTACAACGGGGCTAAAGGCACACCTTAAAAAAAATTGTGCTTTTCACTACTCTCAAAGTATACAATTGCAGGAAAAATATATATGTTTGTATTGGACATTGATGGAGCAAAATATTTTGTGTGAAAACAAAATCATAAAGTGGTTAATTTTGTTTAAAAATCTTATAAATGTATGAGGTGGTGAGGGGGCCTTTTACCCCACATATGGGGTAAAATGACCCCCAGCATGGGGTAAAAGGCACACTGTACTCATACAAATACTTTGGCTAAAATAATATGTTTTTAATAATGACTCGGCTAATACTTGTTCAAAAGAATCACTTTTAGCAAAGTTTGTACTATTTTCTGTTTATTTTGATAAATAAAAGTGTTCATTTTTGTTCAATAAATATACTGTCATTAAAATAGGCCTATGTAATATATTTTTATATATAAAATATAGAAATAGATTTGAAAAATACAGAAATACAGAAACAAAATTATTTAAAAAAGTAAAGATTTTGAAAGCATTGACAGAGATCCCATAATAGCCTATTTAATATAGATTTACAGTAGTAACAATAAATGATATGTCATGCTGATATGACCAAAATATTTAAAAATATGATTGTTTCATAAATATGGTGATTATCTCTAAGATGGATTCCCAATTTGATATATGATATTTGCTATGTGAATCTAACCATGTCATGTCAAGAAATGGAAAAGTCAGCCATCTATTCATTATCATGTTAATTATTGTTCTTTTTGCCCCAACATCAGCGGCACTTTTTACCCCAAATACCATACTTTTACATATTCTTCCGTTATTGACAAACTGTTGCTTGAATTACCTTGAACAAAACTGAAAATCATTAAGAAGACCTTTGTCTGAAAATAGAAAGATTAATTTAATGGATTCTTATATGCTACTTAAATCAACAACATTTTAAAAAACATCAAATATTAGATCAAACTACCTCTGAATCAACTTTGCGTTGCTGCCTGCGATCGCGTCAAAGATCAGACAAATTTGCACGTGCATTTTGAAAAGCGGATATTTAGCAAAGTGCTGCGGCAAGGTTTAAGTGGTTTAGAGTAAAATAAAATCAAAGGCGCCTTTTGCCCCGCGGCGCCTTTAGCCCCGTGGTACCCTATACTTAATTTGACTTAATCTTTCGCCATGAGTTACAACCCATTTAAACATTTTTTTATTCTTTCATGCTAAAGTAGTATAAATGAGGGTACTTTCTAACCTCTTTGCACAATCTTTCGTCTATGTAGGCCTCCATTCCTAAAGCTGAAGAAACAGCCACAACAGAAAGTGTAGCAACAAAGATATGATTAAATTTGCTATATCTTCTTGATAGGTTCAGATTATATCCGGGAGAAGGACGGGCTTTGGGCAGTGCTGGCATGGCTGTCCATCCTAGCGGTGAGGAGGCAAAGTGTAGAAGACATTATGACAGACCACTGGAGAACCTATGGGAGGAACTACTACACCAGGTGCACTATCATTAAAAGACCACTTCTACATATACAATCTAGTCAGACATTTCATATTGATGATATATGTACACATGACAGATTTGATTATGAGGAGGTGGATTTAGACGCAGCTGTGGAGATGATGTTGGATCTTGAGCTGATGGTTTCAGACAAGGCATTCATTGGGCAAGTGTTTACTGTGGGGGAAAAGAAATACCAAGTGGAGGCAGCAGACAATTTTGAGTACAGTGACCCTGTGGATGGAACCATTTCAAGAAATCAGGTACTGTTTTATAGTAGATTCTCCTGAGTCAGTATATTATATTATACAAGTAAAAAAACAGACATTTAGCTATGTTATTGTTATTAAAAAGCTATTTAGCTATTTATTTATTAGCTATTTATTGAGACTCATTGCAGAAAGATTAATGAAACAGAAAAAATTTTAACATACGAAATGTTGACGTCATTTTAATAAAGGAACTTGATTTCCCTCCCCCAAACCAGTTAAGCACAAACTCTGCCCAGTAGCCAATTCTAATGATTTCAATGGTCACGTCAATGACAGTGCTGATTATCCACATCAGGGGCCGTTTCAATAAGGAGGTTCAACCAACTCTGAGTTGAAACTTGAACTCTGAGTTGACTTACTCTGATATGGGAAACTCTGAGTTTTCAGTTTCAGAACAGCTGAATTGAGTTAGTTCAATCGACTCTGAGTAGGTTGACTCGGAGTTAAGCGCGTGCACCACGACTATGAAAAGCCATCATCAATGGAGCTCCGATATTACGATTCACCATGGTAACAGCACGTGACAAAAGTACAGCTTTTTGTAAACTAAGTACAAAATAAGTGCACAGAAATAGAGCACTTTAAGTACATTATGGAAGTGTACTGTGTACTAAAATAAAGTGTATTTTACTGCACTTTTTTTTTTACCTGGGTAGACACTCCGACACTTTTCGTTTGCATTACGATTATTTTTATTACCACACTGGCAGATATTGATAATTTTACTTAAGTAAAATGCACTTAATTTAGATCCCCCCAGGAAACAAGACTAAATATCTCATATCATTTTCTTATATAGAAAATCCATTTAAGATTTAAGAATTTTTAAATATTTGTACTTGAAATAGGATGAAAAATACTCATTTTTGCAGTGTGAATGAATGAGTGAACTATTTAAACATCACTTGCACTTTAAAAAGGGGGAGGAGACCGAAGGAAACTCTGGGTTTACCAAAGAAAACCTGCTCCCGACCAGGTTAGGTTCACAGAGTAAGTTACTATGGTAACTGACTCTGAGTAGAAGTTACCTCTCTTTCAGAAACGGGCTTGACTTACCCTGCTTTCTCGGGTTTGACATACCTCCCATTCTGAAACAGAAAACCCAGCGTTTCCCTCATTTCAGGGTTAACATACTCAGAGTTTTCACTTAACCTCCTTTCTGAAACGGGCCCCAGGAGTCAATCTTTAGGGGCCGCTTACACAACAACTTAAAAACTGAAAACGTTTTAAGCGTTTTGGCCGTTCATTTACACAATAACGGCATTTTGGGGGCGTGAAAACGAAAACTTTTGAAAATGGGATTCAAAGTGTAATTTGTGAAAACAATATTGTTATCATCTCAGTGTAAACTACAAAAACGTGAATTTGTGAAAACGATAACAACATGGGCTATGTATCACGTGTTCAGTCTATAGGCACTTAGTGTTTCTTTACAAAGTGATATCGCCAACTGCTGGCCTGGCATGAATAATACAGCATTTTTAATCGTTTTCCAGGTTTGTGTGAACGGGATCATTGACAACGTTGTCGTGTATGTGAAAAAACACAATGGGAAAACTTTTACGTTTTTAGTACATTGTTATCGAGAAAACGTACATTTAGATGACACGGACCCCCAAATATGATCATCCTCATGCAGGGACATGCATGTAAAATATTATTTGGAATAGTTTTTTTTAAGTCAACATTTTTATTTAAGTACATTTTTACATTTATGTTGAATCTAAAGCATTATTAAATAAATAAATTAGTTTTTGCATTGTTTTTGTCTAAACATTTCCATAGACCATCTAGCACTCTCTTGCATCTCCGGACCCCAGTTGAAAACCCCTCTGCGTGAATGCGTGATTGAGTTGACCAATGAAATCGGCTGTTGGGCGGGGCTACCGCTTAACTGGTTTGGGGGAACCAGAGCCATAGAGAGATATGGCTCTGGGGGGAACATCACGCTGACAAAGGAGGGATACTGTGATTATTGTCTGTATGAATTCTATAACATTACAACATAAGTATTAAGAACATGTAAACATCCCCTGTAGGGTTTGCGGATCCTTTTTAAAGGAGGTTCTCGCATAATCTTTCGTCTTAGTGGGACCGATAGTTTCGGAGCCACAGTTCGTCTGTATATCGACAGTTATGAGAAAGATATAAACAAGCTCTTTCAGGACCCACAGGTAAATTAAGTTTTTTTCTTTTAAAATTATATGGTTCATACCTCTTGCTTACCATATAAAACATAAAATGTTTAGAGTAACAAGATGTTTTTCCCCACATTTACCACAGGTGGCGCTGGCGGAGCTCGTCACCATTGCCCTGCAGCTTTCACAGATACATGAAAGAACCGAAAGAACCGGGCGAAGAGGCCCTTCTGTTATAACATGATTACTTTTAATGTCCTAATTACATTTTCGGGTTTTTTTTTTCTTTCTAAACATTGCATTCAGCGAAGAATATAATTGCAAAATGTTCCCGTCTTATCAGAAGGAGAGATAAAGTGTACAGACGTTCTTCTTCCGCTTCATACTGTCACCTTTGCTTGGCTTATAAATATTAATTACGTCACTTGACGTTCCAGGAAGGTTACCGAGCAACGTGACCATAACCTAATAAATATTCCTGAGCTAACCAACGACATGATGGACTCATAAACCAGCTCTCATGTCAAGTAATAATGTAATATCCTGGCTGAAATAATTGTGAAATGAGACGCAGCTTTCACACAGGTAGGCTAACTTCTGATAACGGATATCATTTAAGGAATATGGTGGTTCTATAAAACAGTAAAATGTGCTATTCCAGCACTAGTTTGAGTGGCATGATTCTTTCATTACGGGTTTTGATGTAAAGTCCTTAAAAAAAGTTGGGTATTAAATTAGACCTTGCTGTAAAATTGTTATATAAATGTGAAACAATGTCTTGTGTAAAATGTTTTTGCACAGTATCTGTATCATTTGTTTTATGCTGTAGATTCAGTAAATTCTGAATAAATATCTCGTACACCAGGAGAGACATATTTCTGATGCAGGCATTAGGCCAGTAGCTCTTATATTTTAGGTTAGGTTAAACAACCTACTGTAATGTGCATTTAAAAGGTTAACATTTTAGGCAATAAGGTCCCACTAGTTAACATTATAAGCAATACATTTGTTACTGTATTTATTAATCTTTATTAATATTAGTTAACTGTTTACTTTTAGTTAACATTAACTAAGCTTACTAAATACTTTACAAGTATTTTTGTAACACTTTACACTGAGTTAACTTGTACAGCATTTATTAATCTTTATTAATGTTAATTTCAACATTTATTAATACATTATTAAAATCTTGTTAACATTAGTTAATGCACTGTGAACTAACATGAACAACTGTATTTTCATTAACTAACGTTAACAAAGATTAGTAAATACAAATGTATTGTTCATGGTTAGTTCATGTTAGTTAATACATTAACTAATGTTAACAAATGGAACCTTATAGTAAAGTGTTACTGTTAAAACTGCAAAATTTACATTGTAAAAAATGGAAACAACAGTAAAATAATTTATCCCAACAACTGCATTACAGATATTACAATCAATAAGGAAATCTCTCTATAAAAGCTTACTATAAAACTCTTTAAACCTGAAATCTGTGTAGGCAAATGAAAAAAAGTGGCCCTACGCAGTTCTAGCAAAAAGTTAAAAACAAACAAAAAATCTTTATTTAAATATAAAAATGTATATACTAAATATTATTTGTATTACTGATATAATTACTGGTATTAAAAAAAAAAACGAGAGAGAAATATTTAATCAGACAAGCATGACTTTCCCTCACATTCCAACAGGTTACAGGCCACATGCACAAACAGTACTTTTGATGAGTCAGCATAATCCACACTCATTTTAAACTGCTCTCTTGCCTACTGCTAAAGAAATCAGTAACCATGGAAGCATATGATATGCTGATCTGCTCTCCGTCAACACAAATCATTACAAACAGCCAGGAGCTAGAGGGTAAGAATAACCCACAAGCTCACAAACTCCACCTTTCACATCACTTCACTTGCATTACACATTATTACAACTAAATAACATCATTTACAAAAATCCTATTAAAATGACAATACTTTCAAACCATATTTTTTTCACCATTTAAATCACAGATGGTGTTGCAGGTGTGGGGCTAAAGTCAAGTGAGAGGCAAGACCACAAATGTTTTAACTCTTAACTATTTACTTCTTAGTTTTGTAATAGATAACATAAAAATATAGGCTTTGTGAACTAGCTCATCTTCTTTACAAGACGAGTGTGTAGAATTGGCTTTGAGGAGTATCTTGACATATGGATGAAAATCGCCACCACCAACCCAGAATTTCTGATGGGAAGCAAATGTAAGTGATTTAGTATAAGACTTATAGTGATGGTGTGGAATACATCAGCAAATCTAATGCTAGTGCTTCATTTGCAATCTTTGCAACAGGCAAACTTTATGATCTCATAATATATCTCTCTAATATGTTTTCAAATATAGAGTCTGGTAAAGAGATGGTCTGCCAAATTTGTTGATATTCTTTATTACAGCTTTGGATGAATTCATCAAATATACAGAGAGATGTGAAGTCCATAATGGGTCAACAAGCGGTGAAAAAGATTGTCTTGTTCAAGTACAGGGCAACATGTGAGTTGATTTAATGCAAGTCCATTCATTACATACAAGCTCAGATAGAATTTTAGTAAAAATAAAATTTAGTTTCAATTAATAGTTGATAGAACATTTCTGAGATAAAGGAGCACTTGTAATGTTCTGTATCACTTTTGTCCTATATGGACTCTTGTAAGGCTCTCCTTACAAAAAGCATTTTGAGATAAAAAGAAGAATGATAGTTATGACAATGGGCCAGATTTACTAACAGCTTGCGCCAGCGCAAACCATTTTTTGGCGTTAAAAAACTTCTGTCGGGATTTACTAAAGACACGCAGTGCAAAATTAGCTCTCAAAAGGTGTGGACTGTTTTTGTGGCAAACATTAGTGAATCGCATTGCGTGATTCATTTAAATACTCTCCTCACCATAAATATTGCGTCTGAAAGGGAAACTCTTACAAATGCATAATATGCAATAAGGTCAATTGCATATTATGCATTTGTAAGAGTTTCCCTTTCAGACGCAATATTTATGGGAGGAGAGTATTTAAATGAATCACGCAATGCGACTCACTAATGTTTGCGCTAGTCAATTTACTAGTATTTGTGGCATTATTTAATACCCAAAAAAAGCATGTCTTAACCCATTTTGCGATATGGCTGCAATTGTTGCTGCTAGGAGGAGACACCGCAGAGAACGGAGAGCATGTGGTAGAAGGGAGAAAATATTTTCCACTCGTAGTAATTTCTTTGGAATGCCAGAGGAAGACTGTGAAGAGCAGGGCGGGCGAGAGCCGTGAGGGAACGGCGCGAGGCCGGTGCGAGAGTGTTAATGATCGTCACCTGTGAGGCGCACCGGCCTCGAGTCCCTCACGGAGGAGCTCCGGGAGCATAAAAGGAGGAGCGACGACAGTGAAGGACGAGAGAGGACCAGGCCTGGATATTATTTTATGTTTTATTATGTTTGTGTGGCCGGCAGATGTCCGCGAGGGTCTGCCGGCATTACTTTAGTTTTGCTCTTTGTTTATTTATATATTAATGTTTTTGTTTGAACGTTCGCCGGTTCCCGCCTCCTTCTTCCCACATATAGGAACTGTGTTACAAAGACGTTATCCGTATATTACGTAACAAGTTGTGCCTGTGTCAACCCGCACCTGATGAGCATCAGCTCTGCTTATTTGCACTGCTCTTGGTAGATTGCGTTGGTCATTAAATTATTTAACTGCATCTGTGTTCCTTAATTTGCGCGTCAGCTGTAGATCATGCGCAAAACTTGCCAATCCCATCGGAGCATTTGCGGAATTGTGCTCTCGCAATAATTTGCCCAGTTTAGTAAATAAAAAAAAAAGGTCCATTTCGATTTTTTTTTTTCATAATTATGACAGTTGATCTCAGTTTTGATAAAGTCAAAATTGACAAAAAGTCTAAATTATTAGATAAAAAGTCATTTAATTTTGACAGACATTTGGACTTTTTAGGTTGTAAGTAATTATGACTGTCATATTGAATTTTTATGTAAAAATTACAACTTAGTATCTCATCTCTATTTTTTTAATCTTATAGTTATGTGATTTTTTTTATGTCATAATCATGATTTATCAAAGCATGATTCTTATGTGGAGGAAATGGGCTTCCATACTCATGATATCATCCGAAGGACTGTTTTTGCTAATTTTGTAGAATAGAAAGTAGTAAAGAACTGCACTCCATACAAACTGTTTCAACTTATAATTTTACATTTTTTTTACAGCTTATCATCAATGCATGCTTTTATTTAGTGGATATAATGGGCTTTACTTTTTAATTTTGGAACACCTTTATAATACTGAACACCAGCTCAGTAAAATACTGTAAACATTAAGTTTTCGGTCATTATGTGCAGCCCTGTTCAGAAGCGTCCAAAGAAAGACACCCGAGTGAAGCACACCCGTGTGGAACGCATGAGAAGACTCTACATGCAGTGCAGATCTCCAGGTGATTTTGGTCTTGTAGATCAGTCTGTGTGTTCTTTCAGAGATCGCATCTCACCTCAGTTTCTATGTGTATCCCACTAGAACTGCGGATCCCTCAGATACCTGGTCCTGCTCAGGGTTCAGATGGGCAGGAAAACTGGGAGCAAGAAATGGGCGAACTGGTGAAATGGACCCACTCTCTTTCTTTGAAAGAATTGGATGACCTATGACCTCTAGCACAAATTTAGATAATATCAGGTGATCCTATAAACACAAATCAGAAACTTTTAAACTGATTTAAGAGCATCATATCTTAGATATATTTATTTTAGCATATTTTACTGGATTTACAGTACAATATACTGAATGTCTTTAGGACACATTTAACACCCAGTAACACTTTATTAAAAAAAAAAAAGTTAAATGAAATGACAAGTATGACAGTATTCATCCACTCCCCATTCTATCTATCTATCTGTCTGTCTTAGATATTCCAGTAAAATACAACAAATATGTCTCCTGTGATATTAAGGCACTTCTGCATTTTACCTTTCAAAAATTAATTTAGGTTAAGTGCTAAGTGTAGGTTGTTGTGTTAACCAATAAGAATACACTGTATAAACAGAGTGTT
This sequence comes from Anabarilius grahami, assembly GCA_003731715.1. NCBI lineage: Eukaryota > Metazoa > Chordata > Actinopteri > Cypriniformes > Xenocyprididae > Anabarilius > Anabarilius grahami. Next base: position 1,684,467 of record RJVU01064619.1, read on the forward strand.
TTGGAGGTAGGTGATTAACTAGCAATGATTTATAGAGAAAGTAACTTGCATAATAGTTAATGCATAATAGAAGGTATAGAAAAATACAAAATGAATCTGAATTCTGTAGGTGAAACTGATGTGATGAAAGGAAGTTAGATGCTTTCTCTAGAGAGGAGAAACATAAACTCTTCAATCAGGCTGCTGAAGTCCACTCTGTTTTCTGGGGCTTGACTCCAGCATTTGACCATCTGAGCGTACACCTGCAGCCACAGAGACATATTTTGGAGAATCTAGCCATAATACAGTATAATATAATATCTGTACATTTTGTGCACAAATGCACCAAATAACAGCCCTTCCATAGACTAAAGTCCATGGGGGACTGTTTGTCAGAGGTCAAGTATCTAACCATTTCAGGGCATGAATCTGGGCGTGGCATCCTCCAGCCTTTCTCAAGAGCTTCTACCAGTCTGGCCATAGTCATCTGCCCTTGAGACCGACCAATCATCTTCAGGAAAACCTATCAGAGACATTTTTTCAGCAACGTCAAAGACTGTAGATATACAAAGACGGTGCACACATATTACTATGAATGGGAGAAAGTGCAGCATTGCGGAATAAGTCCGCCTTCTAAATAAAAAAAAAAACAAACGCGGGTAAAGTCATTGCGTCACTCTGAGACGTGCACTTAGGACTGCACATGCACATTGGCTGGTCCAGCAAAAATATGTTTTTTAATGCTATTTGAGCATAAGAAACAACATTCATGGGACAGTTTATCTGCCCGGAGGCATTGCAAATATGGACAATGAGCGAACAGACTTTCCTTGAAAGGGACTTTGGCAACATATAATAACAGGAATCAGTGAATGGGCCACTGTGTTACCTGAAGTATTCAGTGAAGTTAATATCAGGTTTGTAATGGCCAGGGGCGGCTCACCTGTGGAGGGCTGCTCTCACGGTCACAGTAGGTCATTATTTCATAGAGAGTGACCCCAAATGACCAAACATCAGATGCCTTGTAGAACTTCCGATTAATCAAACACTCTGGAGCATACCTGCACAGACAGAGGACAATTAGTGTAAGGTAGCACCTGTGGAATTAAACAATATCTGAATCAAGTTTAAATCATGGTTCTTGAGCAGCAAATCACCATCATAGAATGATTTCGGAAAGATCATGTGACACTGAAGACTGGAGTAATGATGCTGAAAATTCAGCTTTGCCATCACAGGAACAAATTACATTTTGAAATATGTTATATGTTTTTTGTTACTGTATTTTTGATCAAATAAATGCAGCCTTGGTGAGCATAAGCATAATCATACAAAAAATCTTACTGACACCAAACTTTTTCATGGCACTGTATAAATCACCGGCTAATCTGAGAACTCTTCAGAAAACATTTCTCCTTCATATAAAATAATACAGTTATATAATATTCGACAAAAGCGATTTACATGATGATAAAAATATTTAATGTCCAATCTAAGCAGAAATGGGTGCTGCTTTACCAGTACACAGGACTGTCCTGTTCTTCTGTCACTTTGTAATAATCCTTATCTTCTTTGATGCTCTTTGTCAGACCAAAATCCCCGATCTTCACAAGTGATTCATTCTCCACTAAGATGTTCCTTGCTGCTAGATCCCTATGGATGTAGTTCTGAGATCCCAGGTATTCCATTCCCTGATGAACACACAGGAAACAGTCAAAACCACAGTATCTATACTGTACACCTGTAAACTAAAATTTCAATGAAAACTGAAAATATAAAATTAAAAGTTAAATCAAAATATTAATAAATAATATGATAATATTNAATTAAAATGGAAACTGAAAATATAAAATTAAAAGTTAAATCAAAATATTAATAAATAATATGATAATATTATATAAATAATACTGACTGTGAACTAAAATGTGATCTTAAAAAATCTATGTTCTATGAATTCTATAAAAACATTTCCAAATATATTTATAAAAATTACAGTATTTAAACTGCCTTCTTTCTAGGCAGCAGTGTGACAGATGTACAGTTACTCAGTGATCGCTGCTGATGTGTGGCATATTTGGACTGAATGTAATTGCATTGGATCCAAAATATCAAACTAACTAGCATCTGAAAGCTTGTTTAGTGTATTAAAACACACACACAAAAACAAAAAACAGGTGAGTAATGGGTAAATTAGCTGCCTGTTGTATTGGTTATCAGTGTTCATTACAAGTAACATGCATTATGTAATCAGATTTTTTTTTTTTTTGACGTAATGAGTAAAGCATTACTTTATAAATTTACACAAATATTTCAAATATTTTTTACACAAATATTCATTACATGTTAATTTTCAGTTTAATTAATTTGCTTAAACACCTGAATTAAAATTCTCTCTCTTCTCCACAACACAGTCAGTTAGACAGTTAGTCAGTTAGCTCTAGGGGTCCGGAAATATTCTAAGTTGTCAGAATATAATAATATAATGTGTTTTTAAAAGAAAATGAAGGTGTATGTTAAATAGGTTATGCTGTTGAATGCATTACTGTGTTAAACACTTGCAAAAAAGAGAGAGTCTCAGCCAGGTGAGAAAAAGTCACGGAAAAGTAACATAAAACAATACTTAGGGAGTAACGCAATATTTTAAAGGCATTACTTAAAGGGGTCATGAACTGAGAAATCAACTTTTCCTTGAGCTTTTGATATATAAGAGGTCATTGTACTATAAGAATATCCTGTAAGTTTTAGAACTGAAAACTTCCTTGTTAGTCCAATAAAAGCTTTAATTGACACCAGGCCCAGCGCAAGAATGTGCCTATCTATGCGATACAGGACAAAAATAACATTACCTTTCAAAAGATCCTAATGCTGGGAATATGGTTATTTATTTTCAACAATGTGAATGTCTCAGTTGAGCTTTATTTCTATTCGGTATTTCACTGTGGATTCTTTGGTAAATCAATTGCATTTCGGCGCAGGCTTTGCAAACAGACTTTTACGATATCGAACCGACAGTAATGCAATAACATGTAAGTAACTGAGTTACTCCTACTGTTCTAATGCCTGATTTGATATGTAATGATTCATGTACAGTCAGATGTTCTTTGTCTATGTGTCAGTAAATCAAACCAGTGAACAAATCAAATAGTCAACTTCACATTGTTTTCTTGCACATAGGATAATTGTATGTAAAGTGGGAGATTGATTGATTTTGCACTGAAAAGATTGTATATAATTTCGTTGTACTTTTGTGTATAATGACAAATAAATATTCTGATTCTGATTAGTAGGATGACAAAAATGCTGTTCTTACTTAGAGTTTTTGTCTTGTTTCTAGTCAAAATATCTTAAAGTTCTTAAATCAAGAAGCATTTTCTTGACAAGTAAAAATTATTTTCTTGTTTTCAGGAAAAAAAAGTCAAAATTAAGTGAGTTTTTCCTTAAACCAAGCAAAATAATCTGCCAATGGGGTAAGCAAAATAATCTTATTTTAAACCAAAAATAAGATATATAATCTTGTTTTCAGTTTAAAATAAGATTATTTTGCTTACCCCATTGGCAGATTATTTTGCTTGTTTTAAGGAAAAACTCACTCAATTTTGACTTATTTTTCCTGAAAACAAGAAAATTATTTTTACTTGTCTAGAAAACGCTTCTTGATCTAAGAATTTTTAGATATTTGGACTGGAAACAAGACAAATATTCTAAGTAAGAACAGTATTTTTTGCAGTGAAGAAAGTGATCAAAGAACGCTCCCTTTGCAATCGTTGGAGCTGTCAATCAAACAGCACAAGTTTATCAGTGACTGAGTTCTGGACACGTGCCAAAACTCCCGCTTTATTCAACGAATCTCTTAGTTACATCGCGTTTGCGCTGTTAGTGACAATGAAAGCATTTTTTAAGTGTACAGAAATTGAGTTTCAATGACGAGATCACTGCTTTCATGCGCTCAACAACATGTCTGTGATCGGCTACAATTTTCATCACTGCAACCTTTCATGCCACGATCTAAATATAATGCCATAGATCTAAATGTAATACAACACTTTTCACGATTAGTTAACCTTGAGAGCTGTAAAAACACACCCCAGGAAACATTATAAAACAATTAACGCAGTTCATGACCCCAATTTCCCCAACACTGGTGCCTATATTACCTGACATATCTGAAGAGCATAAAGCAGCAGTCTCTTTTGTTCAGTGTTGTATTTGTTACGGGGCAGGTATTCTTTCAGACTGCCAGCGGGCAAATACTCCATAATGAGCTTGATGTTCACTCCTCCTGAGTGACACACATTCACCACAAGAAATAAGTAATACAGTCAATGTATTATATAACTGGATTATATGATCTTTTGTAACTAAGGTATATAATCTTATTCATGAAGGTGTAAGCCACGAAGATTAGATACAAATGTGAATACTGTGTGTAAACACTAAACAGAGACTTGTGTGTGAAGATGTGTTTACGACTTGCCTTCTTCATTGCAGATGCCTTTGTATTTGACAATGTTTTCATGGAAGAGGTTTCTGATGGTGTTGATCTCTCTCCTCAGGTTGCTGCTCTCATTCTCTGTTTTCAGAGATTTGACAGCCACCAGCTCACCCGTCTGATCTCCATTAGGATCATACATACACAGTTCCACCATCCCAAAATTACCCTGGACAAGATTTATAAAGAACAATATAAACATAATGAATTAAGGACACATTAATCCAAAGAGATTATGCTATTTAAGAGGGATCTCATAGTGAATGGATCGAGTGTGAAATTGGTTTAACTTGGTCCAGATTTCCAATTAGAATCCCTAGTTCAAAATTCTAAAAGGAATTTATATAGCATTCCAATAAAAAAAAAAAAAATCTATAACTTCCATATTATACTAATTTGAAATTTCATTAAATAGTGGTAATTATAATAGTCTCATTAGGAACAACAGTGTTAACTAAAACTATAAAAAATAATGTCCGTTAATTGAAATAAAGCTGAAATAAAATATAAATATTAGATAAAGAAAATTACTTAGAAAAATATTAGGAATATTGTCTTAGCAATTACCTGAAATAAAATAAGATGAAGTACTAAAATTACTACAAATGAAATAAATATGAATTAAAGCTAAATAGAAATGTTAAAAAACAAATGACTAAAACACATAACAAAATTACAAAAACTTAAACTAAGATTAAAATAAAAACAAAAAATATAAAAATAAAAGTAAATTCAAAATAATGAATATTATAATATTATATAAATACTAAAATAACACTGAATTATAAAATAACACTGAATTAAAATGTGTTCTAAAAACTCTCTGTTCTAGAATCCTGTACATGTTAAGTTTTGTTTGTTTTTAACTAAAAGTCCAGTACCTCTCCAAGTTTTCGGATTTTTTTAAGGAATCTCCTCTTGAAATCTGCAGGATCAGTCTCCTGTGGAGGAATTACCCCTGATACAAGTTCTGTAGATGAAAAATTAAACAAATACATTAAATTCAGTATAACAAATACTACCATGATGTATACTTCCAATTGTATTTTAAAATTTAAATAATACCACCTTTTAAATAAAACTTTTGAAGGAGGGTGAAGACTATAGTTTTTTTTTTTTTTTGGTTTTGGGGTGAAATATTAAATCTTTTGATGCACTTGATGACCACAATTTTTTTTCTTTTCTTAAAAAACAGTCTTAGTCATCATAGTATGATATTATGTGACAGATACCCTGCTCTCGTTGCTCTTTGATGCGGCCCAGCTCTCTCACTATGGCTCTGAAAAACGGTCTCTTCCGGGGGTCATAGTTCATGCATTGGGAGATCAGATTAGCCAGTTCACTGATGCTGGGAGTGACCAGAGTACCGCACACCTCGTAGAATCGCTCTTTCTATTTATGTACACACAGATGTTCGATTAAAAACATAGTTTAAGAAGCAAATGAAAATACATGGTTTTCAATTACAATAAAACAACGGCTGCTTTGGTCAAGTCTAAATGTAGAAACAAATTATATATGTCATCAAGGAAGAGTCAAGCACCTCTGAGAGTTTCTTTTCAGACAGAGGCACCTCGCCGTTGTAGCAGATCTCCCACAGTGTGGTCCCAAACCCCCACTTGTCTGCTGCAACGCTTAATGCTTTGGGGTTATTAACACACTCTGGAGCGATCCAGGGGATCCTTTCAATACACTCTGTTCACGGGCACAATGCGCAACAAACAACAAATTTGATATGTAGAAGTTTTTATTTTTCTTCTCACCAACATTTAGATATTTAAATTGAATAAAACATCAACAATAAAAAGAGCTAGCTAAGCTAGCAGATCACCTTAAAGATTAAAAATTAAAAACGTATCATTTACTCGCCCTCATGACGAACCAAACCCATAAGACTTTCATTCATCTTTGAAACACAAAAGATATTTTTAATGAAACCTGAGAAATGTCTGTCCCTCCATTGACGGTCTACACAACTACTGATTTGATGCTTCAGAAAGTTCAAAAAAAGAATCCATATGAATCAGCGGTTTAGTCCAAATTTTCTGAAGAGACACGATCGCTTTATATGATGAACAGATTGAAATAAAGCTTTTATTCACATATAAATATTGATCACCGAACATAAACAGAAGCTCAACTGTACTTGATTGACATGCAAGAACAAACCTCAATGGTTCTTGCAGAAGCTCAAACATGCTTCGTAACACATGAGAAATGAACCTCATTGGTTCTTGCGAAAGCTCAGACATGTTTCGTAACATACGAAAAATTAACCTCATTGATTCTTGCGAAAGCTCAAACTTGCTGCGTAACACACAAGAAATGAACCTCATTTGTGTGTGTGGAAGCTCAAATAAGCTGCATAACACTAAAATTAAGCTAATTGGTTCTCACATGTCAAGAAAGCCTGCTTGATCTTCAGTTTTTTGAATGTTTATATGTGAATAAAAGCCTAAATTAAAGTTATTCATCATATAAAGCAATCATGTCTTCAGAAAATTTTGACTAATACGCTCAATTGGTATGTATTAGTTTAACAATCTCTTTATTAACTTTTTGAAGCATCAAAGTGGTAGTTGCGTAGATAGTCAACTGAGGGACAGAAAACTCTCAGATTTCATTTAAAATATCTTAATTTGTGCTTCAAAGATAAAGGAAAGTCTTATGGGTTTGGAACGACATGGGGGTGAGTAATTGATGACAATTTTTCCATTTTTGGGTGAACTAACCCTTTAAAACTCTACAGATGTTGCTGTCAGTTTGTTCTGCTGTTAACACTTTCTCCGACAAGCGGATGCAATGAGACTTGTTTTTCTGTTTGTTCATGTGACGTTTGGCATAAAGTCTATGGGCTCTGTCAGAAACTGTCAAACTTAGTCAACACTAATACACAGATTTACCTTTCCCTCGCTACAATAACATTACAAAACATAGTGAAGTTGACAAGTCAAAATATGTTCAGAAATGTAAATATATTGCTACCATATTGTTCTTATAAACACTTTAACACTGTTGCTTGCTTGGTTTCTTTTTCTGTCATGTGACAAAAAAGACCTTTTCTGTTTCTTTTTCTGTAGGCACACTACCATTCAAAAGTTGGGGGTCAGTAAGTTTGGGGTTTCTTTAAAGAAATTAAAACATTTATTCCGCAAGGACCCACTGAATTGATTGAAAAGTGACAGTAAAAAATTATTTCAAATAAATGCTTTTCTTTCAAACTTTCTATTCATCAGGGAATCCTGAAAAAAAATCACGTTTCCCACAAAAATTTTAAAAATTTTAATGATGCTGAAAATTCAGCTTTATCATCACAGGAATAAAGTTACATTTTAATACATTAAAATAGAAAAGTTATTTTAAAATGTAATAATATTTTAGTATATTACTGTTTTTATTGTATTTTTATATAATAGAAGCAGTCTTGGAGAGCATTAGAAAAAAAAAAAAAACTGACCACTTACTGACCACAAATTTTTGAAAAGTAGTTCAGCGCCGCCACAGTGAGTTCTCATTGGTGTATATTAACATTAAATATGTTCTGACTGGATGTGATTTTGTCACACCAAGCAGCATTTCAGTATTAGTGAAACTGAAAAATAAATTGTCACCGACACTTGTTTGATGTAACGGTATACAGAGCCTCTATGGATAAGTGTGTATGAGCATTTGTTACCCCTTCGGCTGAGCACAGAAATGGACAATCCAGGATCACTCAGTTTAATGAAAGGACCACCCTGTCCTTCCAGACCATCCAGCTTCAACAGGATGTTTTTAGCGCAGACATAGCCGTGGACAAGCCTATTATCCTCCTGAAAGAGAGAAAATAAGACAGTCTTAAAGTAAAATGTCTAGGTGGATAAACTGTCCAGTGATTGCAATAAAGAAAAAGTGTCAATAAAAGGCTAAAATTTATTTATAAACAGTGTGGCCTAATCTTGCATTATTGTTTCTTTGGGAAAAAAAAAGAAAATTGAAAATATAAAGCTAATACAAAATAATATTATATAAATAATTCTAAAATAACATTGACTGGGGACTAAAAATGTGTTATAAAAACAAATCTATTTTCTATGTATATTTATGACGTGTGCACCTTAGATATACCATTAGAATCACCCATAACTTATAAATATTTCACAGAATGTAAACAAGGGTGAAACAAGGTCAAGTTCAAACTTAAATAATGTACCAAATAACTGAGGACACTGGAAAGCTGCTCCGCAACTTGGAACTTCCAGGAGGGTGTGAGATCAGAGCGATGGTTTCTCATAAACAGATCCAGAGGGCCGTGCTGAACAAACTCCTCCACCATAATGACTGGCAGAACAACAGCAATGAGACATGAGATCATCTGCAGTAAAAGGCTGACCTATTCCTTTAACTTTAAAAATACAAATAAGTATTGTTGCATTTTTGTCAAGTGGAGCTACTTACTGTCCATGCTGTGCATGCATATGCCATACATCAGAGCCATGTGTTTATGGGATATCTTTTGCATTACACTGACTGTGTCCAGGAAGGCCTAAAAGAAGTAGAGCAGTATTTGTCAAAGCAATTACTCATTATTTACTCATGTATCAAAAGATGGGTTGCTACTTACAGAAATGTAATTGTGTCCTGCTCCCAGAATCTTCAGAACCACATCCACCACCTCATGGCCTGGAAAAGCCTCATCATCCTCATTTCTCAACTTCAGCTTCCCAGCATAGATGTTTGTGTGAGTGCCTTGACCCAGGTGTTTCTCCTATTTTACAAGCATCAGCTTCATAAGACGGACCATTCTTTCTATTTCTATGCTCCAGATCAATTTTATCTAGTTGTCCCTGCTGGAAAATCCAACATAAACTGGAACACAATAGCTGATCTGAACTGGTAGACCACCATAAACCTGGTCTATCCAGCTTCAAGAGTGCAAAACTTTCTTAATCAGTATTTTTGTCTTGTTTTCCAGTAAAAATATCTAAACATCTTTAGAAACAGATAAATTGACTTGACTAAATTGATATGTACTGTAAAACAAGACCATAAAACTTGCTTTCAGAGTATACATTTTAAATATATTTTTTCTGTTTTTAAACATAAATCTCACTAACATGGCTTAGATTTATGCTTAAATCATGTCTTATTATTTTAGGCAATTTTTTTATTTTATTTTTTTTCCCAAGAAAATGTATTTTTACTAGAAACCAAGACAAAAATACTAGATACTGTAAAGTCACCATGAAATCAAAATAGACAATTCTTATTTTTTATAAAATATTCCAGTATTTATTATAAATGATTTATCCATGCACTTTTTTTTTTTTTATTCATGTGCTCTCATAATCTTTAATCAAAATTGATGTTTTGCTGCTTTTTTTCTTTAGCAGTGCAACATAATGGCTGCCACAGCTGCCCACTTTGGTCAGATCTTCCAGCAGGACACAAGAAATAACTTCTCACTATAAGAAAATGTGTTTGTTTTCTAGTAAACAGATTTAACTTTATTTATATCATGCACATAAGCACAGTTTTTGATGTCCAACCTGGGTAATTTCCTCTCTGAGGATCTTATGGAAGATTGTAGGATGATTATAGGAAGAGCGTGATGATGCTGAATCTTTTCTGGTCATCAAGACGAGGTTGGATTGCTCTGTAAAGCAGCGAATTGAAGATTATTCATGTTTCTGCCATCTTTTAAGACAGCATGATTTTAGTCACCCTGTTAAGAACAGTTACTTCTGATTTTGACAGTTGATTCGTTCTAAGAAGAAAACTCAAGACTACAATCAAGGTGTTTCGGGGAATTCAGAAACAGTGCTTACTAATATAGAGAATAACTCCCTTTGAAATGGACTCTGTAACTTTTTCCTTCTCTAACATCAATATTACTCACTAAAGAAAGTTGAAAATGTAAAAAACGAGTAATAGGTCCTCTGTAAATTATTTCATTAAGAAAGACAAACATTATAAACCTCTGACTTCTGCAATACTTCTGAATTCTTCTCAAAATATCACTGTTGGAGGGAAGCTCCAGTACCTCTTGGTTGGGGTGGGCAGCCACGCGCAAGTCTTAAGCTGGTGTGGTCTGTTGTGAGATACTGGCAAGACAGGTGGTTCGTCAGCTCTCTCAGAGTGGGTTTCACAATATCTGTCCCAGTCAGGAGGTAGCCCTTTGCGCTCACTTTAATCTGGAAGTTCTTGAAGGATTTGGTGATGCCGCCATGACAATCCGTCTAGAAGAAAATTTTTGATTGATTGAAGATTTGATTGATTTAGTTATTCTGAGGTAAACATGGAAAAATTGTGACATTTCCCCCTAAAGTTCAACAGATTATTGTGCAAACTTATTTTCATATAACATATGTTCTTTAAAGGCCAATTCACACTGCACTGACAGACACAGACTAATGGCAACAGTCACCAGATTTCAGTGCGTCACTTCTCAGACATTCCAAGACAGACAAACGCCAATTCAGTAAGTTCAGTCGGCGAAAACAAGCTTTGACAGATGCCAACAGACACCGACAGGGGTAAGACACTGATCTGACAAAACCCAATGCAGCATTTGTTGGTGCAGTGTGAATTGGCCTTTATTCTATATTTTCTTGAGATACTCAACTTTTACTGAAAGCTCTTTTTTCACCAGTAGCATGTACAGTAACTGTGTATACTAGGCTTGCTGCGATAGTCTGTGTTACTGGTGTTACCGGTTACATCACTTGCCCGCCGCGGCACCGCCCCCACCGTCGTTTTGATTTTTTATAGTGGTAAAATCATTTAGTTCAGTTAGAGAACAGAAACTACTATTAAAGGATTAGTTCACTTTCAAATAAAATGTTCCTGATAATTTACTCACCCTCATGTCATCCAAGATGTTCATGTCTTTCTTTCTTCAGTCGAAAAAAAAATATAGGTTTTTGATTGAAAACATTCCAAGATTATTCTCCTTATAGTGGACTTCAATGGCCTCCAAATGGTTGAAGGTCAAAATTACAGTTTCAGTGCAGCTTCAAAGGGCTTTAAACAAGAAATAAGGGTCTTATCTAGGGAAACGATCTGTCATTTTCGAAAAAAAATGTAACTGTATATGCTTTATATAAACAAATGATCGCCTTTGTAAGTGCTTCCGCCAAAACCGCATTTCCGTATTCTTCAAAAAGTTTACGCTGTATGTCCTAGCCTTCCCTATTCTACTTACGGAACGAACGCAGCGCCAGTTACATTTTTTCCGTAAGTAGAATAGGGAAGACGTAGGACATACAGCGTAAACTTTTTGAAGAATACGGAAAGCGGAAGCACTTACAAAGGCGATCATTTGTTTATATAAAGCATATACATTTAAATTTTTTTCAAAAATGACCGATCGTTTCCCTAGATAAGACCCTTATTCCTCGTCTGGTATCATTTAAAGCCCTTTGAGTAGAATAATCCTGGAATGTTTTCATCAAAAACCTTAATTTCTTTTCGACTGAAGAAAGAAAGACATGAACATCTTGGATGACATGGGGGTGAGTAAATTATCAGGAAAATTTTATTTGAAAGTGGACTAATCCTTTAAAGACTGAATGTGTCTGCTCAATGCAGCGTGATCCGAATGAGAGTTGCAGCACAAATCAGCAGCAGGAGTCAGATTTCATTTATCATGAGAGTGAGGAGCTGACTGACAAGACGATGGCGGAAGATTTGGTTTCAAAGCTAAATGTAAAAGCACCTATTTAAGGGAGTTTCATACTTGTACGTGAAACGTAGCACAAGGTGCACTTCATTGAAAATGTATAAGTGCCACTATCGAGCCATTTTGCCCCGCCCAATTAACCCATAACAGATGTAAATTTTCACCACTTCTGATGCGTGTGCAAAGTTTCATGAGTTTTCGAGGACGTTTAGGCCCTCAAAAATACGATTCATTTTGGAGAAGAAGAAGAATTAAAGCTGCAAGCAGCGATGAAAGGGCCCTCGCACCCGGGCTCACCACCACCTATTGGCCTTAGGAAAACAGTGAACAGTTGGCGACATGCATGCAAGCGAATAAATACAGGAGAATTATGGCAAAGTCATTTCAAAGTGCAACACTTCCTGCTGCCAACAGGTGGTGCTTTGACCGTAATAGATGTCTTATCAGTACAAACATCACTGTACTGTTTTGTTGCTGTGTTTTTTATTAAGAATAATAATGAACCCACCATTGAAGCAATTGCAGCCCCCGAATTGGCGCTAATGGGAAAGTAAAATGCGCATTGCCAAACCAGCATTCATAATGGTATGTGTCCACTGGTGCGGAGCAGAGCGAGCATTTTCAGTTAATTTAAGGAATTGACGACAATGTCATCCACCCCCGCCCCCTCTCAAAGGCAAGATACAAAAGAAGGAAAAACTACAATGTCATCCACCCCCACCCCCTCTCGATGAAACCGGTTTTACCAGTGTTGTCAAGCGTCGATTAACCGGTGGGAAAATTTCCTCTCCATCACATCCCTAGTGTATACCTCATTGCATATGACAGTCAGGAAAATTTGATCGTAGTCATGAGTGCTCCAGCGCAGCAGGTACATGCCCTCTTCATAACCTTCCTGCTTGAGTTTATGGCTGGCATATTCATTACTGAGGGGTACAAAAGAGATACCATTACCAAAGACATTATTGTCTATCTTTTGGTTATTGGTTACATTAGACAATTGTAGATGCTGATAAAACATACTGAGCAATTTAATTAGAGCTATAGACCTAATTCAGAGCAGCACCATGGCAGGTATGAAAGCGAGGCTGTGAGGGATAGACTTACTGTGTTTTTAATGGCATCTGCTGTAAAAAGCTGTATAAAGCTCCTTGATCACTTATAATTTTCCACAGTTCATACTGACTGAAGATTTTTCTCTACTGAAATTTCTTGGAAAGATATTTTTGCAGTGTTTCGTCAATACAAAAACACATCCAATAAAAGGACAACCCACTGAGAGATGTATGTCTATCCCACACAGCCTCGCTTTCATTCCTGTCAAAGATGGCGCTGCTGTAAATAAGGTCTATAGAATGTTATATGAATTATGGGATGAATTAAAGTTTAATTATTACACTACAATTAAAGTGTTTGAGGTCAGTAATATTTTTTTATGTTTTTGAAAGTCTCTTATGCTAAAAATAAAATAGAGTACAAAAAGTAATATTGTGAAATATTATTACAACATATTACTACTTTTATTATTATTACAAAATAACTGTTTTAAAATATTTAAAAATGAAAATGTTTAAAAATATTTTTTTTCTGTGAATTTTTTTTAGCATCATTTCAGTCTTCAGTGTCACATGATCCTTCAGAAATCATTCTAATATGATGATTTGGCGCTCAAGAAACATTTCTTAATATTATCAAGGTTGAAAACAGTTGTGCTGCATAATATTTTTGAGGAAACGGTGATACATTTTGCATGGTTCTTTGATGAATAGAAAGTTAAAAATAAAAGCATTTATATGAAACAAAGCTTTTGTAACATTACAAATGTATTTACTGTCACTTTATTATTTACTTTAAAACATTTCTTTTTGTGTTTTACGGAAGAAAGAAAGTTTTGGAAGATTTGAAACAACATGAGCTAATTTTTGAGTGTAATATTCCTTTAAACAGGATGAGTGAATGTAGGTACTAACTTAATTGGACCATGGCAGCCCTCTCGTAGGTTAATTTCCAATGAGACAGGAGCCACATCCCTGCAGAGGAAATGATGTGCATCTACTGTGAGCCTAAAATATCCATCTATAAGACTGGCAAAGGACAGCGCCTCCTCATGGGATGCCAAGATCAGCTCCTGTAGAAAATCAAGAAAATAAAACAAGGTTATACTAAAATGAACCAAAATTGACAGATTACAGATCTCATAGTGAGCCTCACCATGCTTTTATTGTCCTGTTTGTGGATGGTAACCATGGAGAATTTGATGACAAGATGCGTTATCTCATTAAAGTCTGAAAAGGGTGTCCATCTATCCCCACCTGAATCATATGATGCTTCTTTTCTCTTAGGCTTCTTTTGTTTCTTACTGTCTCTCTTTGATTCATGTCTCTCCTGGTTGGTACACAGATCTGAACAGGTCTTGGAAACAAATATTTGACATTAGAAACTGTCAAAATAGATATATTATTACTATTTAATGGATATATTATGAATACAGTTTATTAATATGTGGATATTATTTGTACTACAGCCTTCTTACCGCAGAGGGGACTTTACACCAGTGAATCCCAGAGGTGCCAGACACCAGGATCTTGTAGTCAACATCAGCAGCACAGCTGGAGTCTGTGAGCATTTGCTCATTCTCATGTATGATAAGGGAAGAGGGTTCAAACACCTCCTGGCCAAAGTGTTTCGTTAGAGTTTCTAAAGTGGACATATATTTGACCTTCAGGTCATGCGTACTGATCTTGTTGCCTTGCACAGTATTCCTGGTGAATTCCTCAAGGAACACTTTAAAGACGTTGGAGATGCGTAAACGTGTGAGAATGTTCCTGTGACGTATGGCCTGGCGTAGGACCCAGGGGATGTAATTCTTGTAACTGACAAAGATAAAGCATAACAATGAAAGTTATAGGGACTTTAATAGTTATATAATGGCGCAACATAACGACTCATTAATGGTAACGTTGCTTCTTAGATCACATGGTGTTGAAATTTCTCAGGGAAAACACAGATCATGCAATTATATTTTTGAAATATATTTCAAAATATATTTCAGACTTAAAAGAAAGTTCTTACTCAAATTCACCGACAGGAAGATTTTTTTCAATGGCATCATGGGAGATGGCCATCACAGCCATACCCAAACACTCATTTTCTATCTGCTGGATGTCACTCTCATCACAAGCGCTACGCAGCGGTGCCAGACCGCTCTGAAAGTCACTCTGACTCTGCCAAACATAAACACACATAGAAATGAGCAGCCACAACCTTCTTGAACATGTCCTTTAACATTGTCCAATGCTCTTGTCACTGTACCTGTGCATAGAGGTACGTCAGTGAAGCTACATCCAGCACAGCTGCGCCCGTAGACCCCGTCCCTCGTTTGAGAGTGTGTCTGTACACTGGAGGAGAAGTCTTGCTGTTCCCATGCCAGTTTGTAAAATAAAACCTGCACCAAAAAGGTGATTATAATGTAAATATGTAAAAGTTAAAATATCTGTTCATATCTATTCTGCCATAGCATTTGGGAACACAGTACATATATAACACAGTTCATACATAAATACGAACATATTACTCCTGTGTTAATGTCTTTACACTGGCTCCCAGTACGCTTTAGATTTGATTTTAAAGTGCTTTTGCTTGTTTTTAAATGTTTAAATGGCATCGCTCCCCTTTACCTCTCAGATCTGTTGTACGAATATCGTCCGGAAAGAACTCTTAGGTCTGCCAACCAGAGTCTGTTAACTGTTCCAAAGTCTAAATTAAAATTAAATTAAACTTTGGAACACGTTACCGATCCATATGAGAACAGCACCAACATTACATATTTTCAAATCAAAGTTAAAAACTTATTTTTTCACTAAGGCCTATGACTTGTGATGTTGTTTGCTGTCTGTTGTTTGATTGGTTTGTATTTAATGTTTTTTTAATTCCTTTACATCATTGTACAGCACATTGGTCACCTGTTGTTGTTTTTAATTGTGCTTTATAAATAAATTGAGACTTGAGATAATATGTCAGTTATGAGATAATAAGTCGAAATTGTGGTGTCATAATTATGGCATACTAAATCATAATTATGAGATTAAAATGTTGAAATTATGAGATAAAGTCAAAATTAGGTCTTTCTGTGTCATATTATTATTAGATGGAAAGTCAAAATTTTGACATAAATCATCAATATTGTCATTACGGTAATGTAAAGTAAAATAATATATGTACTGAACTGAAATATTTGGTAACACTTTATTTTAGGGTCTTTTAACTTTAACTTATTAGCATACATATTACTAGAATACTGGCTATTTATTAGTACTTATTAAGCACATATTAATGCCTTATTCTGTATCACCTTATTCTACATTCTTAATCCTACCCAATACCTAAACTTAAAGGGATAGTTCACCCAAAAATAAAAATTCTGTCATCATTTACTAACCCTCAGGTTGTTCCAAACCTGTATAAATTTCTTTGTTCTGTTGAACACAAAGGAAGATATTTTGAAGAATGTGAGAAACTGAATAGTTCTGGGGCACCATTGACTTCCATAGTATTTTTTTTTTCCAACTATGGAAGTCAATTGTGCCCCAAAGCAGCCTGGTTACAAACTTTCTTCAAAACATCTTCCTTTGTGTTCAGCCGAACAAAGAAATTCAAATTAATACAGATTTGGAACAACTTTGGGTGAGTAAATGATGACAGAATTTTCATTTTTGGGTGAACTATCCCTTTAACAACTACCTTACTAACTATTAATAAGCAGTAAATTAGAAGTTTATTGAGGGGAAAAGTCACAGTTAATAGTTTATATGTGTTCCCTTAACTAAAGTGTTACCAAATATTTATTACTGAAATATTTATTTTCATTTCAATTATTTTACAGTGCATTTGTTTTACAATCCTAGAGGGACAGAGGTCCACCCCCCACTGTAGTCTAACATATTCCTATGGGAAACGCTGCTGTACCAAACTGGGAAGGAAAAATAGATGCCAAAAGACTAAGAACAGGAATACCTCATGCGATAGAAAAGCTTCAGTCTTGTCGTCTCATCAATATTGAAGGAGTAATTGGGTGGATACCAGACCCTGCTAAATTCATCATACAGGGCAAACAAACTGCTACACAGAGGAGATATACCTGTAATAATGAGACAACAATCGGTTTGTCTTGTTTTTCTGTCATAATACAATGTTAATCTTGTGCAATAGCAGAAAAACTTACCCAACTTCTTGGCAGCTTCAACACACAGTTCCTCTGCTGTGAAAGTTCCCGAGAGATGAATAATCTGGTGTGTCTCTGGCAGGTACAAATGGATCTCGAGCCCTTGTAATATCACTGAGGCCATGATTGACTTCTTCTCAGCACTATATAGTGCTGGGCGTTTTCCATTCCAACAATTTCCTATAAATTACAGAACACTTTAGTAAAACGAATATTCTGTCATCATATAACAGCATATCCTCTTTGAAATACGAACACCTGGAGTCATTGAAGGCAGTTTAGTAGAAACTGAAAGTGTGAGAAAACGCTCAATTCACAACTAACACACTTCTCTCTTATTTCTGAATGTCATTCGAAGTCGTTAACTTATTATGTAAATCATGTAAATGAATTTTACCTTACCGTCCAATGCGAAAGATCATCTGGTTCACAGAGCGAGATTGGCTTCCGAAGAAAATGATGAAGAGTTTCTGATAAACTACGTGACACACAAGCTGATCCTGATTGGCTGCTTGACGTTTCCCTCACTTGACGTCAACTTTAGTTAACCCNGGAACTATTGAGAGGCTCCACGAGCCGCCATTGCTGTAAAAAAACGTTCCATTGGAGTCTATGGAGTTGTCGCAACTCTCTCTCTATATGGCTCTGGTTAACCCTATATTCAACAGAGTTTCTGTCACTGTAACTCTGATCATGGTTTGGTCTATGCCGACCCTTTAAGGCAAAGTCTGTACGTCATTTCCAGTGAAAACTCTTTGTGGTTGCACGGTGTAACTAAGAAATGCGTGTTTAATAACGTCCACAATATGGCAGTTTATATTCTCCGATCTTGTCGTTTTGTTTAGTTTAAGTTTATTTCCCTTTAATGTGTATTGCTTTAGTTTTCCACAGTACAAACTATATTCGGTTAAATACATAGCTATATGCATGTTTAACATGAATTATTATAATATTCATTATTATTATTATCAGACACACAGATAGATAGATAGATAGATAGATAGATAGATAGATGATGGATGGATGGATGGATGGATAGATAGATAGATAGATAGATAGATAGATAGATAGATAGATAGATAGATAGATAGATAGATAGATGATGGATAGATAGATAGATGGATAGATAGATAGATAGATAGATAGATAGATAGATTGATTGATAGATAGATAGATGATGGATGGATAGATAGATAGATAGATAGATAGATAGATAGATAGATGATAGATAGATAGATAGATGATGGATGGATAGATAGATAGATGGATAGATAGATGGATAGATAGATAGATAGATAGATAGATGGATAGATAGATAGATAGATAGATAGATAGATAGATAGATGGATAGATAGATAGATAGATGATGGATGGATAGATAGATAGATGGATAGATAGATAGATAGATAGATGGATAGATAGATAGATGATGGATGGATAGATAGATAGATGGATAGATAGATGGATAGATAGATAGATAGATAGATGGATGGATAGATAGATAGATAGATAGATAGATAGATAGATAGATGGATAGATAGATAGATAGATAGATAGATGATGGATAGATAGATAGATAGATAGATAGATAGATAGATAGATAGATAGATAGATAGATAGACTGTAAATAATAATCTTTTTTTATTATCATTGTTGTTGTACTTGTTTTTCTGAAATGCTTCAGATCAGTGGATTTCTCATCTTGTAGATTTTGAAAGGCTGTACCTTTAAGGGTGTATCAGTAGTTGAGGAGGAAATAGGAAGTCAGTCCATTAACATTTAGCACATAGATAAAAACAAAAGGCGTTTGTGAGTGATGGCAGGAATAAAAGGTAAAGTTAAACCGTAACTCTTGATGTGATCAGCTCTTAATAATATTTTACACAAAACCTCACCGATCATTTTACGAGTGCTTTCGATCGACACCTAAAAAGTCTTGTAAACTCTGTTGAGTTTAAGCTAGCGATTGTTACATGAATCTTTACATCGAAGTAAAATATAATCGCAAACGGTGCAAACTGATTAAGTAAAGTCTATAAAGTGCCATGGGGTAAATAATAAGTTGTCAACTAGGGTTCAAGTTTAGCATACGTAGGTTTACTTTAGTTACTTTTACTGTTGTGGTCGAGTCTTTTTTTTCTATTCAGTAACTAAACCAATAAAAATTAAATCAATAAATGATCTTATACATGGAAAAAAAATCACAAAATAAATGTATTTACAGTCTGTTTACTTAAAGTACGTCATGTCTGCAGTTGCAAGCTATTGCCGCAAAGGGGCAACAAATACACGTCATGTTTCAGTACTGAAAGCCTTGGCCTTGACTTATATGAATTATTATTCCTTTTTAGCTCTTGTTGCCTTGTCCTTCAGTGGTGCACTTGGACTGACCTTTCTTCTTTTGGGATGTGCACTGGAACAGTTTGGGTAGGTCCATGTTTTTGTCATCAGTAGGGATTTTAATTGACTGAAGTGCAGAAATTCAAGAGACTGTAACTTCTGCTTCTTTCCTCACAGACAGTACTGGCCCATGTTTGTCCTGCTCTTCTACATCCTGTCACCTATACCAAATTTAATAGCCAAGAGGCATGCAGATGACACTGAGTCAAGCAACGCATGCAGGGAGCTTGCATACTTCTTAACCACCGGTATCGTGGTGTCAGCCTACGGGCTCCCCATCGTGCTTGCACGAAAATCTGTGGTGAGAACACAATATATGTACCTTTTTAAAGGATTAGGTCACTTCTGAATGAAAATTTCCTAATAATTTACTCGCCCCCATGTCATCCAAAGTGTTCAAGTCTTTACTTTTAAGTTGAAAAGAAATTAAGGGTTTTGAGGAAAATATTCCAGGATTTTTCTCCATATAAGTGGACTTCAGTGGGGTACAATGGGTGGAAGGTCCAAACTGCAGTTTCAGTGCAGCTTCAAAGCGCTCTACGTGATCCCAGACGAGGAATAAGGGTCTTATCTAGTGAAACGATTGGTCATTTTCTAAAAAAAATGTAATTAAAAATGTATATACTTTTTAACCACAAATGCTCGTCTTGCACTGCTCTGCGATCCGCCACGCATTGCGTAATAACGTTAGAAAGCTCACGCGTGTCCTGTCAAAGAAAAGCTTACCGGAGTCCTAAAAGCGCGTGTTTCGAAGAAATTGACAGGCATGTGTGTCAGTATACGTAGCCAAAAAAAGAAATGAGGGGCTGCCCATAACCAGAGCCGTCATCCAGCTAAAAGCACTGGATATTGCCAAAGAGCCCCTCTTTTCTTATTTCGGCTACGTATACTGACACACTTGCCTGTCAATTTCTTTGAAGAAGCCGCTTTGATGCGGTGTAACGGTACGTGTCCACTGGCGCAGAGCGAGTGTTTAATTCGATTCATTGGAGAACTGAGCGTGAAGCATAGAAAGGAATTGAAAATATAGAAATGAATTGAAAACGTTCGCTCTGAGCCAGTGGACACGCACTGTAAGAATGATGTGGCGTAATGGATTAGCATTACGCTGCAGAACATATCTTGCCCAGTGCTTGCCCTTCGGCTACAGGGAGAAACTGCTGTCTTTTTAGCTTTATGTGATCAGCCTAAGGAAAAAATATTCATATCCTCTTTTCTAAAAGGTACATCTTGAAAAAGGGGGGGTCGTCTTATAATCAGGGTTGTCTTATATTCGGAACAATATGGTAAGTTTCCATTAGTTCCATTTTGAAGGAGAACGAGACACTGCATCATGGAGTTGATGCTATGGGAACACTCCTTTTGAACCGGAGGTAGTGGGATTTTACTGTTAGTGCTCCGCCTGGGCAGTACTGCAGTAGCATCCCATTTCCTTATCTGTCACAATATTTGATGGAGAAGTATCAATCTGCTTCTCTTTTAATTACATTCATATTGGAAATGGCATTTTGGCACTTCCCTCTGACGCCCCCTCCTGGTTATGGAGGCTGCATCGATCTGTTTCCCTAAATGGATTGGCAGTACAGCAATGAAAATGTGCATTCCGCTTCTGCGTCTCACTCCTTCATTTGTTGCCCCGCCAGTTTATACCTGGAGGTGTTAATGTGGACATAGTTGGAGGATTATGTTAACACGTTTCCTAGCGGTTCACGAGGAGTACTGAGACAGAGCATAAAAGTGGACTTAATCGTGGTTAGCGACCCACTCTTTGTTATTTGCATGAACTGTAGGAATGGGCAACCGTCAGCTGATAACAGCTACTTGGTTGGGGTGTACAAGAGCTCCACAGCACTCCACCCTCTCAGCAGCCCCTCCAATTCACACTGGAGATTCTAGTCAGGTGATTTGATGTTCACTCTCTCCCTAGGACACCCAATACTGGGTAGAGCCCTTCCCTAGGGGTTCGGCAATGAAGTTCTTTGGTGTGAAGAACATTGCTATGTTCTTATGTAGAGCATACAGTTTTTGCTTCAAATCAAAGTTTGTGGTGTTGTGATTCACCTCGTAGCGGATTGGCTTGGTTCATGGCTTCTAACTCTTTAACAAAGACTTTTTTAAATCCCTATGGGGAAAAATGAATGGAAAAAATACTTCTGGAACCAGTGCCACTGAAAAAGGGGCGAGCACTGTATGCAGGTATGATGTCACTTTGTTGGCCAATCAGCAGTTGGCATCACACTGGCTCCCTCAACAAAAACCCAATAGGATTTTTCCATAGGCTTTTTGATTATCGCAAAAAAAAAAAAAAGCTCTGTGATCAACAAAAGTTTATGATTTACACATTTTGTCCATCAAGATAATTTTCACAGATGAACACAACTTTTATGAATTTTGAAGCCTAAATGCAGTTGCCAGAAGTAAAAAGCTAAAGGTAGGCTATATGCGAACTATACCAGGGCCCGTATGTATAAAGCTGCAAAGAGTAAAATTTTAAAAGTGTATCAAAATTCTAAGAATGACGTAATTTTACTCTTATTCCTAGACTTAAGAATAAGTATGATTCATAAAGGTTCCTAAGTGTCAAGACTAGGTCTTAGCTCCTAAATTATTTAGGAGAGCTGCAGAGGTCTCCTAACCTAGTTAGGAGTAACAAGATGGCAGCAAAGAAGAGGAGACACACGCTTTCCAATGCAGATATGAAGTATTGGAGTTATATGATGACATGGAGTTGATAAAATGATATAAACTTGATTGTCAATTCTTTCTGTAACTGACTTAATAAGAAATGTAATAACTTTAAATAAATGTAATACATTTAATAAATATCACTTAAACAATAATTAATGTTTAATGCATTTTAATACATTTAATGACTTTGAATAAACTTTTTATAACTTTAAATGTAACAACTTCTCCCACTCTACAAATCAATGCTCTGACTGTAGAAATGAAATAGTAATTACCTTTTTTGGTAACTGTATAAATTGCAGCAGTGCACCGGTGATGACTCTGACCCATCAGTCCACAGTAATCAGGCTCTTAAATATTACTGTTGCTAAACTTACTACACCAAACATAGTGGACAAAATTGATGTGCAAAGGGTTTTTTTTTTTTTTGGTTTTTTTTTTTAAATGACCCTACAATTTTGCTTAAACCATCAAAACATGAGGAAAATATTTTTTTATTTTTATATTATTTAAATGTTTTAAAATACGAGGGAAGAATAAAACACTAAACTAAGCAAAGGTATATATCTGACACAATTTTTGGCAAAAAAAGGGAAAACTACAGCTACAGGTTTCAGAAAAACAAAAAAGCTTTTAATATTTCATTGGTCCTCTCTTGTTTTTGCATATGTTCATAATTTCTTTGCATGACAGCCTGGCCAAAAATAATTTGAAAGTTCATTTCATTATCACACATGAAACAATTGACTCCAAGCACAGCTACACGATATGCTTATATCATTAAACACATTTTTTTAAAATATTTGAATTTAGGTTGAAGATGTCGATTTTCATATGGCTGGACATCACATTTGGCCACTACTCTATGGCAGTTCATTGACTTTCCAACTGACCATCAAACAATGTGGCAAAAGCAAGCCACTTTTATGTTGATGTTGTTGGAGCCATTGATGGAACTCGTGTTCACATCATCGCTCCAACTGTAAATGAGGAGTCATATATTAATAGAAAAAGATTCCACACTATCAATACTAATTTGTGATAATTTTGCACAATGCAAAGCTATTTAAAAAAATAAATTAAAATATTAAAACATTTCAGTGTCTTTTTAAAAAGGTTTTTTATAATAACATTAAATTATTGGTGTTGTGCTGCTGTGACTTCACCCTTGCAGGCTCGCTATTGGCTGATTCAGAGGTGGAGGGCGGCCATTTTGTGTTGACATCATTGTAGTCCTTAGTTCACAACACTTAAAAGATTAGTCCACTTTCAAATAAAATGTTCCTGATAATTTATTCACCCCCATGTCTTTCTTTCTTCAGTCGAAAAGAAATTAAGGTTTTTGATGTAGGACTTTTCTAAGAGTAGGAGACTTTTATAAAGAAGCCAAAAGCAACGTTTAGTAAAGTATAAGACTGATTCTTAAGTGCAGACTTAAAGGATTAGTTCACTTTCAAATAAAATTTTCCTGATAATTTACTCACCCCCATGTCATCAAAGATGTTCATGTCTTTCTTTCTTCAGTCGAAAAGAAATTAAGGTTTTTGATGAAAACATTCCAGGATTATTCTCTTTATAGTGGACTTCAATGGCCTCCAAATGGTTGAAGGTCAAAATGACAGTTTCAGTGCAGCTTCAAAGGGCTTTAAACGATACCAGACGAGGAATAAGGGTCTTATCTAGCGAAAGGATCGGTCATTTTCGGAAAAAAAAAATACAACTGTATATGCTTTATAAACACAAATGATCGCCTTGCACGTGCTTCCGCTTTCCGTATTCTTCAAAAAGCTTACGCTGTATGTCCTATGCCTTCCCTGTTCTACTTACGGAAAAAAATGGAACTGGCGCCGCGTTCGTTCCATAAGTTGAATAGGGAAGGCGTAGGACATACAGCGTAAGCTAAATAAGACCCTTATTCCTCGTCTGGTATCGTTTAAAGCCCTTTGAAGCTGCACTGAAACTGTAATTTTGATCTTCAACCATTTGGAGTCAATTGAAGTCCACTATAAGGAGAATAATCCTGGAATGTTTTCATCAAAAACCTTAATTTCTTTTCGACTGAAGAAAGAAAGACATGAACATCTTTGATGACATGGGGGTGAGTAAATTATCAGGGAAATTTTATTTGAAAGTGAACTAATCCTTTAAGTCTGCACTTAAGAATCAGTCTTATACTTTACTAAACGTTGCTTTTGGCTTCTTTATAAAAGTCTCCTACTCTTAGAAAAGTCCTACTCTTTACAAATAATTTTTTGACACTTAAGTCAAAACTTAAGACTATTCTTAAGAGCATTTCTGAGAAGTTTTATACATACGGGCCCGAGTCCTACGACTTCAACGTCACCACCACTAAGCTTCCGACAACTCTTTCAGTTTTTATCTAAAAAAACATTGTCCCAAAATGTTTGAGTTAGAATAGATTATAAGAGCACAATTAAAAGCATAATGAGGCTGTAAATGCAGAGTTTACCTGTTCTGCGTGATGACGTTTAATGTCCCCAACAGCCTCTGTAATCCCATTTAGTCCAATTTTTGTAGTCACATTAACTTGTTAGCCTTTTTCAAGACTTGTAAAAGCTTAAAAAATCACAAGTGGGTTAATACTGATGTATTTCATATCACAGAATAAAACATGAAAGTATCTTGAGCTTGTGTTAACCTCAGACCTTATTTCAGCCAATCAACCAAAAACCCATTGACTTGGGGATGATGGAACTAGAAGTGCTAAAATGCTAACTCCTTTCTGTGTTTTGGCCTACAAATTTACGTCATATCTGCACCACTCTATAGACCTTATGTAGCCCCGCCCCTTTCAGCGCTGCGCTCATTGTGTTCTGTCTTCCGGTTTATATCTCCACTGCATGAAGGTAAAATCTTACAGATTTATGAATGAACCGCTTGTTTTAAAATCTTCCCGGTCTACTGACATTTGTCATGACATCCACTTCAAACATTGCAATGCTCAATATTACTTTTGTTAACTCTACAAAAAGTAAATCCTCTTCACAGGCTAATTCCTCTTTGACAGCAATGCAATAAACAGAGCTACCGCAAAAACGGAAGTTCAAATACACAATTCTACACAATTGGGGCAGTCGTGGCCTAATGGATAGAGAGTCGGACTTGTAACCCAAAGGTCATGGGTTTGAGTCTCAGGTCCGGCAGGGATTATCTGTGAGGGGAGTGAATGTCCAGCGCTCTCCCCGCCTTCAATACCACGACTGAGGTGAGACCCTTGAGCAAGGCACCGTACCCCCAACTGCTCCCCGGGCGCCGCAGCAATGGCTGCCCACTGCTCCGGGTGTGTGTTCACTGCTGTGTGTGTGCACTTGGATGGGTTACATGCAAAGCACAAATTCCGAGTATGGGTCACCATACTTGGCCACATGTCACTTCACTTCGCCACATGTCACTTCACTTCACTTTCCTTCACTTAACTTTTCACAAGTGCGCTTTCACTGCACACTTGTTTCTCTGGCGCACAAGGGCCCTGTTTAAACATGGTACTAAAATACATTTTGGTAAATCGGATCACAAGGGAGACACATACACCTGTGTTTACACCTGGTGACTTTCAACCACTTTTGTCCGGATTTCTTCGAGGGGAGGTTCTATGGGCGAGTAGAGTGGATTCGTTACCGGTTTCTGGCTACCAGTTTCTCTGTAGATGGCTAAGCGCTTTATTTGAGCAACGTAAACACAAATTAATAATAAAATTAAAAGAAATATCTGATCATCCTCCATAACAGGGTTGTTGTTTAAATCTCATATCATCAGTAAACCATTGCATTACTTAGGCCCGGGTCGGCACGCAATGGAAGGTTACACAATGGCCCGACGGTGGAAAAGCGCCTATTGTAACAAATCACAGACATATATGTTGAGCACGTGAACACAATGGCCAATCAGAGGTGTTTACGAATCCTCTCAAAGCATCACATTTTTAAAATTTCAGTACCGACTTGTTTCGGAGTGTGTTTTTTTTTTTTTTTCAAACCAAACTTGGGTGTTTAGCCGACAAAGTTTAAATCCCATCTGACTAGGACGTTTCCCATAATGTTTATGTGTTAAGTCAGTATAGGCCGGGAGTAGGCGGTCTTTTGTGGCTGTTCGAACACATTCAACCACATGCTTGTGATCCAGTCGACCAGGTATAAACAGGGACAAGGTATACTGGGGAGGAATATCGTAATGCAAAATCTTAATTGTTAAAAAAATACTATGTCTTCTGTTCATTCAATTTTTTTCTTGCTTGTTCATATAGCAGCTCAGAGGTTCTGATTTTGTAAAGGGAAAAACCTCTAAATGTTCCACTATCACTGAGGAGGCACTAATTAAATTTCATTAAATTTTTTGTTCAGATTGCATTTAGTGCTTACATAAAATGATTTAAAAGCATACACAGGCAGAATATGCTTTCTAAAATAGCAAATGGGTTTTATCAGATAGTACACCGAATTAAATGTGTCACCATCGATGAAGCTAATGCGTCTCTTCCTCTGCAGATCCAGTGGGGTGCCTGTGGCCTGGTAATGGCGGGCAATTGTGTAATTTTTCTGACCATTCTGGGTTTCTTCCTGATATTCGGAGGTGGAGATGACTTCAGCTGGGAACAGTGGTAAAACCCATCTGGAGGAAGTACATCACTACACTATAAACTGAAACTTTAAATAGTTTCCCATAGTAATTCTGATGAACCCAGGCCTTGACAGAGACTGTGTCCATTGCTTTGTTTCACTCTCTGTTACTCTGCTTCTGCCTTTTCATTTGCATTACATGTCAGCATATGCATGGCTCTGTATATACAATGATTTGCTTAAAAAAAGCGTAATTCTGAAGTTGCCTTTATTGAAAGTAGTGTAAACAGCAATATGAATCTCTCAATCTATAATGTGCAGCTTGAGTCATATTTTACTCAAATCAAAAGCAATAAAAAAGTCAATTATATTTGCTTAAATAAAATGAAGCCTATTTTAGGACCATTTAAGATTGTTTTGCATAAAGTTTAAAATTACGTTCCCCCCCCNCAGCTCATTAACATGCTTGTTTTATACACGCACACCTTTTGGTTTAGGGGTTATTTAGTTATGAACGTGAACATTTTTTCTTGCCCTTTTTTAGCATCTTGAATTGTTAGTTACATTGATTAAATTATTAATGATGATCCTTTGCACTTGATATATACGTCTACCAGTTATGAAGCATAATTAATTGACTAACAATGCCACTGTCACCTTAGCTTTACAGCAAGCCTTTGTTTTTGAAAACTGAAGCACTGTAACCATGGCAGTCAATTAATTGTTTTTCTGTTGCCTTTGTTTTTGCAATGCCACTAATGTCAATTATGGATTGGACCCATTAAGCTTTAACCTTCTTGAACTTGTAAATGTTTACATCAGATTACCAAAGCAGACATTTTCCTGCAGTTCTGTTCCTTCATTTCTTGTTTACATCCAGAAGTTTGTATATGGGTCTGTAGAAAAAGAAAAAAAAGTGCAGAATTCAATCAAAAACAGCCGATTCATGCAATTCCAGAAATATTTTCCTATAACTGACATAATTCCACATCAAAGCTTATGAAACACTATGACATGATTGTTATGTAATTCAATATAGGCTATGTAGTGAATGCAATGTTTTGATCCAATTTCACCTGAAAGGCACAGTGTTCAGGTTCACACTACTGGTGTTGTCATTGATATTTTATAAAGGTAAGATTATCATTAGGGTATTATTTTATCCACTGTTTCAAATCCTTCTGTTTTGTTTCTTCAGAGATTAGACTCACTTTTCATTGAATCACTTGTATAAGGGATGTTTTTGATATACCTTTGATTCTTTTTAGCACTTTCGAACAATATACATTTGATTATATGAATAAATTCGTTTGAATTTTTATCTTTTTTGTCTTGTCATAATTTTGTCTTTTTCAGCAACCAAAAATATACTTAAATAGTGTAAATGTTTGTTTAAAATTGCACTATTTGACTGATGATTTTAAGAATGTGCATATAGTATGTCTTTGTTATGGCTTCTGTTGATGTCCGGTATGTAATAAAAGTGCCAAGTTACTTACAGGGCAGAGGATGGGTGTTCAGAGATTGTAACAATATAAGGACTGGTTTAAAGACGCGTTTAAACAGCAATATAACATATACGTGAGTGACAGCACAATGACAGATCTGGATTTACATCATAATTTTACATCTGGCTTAATTCCCGATGTTTGCTGCAGATACTGGATGCCAATGGAGAGAACAAAGATAAATGATTTTGTATATGGAGGTGGCAACTATTGTAGGAGTGTGAGCAGAGACCAGCTGAGAAATCACTTGAAGCAATAATATGTTGGGTTTGAAAAAGCAAGATTTTTCTCGATTGTTGTACCTGTTTGGTCTGTCAAGATCAATTGATCATCCTGAACATATCAGGTTTTTTATTTTTAATAAATGAAAAGCATGGCCTTCAATTGAAACCCCAGCTGAGTTTGGGCAATAGAGGTCTTGTTCTTTAGACTCTCAGTGCTTATAATAATCTTAGTAGGTGTTCTCCTGCTAATTTCTTCATAAATGTTTTCAGTAATAATTTTGATTCTGCTTGTGCCATTCTTTGGATAAAAAGAATAGATTTCAAAAAATTCAAAGATTGTTTGAGATGGTGCCACAATTCAAGTCCGATGATGAGGACAGCAGATTAAGTAGTTCAAAAATAACAATTTAACAAGAGCAAACAACATGTTACAGAGTGCATGGCACGAACAATAATGGACCGTAAATGTGAGAAACAGAGGAACTAAAATACACAATGATAATGAACTAAATATGGACAGGTGTGATCATTAAATGAATCTCCATGGCAATGATTAGTGTCGGGAAAAGGAGAACAAAGGAACACAGGTGACTATTAATACTGAGAGAAAAGAGAGAATACTCTCGAGAAACTTTGCGTTCGCTCCCAAAATGTTTGCGTTCCCCTAAGAAACTTTGCGTTCGCTTGCAAACCTTTTGAGTTTTTTGGGGGAATGCAAAACTTTTGCAAAAGAATAGTTTTTTCCTTTCATCTCAATTTTTTTCCATCAACATGTCCTTTTAGGGGCTTCGTAGTTTAGTTTAGTTTAGTTTAGTTTAGTTTATTCGGTCATCCATCCATCCATCCAAAAAAAAAAAAAAAAAAAAAAAAAAACATTATTAAATTATACAATCCTTCTCCAGATCTGTTCCTGAGCAGAAGAGGCTGGTATCGTCAGCAAACAGAATACAATCTAGATTTTGTAAAACCTCGCAGACATCATTTATGTAGTTATGTAATCATTTTTTTTCCAGAATTTACATTATTCATTTGTACATATTGTAGCCGGTCACTTAAATAACTTTTCAGCCATGCATATGCAGTTCCTCTGACACCATATCTTTCCATTTTTTTCAATAGCAGTGCATGGTCAATGGTGTCAAAGGCCTTACTGAGATCTATAAATACCCCCACTGTATATTGCTTGTTTTCTATTGCTGTTGTTATTTTCTCCACCAGTTCCATGGCTGCCATCGAAGTTGACCTATTAGACCTGAATCCATATTGGTGATGATTTAGCAATTAATTTTTTTCTATAAATTTGTCAAGCCTTACCACAAACAATTTTTCTAAAATTTTTGAAAACTGTGAGAGTAATGAGATCTACAGGTCCTTCTCAAAAAATTAGCATATTGTGATAAAGCTCATTATTTTCCATAATGTAATGATAAAAATTAAACTTTCATATATTTTAGATTCATTGCACACCAACTGAAATATTTCAGGTCTTTTATTGTTTTAATACTGATGATTTTGGCATACAGCTCATGAAAACCCAAAATTCCTATCTCAAAAAATTAGCATATTTCATCCGACCAATAAAAGAAAAGTGTTTTTAATACAAAAAAAGTCAACCTTCAAATAATTATGTTCAGTTATGCACTCAATACTTGGTCGGGAATCCTTTTGCAGAAATGACTGCTTCAATGCGGCGTGGCATGGAGGCAATCAGCCTGTGGCACTGCTGAGGTGTTATGGAGGCCCAGGATGCTTCGATAGCGGCCTTAAGCTCATCCAGAGTGTTGGGTCTTGCGTCTCTCAACTTTCTCTTCACAATATCCCACAGATTCTCTATGGGGTTCAGGTCAGGAGAGTTGGCAGGCCAATTGAGCACAGTAATACCATGGTCAGTAAACCATTTACCAGTGGTTTTGGCACTGTGAGCAGGTGCCAGGTCGTGCTGAAAAACGAAATCTTCATCTCCATAAAGCTTTTCAGCAGATGGAAGCATGAAGTGCTCCAAAATCTCCTGATAGCTAGCTGCATTGACCCTGCCCTTGATAAAACACAGTGGACCAACACCAGCAGCTGACATGGCACCCCAGACCATCACTGACTGTGGGAACTTGACACTGGACTTCAGGCATTTTGGCATTTCCTTCTCCCCAGTCTTCCTCCAGACTCTGGCACCTTGATTTCCGAATGACTTTGGACCACTGAGCAACAGTCCAGTGCTGCTTCTCTGTAGCCCAGGTCAGGCGCTTCTGCCGCTGTTTCTGGTTCAAAAGTGGCTTGACCTGGGGAATGCGGCACCTGTAGCCCATTTCCTGCACACGCCTGTGCACGGTGGCTCTGGATGTTTCTACTCCAGACTCAGTCCACTGCTTCCGCAGGTCCCCCAAGGTCTGGAATCGGTCCTTCTCCACAATCTTCCTCAGGGTCCGGTCACCTCTTCTCGTTGTGCAGCGTTTTTTGCCACACTTTTTCCTTCCCACAGACTTCCCACTGAGGTGCCTTGATACAGCACTCTGGGAACAGCCTATTCGTTCAGAAATTTCTTTCTGTGTCTTACCCTCTCGCTTGAGGGTGTCAATGATGGCCTTCTGGACAGCAGTCAGGTCGGCAGTCTTACCCATGATTGCGGTTTTGAGTAATGAACCAGGCTGGGAGTTTTTAAAAGCCTCAGGAATCTTTTGCAGGTGTTTAGAGTTAATTAGTTGATTCAGATGATTAGGTTAATAGCTCGTTTAGAGAACCTTTTCATGATATGCTAATTTTTTGAGATAGGAATTTTGGGTTTTCATGAGCTGTATGCCAAAATCATCAGTATTAAAACAATAAAAGACCTGAAATATTTCAGTTGGTGTGCAATGAATCTAAAATATATGAAAGTTAAATTTTTATCATTACATTATGGAAAATAATGAACTTTATCACAATATGCTAATTTTTTGAGAAGGACCTGTATAATTGGTGAACTGGTGTTTGTCTCCACTTTTGAAGATGGGTATTACTTTTGCAATTTTCATTTTATGAGGAAAAGTACCAGTAAGAAAGGACTGATTACAAAT
This sequence comes from Anabarilius grahami, assembly GCA_003731715.1. Lineage (NCBI taxonomy): Eukaryota > Metazoa > Chordata > Actinopteri > Cypriniformes > Xenocyprididae > Anabarilius > Anabarilius grahami. The sequence continues at coordinate 1,716,263 of RJVU01064619.1, forward strand.
ATATGTGAATGGTGTAACTATGCAATTTATGATGTCTTTTACTAGCCTCATGTCCAAACCGGAACAGTCAGTTGATCTTTTATTTTTGAATTTTCCTACAATTCCAATTATTTCATTTTCATCTACACTATTTATAAATAAAGAGTTTAGATTTGGTTTAATGAGTTGTTCATTAATTCCATTTGTATCTTTTGGTTCAATGATTTTGTTGGACAAAGTAGGTCCTACACTAACGAAGAAATTGTTAAAAGCATTTGTAATTTCCTGAATCTTCTTAATAATGAAATTATCTTTATTATAGTAATTGGGGAATTCTGCTTTTTTAGGCCCATTCTTGATTATAGTATTCACTACTTTCCAAGCCTCTTGGATGTTACTCTGGTGCTGTTCCAATTTGTTATGATAATAGTTCTTCCTGTTTAATCTGATTATATTTATCAATTTATTTTTATACGTTTTATATCTATATTCTGTTTCTTTGGTTCTATGTTTCATATATAGTCTATAGAGATGATTTTTCTTTTTACATGCATTTGCTATGCCCTTAGTAATCCATGGCTTATCTAGCCTGTCCACCATTCATATAAGTTGTCTGTACCAAAATAAAATGGTATCAGTTATATTTTTATGATAATTTTATAATGCTTTTGCGTCCTTTTTTAATTTTGAAGGCATCAGTCCCTGTTGATAGTAACTGCATATAATTTTTTTTATATACATATTTTGCATCTTGCTTTTAAAAGTAGACCACATTAGATAAACACTTAACCCTCTACCGCACGCATTATGATAGACCTATAGAAAAAAATATTGACTCTTTTTCTTTTCTTATAATGGCTTAACTTAAAGTGCTGTAAAAAAGAAATTGGAAAAAAATATTATTTTAAGATACTTTATGATATGTTGCAATACGGCAACAACATACAATAGTGGAAATAATTTAGAATAAGTGTAAGTGTATATAGTTAATATTTTTCCTCAGAAATGTTGTTTGTATTGAATCAATTGGTGCTATAAGCTTTAGCAGTAAATATAAACAACACCTTATACATATTTTCCAACATCTTGTGCTTTTATTTATTCCATTCTCTTTTGCTGAATAATGCTTTAGACTCTTTGAATTTCATTATGTTTTTCGTGAACATTATTTAAATTGCAAATTTAGACAGTTAAAAACAAATCTAATACTGTTCATCATGTATCATAAAACAATGACATAAAACCAAAAACATTGCAGTTCATGAAAACTCAACATTACGCAATCTTATGATAGGAAGGTTATGAACTTGAACCCCCATAATCCTTGAAACTTCCCCTTTTTTCTGTATAAAACTTCACAAAGCAGTTTTTTTAAGAGGTGAGGCACAGGTACACATCACATTTGGTGCACTTCTCCCTAACAATACACTTACATCCACTTGCACCTGCCTTTTTGAGACACCATGGTAGGCCAGTGGTAGGTCTGGTCCAGTAGTACTGGCTGTGGTGGCAGTGGGCAGGCAGGTCTCTGATGTTGATTTAATCCAAAATACAAATGCCATGTATGTCCTTAACATCCGACTAATCAACATTATATCACTAGCATTAATGCTGTTATTGTTACAGCTTAACAGACTGCAGCTGACCGTTGCTAGCTAGCAAAGGTCAGCTGCAGTCTGTTAAGCTGTAACAATAATTTTATTGACCAAAAACTGATTTCATAAAAACTTTTTTGAGTGGTGAATATGTCATCATAACTTACCGACGTTTTAGTTTGCTTTCAGCAACTACCGACAAGAGACGGCAGTCTGTCAGAAATCACGCCACAGAAAAAAAAATGCATGTTATGTGACTTAACCAAAGCACATCATTGGCTAAACTAAGGTCTTCTCTTACCAACAAAAAAAACGAGAATGTTCTCTTCAAGAGACAGTGGCAAGGAAATGAACACAAAGAGTATGTTGCCATATGGCAACACCATGCGGTAGAGGGTTAAAATATCTAGACTTGTCTATACTATGCAAAATCCCAGGCATACTGTAATTTATTGCAAGGAAATGGCTAAAGTTTCAAATATGCAATACTTTAACGATGGAGGGATTAAATGACAAAATATCACAGAAACCCTGTCTGAAGACAGGAAGACAGCCATCCTGCTGAGTTGTGTCTTTCTCTGAGCGCTTCTCTTGTGCTCTGATTCAAATAAGTAAATGACTGGTCCGCAGACAGTGGCCCTTACGGCAGCGGTGCCACACGGTAATGACCTCCCCTGGGGAGTTCTGCTCTATTTTAAGCGCGATCAAAGCAGGGCAGAATGAATGATGATAATTAAAGAGGAGGAAGACTGTCTTCAGAGGTGTCCTAAAGGAGATAAGAAACATCTTATAATATATTCATGCATTTGGTGCAGGTTTTCAAATATTGATGCCTTAAAAATAATGTTCTAATGGCACACGTCCTAATTAAAGAGGGAAATAAATGCAGGATTGTCGATCTGACAAGCATTTGAAATGCAACAGCATCATTCTTAGGAGACGTTTACTTTCAGAAAACATCAATGAATATGTGTATGCTTAGTCACGTGCATACATGCCTCCAGAAAAAAAAAATCATTCAGGAATTAGTTTTCATAAATCATAATACTCATAATTCCAAGACACTGGAGAGATACAGGATAGTTCTTCTAAAAACGGTAGTTGTGGGTTAGGAAAGGGCCCTCCAGTGGCCATGAATCTCATACCTCACAACCGTTGCCTGGAAACAGCCCCGTGATCTTATGATTTATTTATTTCATTCATTCACCAAATTTTACTCATTGTTTTTTTTATTTCATTTTATAATTACTCAACAGGTAACACTGACCTTGTGCTTGACCCTCTGAGACATTGCAGATGGTTTGGCTGCTTTTTNGGGGGTCGGGGTACTGGGGGGGGTACTTTGTGTTCGGGCCAAATACCGAGCTCGGAGCCCTCTCCCCGGACAGCACGCCAAATACGTATACCATTTATTTGATCTGACTTATTTGTAAGTGTGAACTCGTGAACACAACATATAAGCCAACTTAGTGTACAGTGGCTGTATATAGAGGTGAATGCTCTATGGAAGATCATGCAAACATGACTGCACGTTTTAATAGACACTTTTAATCTAATTTAACTGTCATTTTAAGCTATTTTCTTAAGCAAATATACAAGTTTCTTAGAAGGTTCATAGTAAAATCTTTTACTATGTAGTGAGAAACTGAGGGAGTGTCTTTATTGTGTCAGAGATGTGTCACAGCTTTGAGATCCGTTTGAGATCTCTTACCCAGAACATAACCTGTCCTGGAGCAGGTTAGCCATGGAGCGTTAAGTTACAATGGCGATGAACACTGCTAAAAGCTGAGCCACTTTCATGGCGCCTAAAACCCAAGGTTGGTACAAACTAAACTGAAACATATCTGGCTAGCCATGGTATAGGCCACTGGTGTTTTCATGATCGGATTTGGATAGCTATCTGATCAGAGGACAAAGTGCAAACAGACCATAGATACAGTAGATAGATAGATAGATAGATAGATAGATAGATAGATAGATAGATAGATAGATAGATAGATAGATAGATAGATAGAATCCGCAGTCTCCTTTAATGTTTAATGTCGTGATTCTTTGTTTTCTGGTTTCTTTCATCTTCTCCATTATCATTCAATTGGAGGGAATAGGGGTGTCAGGAGGATCACAGCACACCGTCAATGCCAGAGTCCCAGAGAGGAGGAGGATGGGGAGGAGGAGGGTTGTCCCATCCGCTGGTGATGGGTGACCACTTCCAATAGGATAGGAGGGGTTTACGGAAAGGTCTGTTATATTTGGTCTCACGCCGATTTTATTCGTTCATCTGCGACTATCATCTCGAAACGACAGCGCATGCATATAAGGTAAGTTTGCACGGGTCTCGCGGGCTATTGTTCGTTGCATAAAGCGATGCAACCGTGCACTAGTTCGTGCACTTCATTGACAAAGCAGAACATTATATTGTCGCTTTCTAAGCATTTGACTCAGGACTTGAATCGCCTCTCGAATATCGTGACTGTGTAGGCTGATGCAAGTTGCTACTCGCATCTGTTAATGTTTTGTGATCGTAGTTCGCGCGTATGATGATTCATGTAGCCGATGTAACACTGATATGTTAAAGTACCGATACAATTCAATCAAATTACTAAATATCTGCCTAGCTGTACTATATGAAAATCCCAGGCTATTTGAAGTTCATCTCGTTTGGTCTAATGAAGTAGACCTGTTCAATCGATGCACAAGGCACGCGCAGGCTGTCAGTGAATCGTTAAGGTGTTTTCAATGGAGACGTCATGATATTGAATATTTTAACTAACATATTGTTGTTTTATCCTTAAACACAACGCTTTTTTCAATGTTTAGGACCATAGGCTTGTGAATTATCTTAATTAACTTGATGAACTTCATTGGCAGATACCTTTTCGCAGTTCTGCTGTGGGAAAAGTGTGAAAGTGAATATTAATGAATATTAATTGACGTTATACAAATTTCATGGACGTGCTATCAGACTGCGTGTTAATAAATGCACAATGAGGCAACGTGGTTCATTCATTCATCCCTTCTAATATAATCTGTATTATGGAGGAATATGATTAAAAGGTATACCACATTACTTTACTTGATACTACCATTCCTTCAAGAATCAACTTTTTCATGTAGTTCAGCATATAGAGACAACTTGATTTATTGACTCCACTTGGGCTTTAAAGGATTAGTTCACTTTCAATTTAAAATTTCCTGATAATTTACTCACCCCCATGTCATCCAAGATGTTCGTGTCTTTCTTTCTTCAGTCGAAAAGAAATTAAGGTTTTTGATGAAAACATTCCAGGATTTTTCTCCATATAGTGGACTTCAGTGGGCACCAAACGGTTGAAGATCAAAATTACAGTTTCATTGCAGCTTCAAAACGTTCTACACGATCCCAGATGAGGAATAAGGGTCTTTTCTAGAGAAACCATCGCTCATTTTCTAAAAAAAATAAAAATAAAAAATTATATAAGTTTTAACAATAAATGCTCATCTTGAACTAGCTCTCTTCTTCTCTATTTGAATTCTGGCAGTGTAGACACTGCTAAGTGTATTACTGCCCTCCACAGGTTAAAGTTTGAACTTATTGTTATATACTTGCACTAGCATATTGTATATGACAATTTAGTTCAAACTTTGACCTGTGGAGGGCAGTAATACATTTAGCAGTGTCTACACTGCTGGAATTCAAATAGAGAAGAAGAAGAGAGCTAGTTCAAGATGAGCATATGGTTAAAACGTTTAAAATTTTAATCTTTTTTTAGAAAATGAGCGATGGTTTCTCTAGATAAGATCTCTCTAAACTGTAATTTTGACCTTCAACCATTTGGACTCCATTGAAGTCCACTATATGGAGAAAAATCCTGGAAAGTTTTCATCAAAAACCTTAATTTCTTTTCGACTGGAGAAAAAGACCTGAACATCTTGGTTAACATGGGGGTGAGTAAATTATCAGGAAATTTTAATTTGAAAGTGAACTAATCCTTTAATGTTCACTTACAGTTACATTGAGAATAGCCTTTCTGTGTGACGACTTACTCTATATGAAAAAATTCTATGATATAGGAATGTAGCCTTGAATAATAATTCCTGTTGACTCTTGGAATTTCCTATTGACTTTTATTTTCAGGAGATAGGTCTAGTATTTGGTGCCACATTGATACCTAATAGGACAAATTAAATGCATCTCACACCACGCTGTCTTCTCCTCACCAGCCCCATACAGCTCCCATCCTCATTTTCTCCAGCTCTGTCTCTCCGTCTCTTACCCTGACATACATCTTGTACATTGTTCAATACTGTATTCTGCCATTCATTAAAAGTAGCCCTAGTGGACATCATTACAAGTACTGTATACTGGATCTGATGTTAGACATCATACCAATTAAAAAAGAACAGCTCTTATGACCTTGCTGTACTTTTTTCAGACAAGATCGATGCAAACAAAAATAACAGCCTTTTGGTTCCCGGAGTGTTCTGGAGATGTTAGTTTATTGTTCTAACAATAAAACCGAAAAGCAACATTCCTTGAAAGTTAGATATTTTATTAAAAATAACCAAATGGGAACTACTGTATACACTAACGTTAAGGGAACAGCTCATATGCCCTTGTTATACATTTTGTTTTCAGGCAAGACTGATGAAAACACAACTAACAAATTTTGGTCCTCAAAATGTTCTGGGAATGTTAGTTTATGGTTCTAAAAAACCTAAAAAGAATGTTCTTAGAATGTTAGATATTGGTTCCACCGCAAAATAAATAACCAGATGGAAAGTGAAATGCTCTGTGGAAAGTGTTGTGCCCATTAAAAAAAAAATAGCCATCTGTGTGCACCCCAATCAAATAATAACTGGGACGTGTTTTTGAGATCTAATTGTCTGATGTTTATGTATAAACATTGTGCAGTGTTGAGCTATCATTCCCCAATTTGTTTTACTAGGTGTTACATGATGACTGTCTGTTTCTAACATGTAATTATATAATTCTTACATAACTGCTGAATCAATTGTGACATGGAACAAATCAAAGCTATTAATGTAGATAGAGAAACAAAGACTTGGCAAGTTGGCAACCCCAGAGGCTGTTTGTTTTGCAATGAGTTTGTTGCAGTATGCCAGTGAATTGTATAGTTCACATAAACAGTGATGTTAAATAATTATACTGAGCATTGTAGTGAGTACATTAATGAGTACACATCGCATAGCGTGACATTGTGTTGTCCAGAGATTGTTTACAGCACAGAGCAAATGATTGTACAGGCCAGTGAGAGACATCAGCTAATCTGCTTGCCCACAGGATATTACACTTAGTCAGGGGATTCAACAGGGGGTCCATGTTGGTATTGTAAACAAATCTCAAACACATTTTCGTGGGGAATAAAGTAAAAATACATTAAGTTAAAAAACATTTTAAAATATATTAAAATAGAAAAAAAGAATTATTTCAATTATTTAAAATTATTTATATCCTCTACCACCCCCACCCCACAATTGTGATTATTGCTACTTTTTGTTTGTTTTTTTGTTAGGGAAATGCTGCTTAACATAATCACAAGCAATCTGAAGATATTAATCCATAGTTACACTATACAGTTCAAAAGTTTGGTGTTGGTAAGTTTTTTAAAAATATTTTTGAAAGAAGTCTCATGTTCACCAAGGATGCATTTATTTGATACAGTAAAAAATACAATTAAACAGAAAAAGTGTGAAATATTGTAATGTAAATTAAAGGTGTAATGTGTAAAATTTGGGAGGATCTATTGACAGAAATGCAATATAATATAACTATGTTTTCAGTGGTGCATAAAGACCTTACATAATGAACTGTTATGTTTTTATTAGCTTAGAATGAGCCATTTCTATCTCATAAACCGTGGGTCCCCCTCTATATCAAGTCGCTGTTATGCGCCAGCATGTTTCTACAGCAGCCCTAAACGGGCAAACACTCTACAGAGTGCGTTTAGTCACTATGTTGTTGTTCTTCTAAATCGTTTGTGTTTTTGAGGCAGCTTGCATCGTCACTACGTTGAATACGCACAAAGAAGTAGTAGTAGTAGTCGTCTGGTTTATTAGAAGGAGAGACCATTCTTTGTGAGAAGTAGAAACCTCCTTGCTTCACACAGGCTACTCTCTGCTCTCTCAGACGACGACATGTCAGCCAGACGGCCACCTTAGCTTGTCCGAAAGGGAGGGGTGCGAGGGGCGTGCACCGTTAGTTGCAGTTCGCAACCTCACTGCTAGATGCCGCTAAAATGTACACACTGCACCTTTAAATGTTTTCTATTTTAAAATTGTATTCATTCTTGTAATGATTCAAAGCTAAATTTTCAGCATCATTACTCCAGTCTTCAGTGTCACATGATCCTTCAGACATCTTCTAATATGCTGGATTGCTGCTCAAGAAACATTTCTTATTATTATTAATGTTGAAAATATATAGAAAGTATAGAAAATTTTGCAACTCTGATTTCAGTCATTTAAAATAGAATTTTTTTGTAACATTAAATCAAACTTTTTTTAATTTAATACAATTTAATGCATCCTTGCTGAATAAAAGTATTAATTAAAAAATATTACAGACCCACACTTTTAAATGGTGGTTATGTGAAGAACAAAATAAATAAACAAAAACAGATTTACATAAAATAGTTTTATTGTTGACACAATGTTAGTCTGTAGTCATCACAAATATGAAACGATTTTTATTCAGCAGCCAAATGGTTGAGCTAAAATAACAATTGGACACATACACATACTCTAGTAGAGAGTTGTACACATACACCATATAAAGGCAGGCTGCATCCGAAAACTTAGGCAGCTGACTTGTTGCCTCGCTGCCTTAAAGATCCACTGTGGTGAAAATCAAGTTTTTCATGTTATTTATATGTCTATGTGGTGTTTTCAATATGCTTTAAGACAAACCATGTGCAAATTCATGTCAACACCATTGCTGAGTATTTTCTCCTTAAAACAAAAAAAGACAGTCTCACACCCGCGGTTTGAAATCACTGGTGTCTGTGATATCACAAACTACCTTGCAACCAATCACGTCAACGTTGAATACGGAAGGCGGTCTGGTGGAAGCTAGATATTTTACTTTATAATTGGTTAAATATGGATATTTTTCTTACAAAAACACATCACGTCACGATACATGATGAACCAGTGTTGTTTTGGAATGTCGTTTTACGGGGTTCAGTGTAACTCGCAATCCATTAGGAAAAAAAAAATGAGCCGGTTGCATTGTCACAGTCATTTAATGCTGGTAATTGTTTTGGAAATTAAAAACCCTGCTTCTTAGAGCTTGACTGAATTTGAAATGGTTGGCAGAACAAAAAAAATAGATCCAATTGAAGAAGTCACAAGTCTCTGAGACCCTACATGATCTGTAAATATTTTGCTTTCATTACATTAATGCCAGGACACATTATTTTATCAACCAAGTTAACATAACCATGTTTTTATTCAGGTCAGTGGTGGAACAGGAACGTCATTGTGGCTACAGCATGTGGATATAAACAAGCGCTGGTTCTGGTAATAAGATTGTGGAGCTGGTGAGCACCATGGAGTCTTTGTTTCAGCTCAGATAACATATTGTGTCTGATGTCTGACTCAATAAACAATACACGTCTGTTTGTCAGGAATACGGAACATGAAATGTGCACTTTTGGTGCCCAGCTATGGATTTTATAAGACAAGGCAACTGTACGGCTTAAAATGAAATCAAAACATTACAAACATGTTGTGTTAGCAATATTGGCCAGCACGACCAGTTTTGATGGCTTTATATTTAATGTTGTATTCAGTCCTATGGTGGCTGGAGAAATAGATATTAAAATGTAAAATATAGATAATCATATCCCAGCTTACCTGTTCTCACGTTTCCCCTTACATGATTACAGTTCATACCTGCTGTTATAAACTAGACGTAAAATAAATTTCCACCTAATTGAATCCATCACCCTATGTTGTATTTTTGCTTAAACTCAAATTTTATCTTAGGAAATCTATCCAACAAATTGAGTACCTCCACCAAATAAGAGAAAGATGAGGGGTAAAAAAGGAAAATAAGAAAGTGTGGACCTGAAATGTAAATTGCCTCATCAAGGTTCTGCATAAGAGGCCATGCAATCATTTTTCACCTTCTGCATAAAAACTGCATGAAAGTGAGGCCGAATCCATCAAGACCTCATTATTTATCTCCCCGACCTTAAACTACAAGTACTTTATTTGGGTGGAAAGGCAAATAAAAGGCGAACAGTTTTATCATTGATGATTAAGGCCGTCAGTACTATGAAACCCTGATTTTCCAATTGAATTGGTAGTGATACACATGAAATGTAGAAAAACCATGTCAATTCACTTGTGAAAGGTTTGGACAACCATTCAATATAATGAAATACTGTATACTGTAACTATCTGGATTAAACCAGAGGCTCTCAAGCAAACGTCCAAAGGGACCTCAAGATTTAAAAATTAGTATTAAAATAATCTTTCACCCCATCAACTGTTGAAGGATGGTTCCTATCTGGATAATTTTAGGTTTTCAAGCCTAATTTAAAAAGTGTGATTTTTAGACCTGGAAAAGTTATGTAAATTGCTGAACTCCTAAAGATGCAGTATGGAATATTGACAGCTAGTGTTTGAAAAGGGTACTGCAGTCCAAATTCAAAACATTGGAGAGGTTTGTTTCTCCCACCCCCTCCATGTTTTAAAGGGGACCTATGATGCCCATTTTACAAGATGTAATATAATTCTCTGGTGTCCCCAGAATGTGTCTGTAAAGTTTCAGCTCAAAATACCCCACAGATCATTTATTATAGCTTGTCAAATTTGCCCGTATTTGGTTGTGAGCAAAAAGACATTGTTTTTGTGTGTGTCCCTTAAAATGCAAATGAGCTGCAGCTCCCGGCCCCCTTTCCAGAAGCGGGTGGAGCTTTAACAGCTTGCGCTTTGGTTGCTCAACAACAAAGCTGGAGAATCTCACGCAGCCAAATTGATGATGGTCAGTAACGGTGTTCAGCCTTACATTGTTCAAACCGGATTTGGACACTGATGGAGAGACTCAAGAAGTTACTAATTTTAAGAATGCATCTGGACGTTTCTGAATGGTTAGTGGATAAATTTATGTAGTTACTGTGGAGTTGATTCAACTCATCGACTAGCATGTGCCGTCATGTTCATCTTTTATGCAAATCCAGCATTGAATTGACCCTTGTTTGTAAAGCAGTCCGTCATAAAATGACGGCATGGCAACAACAACTCTTCCTCTTCTCTAAAGCAGCCCAACATGGCCTCACCGTCTTTGTTGTGTGTTCTCGGGGGCAGGGTTTATGTACATTTTAGGGAAGAAGCTCCTTGTAGTCCCTACCAGCCATTTGTTGTAGTCCTTAAAAAGCAATTTCTGTAAAAGAAAATATCTCCCTTTGCATTGAATTTTGAGCTTTGTAACTTTGCAAACATTGTTTATGCTCAAACAGCAACATTACACACTAACTAAAGTTAAAAAAGTGAAATCATAATCAACCACCCCTTTAATATGCCTCTGGACATAGAGCTTTTTAGATGAAAGCCGAGGCTTTTTAGTTCGAGTAGAATCTGCGATCTCTGACCTATTTAGTTTTCTGGCTTCCGTGGCAACAATACGCTGTTTTTCTGCCAAATGGCAACCCAGAGTGTCAAAATACTATTGGGTAAATTGGCAATGGGCGGGATCACATAGACCAAAACAAAAACAGACATTCTGGCATGGAACACACATTTCAAGTAGAATAACTGTTTTTCGTAGAAACAAGTATGGGAACTTAGCATGTTTCCTAAATCTCTGCAAACATATTATGGTAATTTTGTGGTTTAGTACAGTCAAAAAAATTACATACCAGCAATTCCATGGGCATGTCTAAAATAAATAGGCTACACAATTTCCTAGTAATGCCAAGCTTTGAAAAATTTTAAGTTTGAGAACCACTGCTTTAGACCAAACCACATGTGGAAAGGAGACATATCAGGACTTTATTGCTGTTTTACACAACTGTTAGTTCCAGTCACTTTCTGGACGTAAAAATTTTAATTTTCTCAATAGAGGAATTTATTTTCAACAGCATCTTATAAACCATTAAAGACAAACCTGCTGAGAGCTACAAGGTTCTTAAGCTATATACTTTTGTTGAAGCCATCAGCTTGCATTATTTATTTTTTTTAATTATGTTTTTATCATCTGAATTCTTGGTGATAAACTACATTACCATGATTCTGCAGAAAAATCTCTACCAATTAGAGAATTGTGATGAACAAATCCTGCCAGAACTGCAAATGATGTAATCAGTCTCCCTATGCTCTCAAACTACTTCTCTATGTATATATATATTCAACATCTTTAAATCAATAGTTTTATATTTCTCCATTCAATTATGTCATTCACAATGCCAAAAGCTGGAACTTTTCACTGTTTGTATCATTCCGCTTGTCTGTGTTTGTGCACTGCTGACAGACTGCCAGTCTGTGTAGTTGAGATTTTTTCAGTGAGTCACTCTTAAATTGTTACATCAGTAGATGTATTTATGAGTGAGTCACTGAATCATTCATTCAACCAACTCTTTAAAAAATACTGATTCATTCAGGAACGAAACAATAAACTTTGAATTAGTCATTGAATCATTCACTTGATTTGTACAAAAACACTGACCTGGTGTCAAGGTTCTGCTGCAGCTTCATTTGGAGCTGTTTTGTTGGCGGAGCAAAAACAGATGAAGCTCTGTAACTAGCAATAGTGTCTGTTGTATAAAAAGCAGTATAACACAATCATGCTGCCTTCTTGTTACTCCAATAACTTCTTGTATATGCAATGACCTAAGGCGTCTTTGCTAATTCTAACTAGACACTTTTGAATTAGTAACGGAGGCTCTGAATCATCTTTTGAACTAGCAATAGCAAGTAAGTACAACTCACAAGAGAGTCTTTGTTACGCTCCTTTGTTTTTCCTTGTTTAAACTTGCAGGAGTGTGTTATGGCCGTATATCAGCTGTGCTTTTGCTCATGTGATATTGCATTTATAAGACTTATCTTAGGAGTAGCTTCAAACCCATCGTCTTGCCTTGTTATTTTACATGTGGTTGCAGCCCAAAATAGGTCAGGTCAGTTCTGCCAAATACATGTGAGGCAAGGCAAGGCAAGGCAAGTTTATTTATATAGCACATTTCATACACAATGGTAATACGAAGTGCTTTACATAAAAAGGAATTAAAATAACCATAAATGCAACTAGTGTAATCCAATGCATTAAACCAAGTAATCATACATAACTAGGACAGCAAAGTAAATAGACTTATCAGCTTTTAAAAGGGAGTAGCATATTGACATTTCCCATATCGTTTGTTATTGACGTCAAAGGTTTTGTGTCCAATCAAACTCTATGGTGATCAAATACTCTTGGCAGAAGCTATAAATATTTGCTCCAGTGTTTATCCATGTGTTAGGCTGGTAAATCACACTTATGCTGTGTTTTTACATTTACAAAATGGTAAATGTAAACACCAGCCTTACAATAATTTAAGTTTTTAATACTATGATTATGTAGAATTGAACAAGATGCCTTTTAAAAAGGACCCCTTGTTTGTTTGTTTTTACATTTTTAGCTTCTTTAGTGTGTAATGTTGCTGTTTGAGCATGAAAAAGGTTTTGAAAATTACAAAGCACAAAGTCCACTCCAAAAGGAGTTATTCTCTTTATCAGTAAGCACTGTTTCTGAACTTCCTGAAATTCCTTGATTGTAGTCTTGAGTTTTCTTTTGGGAAAGTACTTGTCACAATATACCTCATTTAAATAATTCTCGCCCAAGGCATATGCAGAATAAAAAGTGGGCCTGGATGAGTTGCATTAGTAGGGTGTTGAAACCCGTGGTTATGGTAAGGAGCGTGACAATTCTGAAACACACTCAAAGGGGTTGACCAATCACAATACACTGACCCGGCCGACCAATCAGAGCCCATTGCGCTTTTTTGGAAGGAGGGGCTTTATAGAAACAGGAACTAAACAGAGCGTTACTGATAGACTGGGAAAAGAGGTGCTGCAATAATGTAAAATGTGAATGTGAAAATTGTTTTTTTTTTTGAACAATCAAGCATGAAAACCTATTCTAGTAGACCCCAAAAACTAAATCAAGACTTTGTAAAAGGGTATAATACGGTCATCTTTAATTATGAATGCATGCAAAAAGTATGGAGGGAAAATGTAGTATAGGCAAAATAAATATTTCCATGCCTTAGTTGGTTAAAAAAATGATGCTTGGAAAAAGTTCAATATTTCAGCTGGACAGGGATCTCTAAGGCAGGGGACAGAGCCATCTGGTGTGGCTCAGGAACACAAAGTCATACAGTGATCTAGTCAGACTTCTGATCTCAGTGCCAAAGAGACATTGTTGTGGCACTGTTTGAAAACTGTGATTCACTGTCATCATCTGACCAACCTAAACAAGCTTGAAGAAATCTGCTACAAGGATAGGCAGATATTATTAACAAACTACTATATATGCAACAATGGCAGGTAACCCAATATTAGTGGAACAATTTTTCTCAGCTATATTAGTCTATTTCTTTTTGTTCTATTTCTATTTTAAAATTAAACACAAATAAGATAATTGAGCAGTAAGACAATAAAACATAAAAACAAGAAATGTTTTGTCCCAAATGCTGTCCCAAGCCCTTTCAGTCCTCTTGCAATTCTATGTTTTGGTGAAGTAAAGCCATATTTAAATGTCAGGTAGTAGTCCACTGTGGAGCCAGCATTTGTGGGGCCCGATCATACACCCGGCGCAATGCAGCGCCAGGTGCGACGCAAGTGTTTTTTGCTAGTTTCAGCCCGATGCAGTTATCATTTTCACGTCCTGCGCCACGTTGTTTAAATAGCAAATGCATTTGTGCGCACATAGGCGTGCTGGTCTGAAAACGAGATGTGTTCAGGTGTATTGTTGGCGCTTTACTATTTTGAGGCAACTGAAATAGACTGCGCCATTGACCAATTGAAACCTAGTCTAAAGTCATTGGTGCAATATTTGTTTTGTTATTTAAAGAGCGTGTTAGTAATATGCGGGTGCATAACATGCGTACACTCTGCTTATTACACACACAGGGACGCGCAGCAGCACACAAACATGCCAAATATTAAAAATAAAAGGATTACAATGTATGCTTTGGTGGAATTCGGCTTTCCCATAGATGGTCTGCTCGTACACAAGGTTAAAATGCTTCCTTTAGTTCCCTTTCATGGGAACATCGACGCTGCGTCGAACGCATTGGGAACGCCTCTGCGTGATTGCGTCGTGAAGCACTTGTGAAATCGAACCAATAGGGTGACGGGACGTCAGAGTGGGTGACGTCACGGACCAGGAAACTATAAAGCACTCCTGAGAACAGAGAACGCCAGCTTCTGTGTCTTTAGCAGCGCTCTGTGTTATCGTGTGTCTTATTTGGTGTTGTCTGTTAATTACATATACAGAAACGATCTCTTTTGTTGAGAACAAGAGTATCAGTGTTACACCACTGTAACACAGTTCGTAAATATGGGAAGAAGGAGGCGGGAACCGGCGAAAATTCAACATACATTTTAATTTCAAAATAAACGAAGAACAAAACGAAAGTAATGCCGGCAAACCCTCGCGGACGTCTGCCGGCCACACAAACATAATAAAACATAAAATTATATCCAGGCCTGGTCCTCTCTCGTCCTTCACTGTCGTCGCTCCTCCTTTTATGCTCCCGGAGCTCCTCCGTGAGAGACCTCGCGCCGTTCCCTCACGGCTCTCGCCCGCCCTGGTCGCCACAACCACATATATAAAAGACACTATAATGGCGAGCAAACAGCATCAGACCGTGTGTTTTTTCCTACCCTCATTACTTCACGGGTGGGGATACACACGAGCTCTGTGTTGTTTGCAATGGGAGCGGAGCATTCCCAGGCAGCCCTCAAGGGGGCTTTGCAATGTTTGCAAGCATTGTGATAAGTTTAATATAAAACCTCTCCACTCCCGCCGGGCGCTCTTTGAGGAGGGCGAACCCTCATATCATGGGGTTCGCAGATGAATCTGGCAGAGGGGTTAGAGACAGGCGCTGCCCTTACCTGCCAGGTTCAGTGCCATTTCCCAGGTGGAAGGACGCTCTGCGGTTTCTTCCCCCGGGTTTGAGGCACCTGTATTTCACATGTCCAGCTCTGAAGAGGTGGATATTGTGATATCGATCTGAGGACTCGCCACCTCACACACATATCGTGTTTATTATTCTAACATCAAAAACAAATCAGTTGTGGTTGAAAGCCATGATTATTTTGTTTATTTGAAATATTCAGACCGTGATATACTTGTCTGATTATTTGCTCGATTTAATTTTGGGAAATTAAATCAAATATCTTTCTGATTTTGTGAACTTACAAATATTGAAGAGATATATATAGAAAAAAAAAGTGAACAGCAGTTTGAGTCGCGTTCCTCCTTGTTCTACAATACAAAGCGAGTAGGGATGCACACGATTTATGTGTTGTTTGCTGGGAGTGGAGCATGCACATCAATTAACAGCTGACAGTGTTCATTCATAAAAATGTCCCGAAGTGTAAAGAGAAGTATGCA
Organism: Anabarilius grahami; assembly: GCA_003731715.1. Classification (NCBI taxonomy): domain Eukaryota; kingdom Metazoa; phylum Chordata; class Actinopteri; order Cypriniformes; family Xenocyprididae; genus Anabarilius; species Anabarilius grahami. Next base: position 1,732,436 of record RJVU01064619.1, read on the forward strand.
CTAGCGGGAGTTTTTAGCTCCACTCCTGTTGGCTTTATTCTCGAGGGAATAAAAGTCTAACGCAAGGCTCGGATCTCGCGTTTGCCAAGGCAGCGCGTAGATTAAGTCTGCAAGAAGGAATATACGGCTCGGATCTACGTGCTCGTAATATAATGTATTTATATATATTTGGAGGGAACTGAGCAGACGGGAGTTTCCCTTTCTCTCTTTCCTTATAATACCTTGCAAACTATTACGAGCTATAATTCTTTCTGTATTCTAATATATTCAGCCTGTGACTGTCATTCTTGACTGTTTGTTTCTGGCTGCATTAAATTTGAGGATTAAATGAAATATTGAATACATTAAATTCCGAGGAATTTAAAAGAAAAGAAAGGAGGCCGGTCTGCCAACCCTGCCACCTCATGTGCTTCAGGGTGCAGCGGTTTCCAGTGATCCTCCAAGAAGAGGAGGGTCATAGAGTGGTCAGTTCAGTTGTTCCCTGCCGGTTAGCCGTTTCAGGGCACTGGTCTGACCGTTCATGCAAAAAAAAAAGTGTCGCAACCCGTGCTCCCCCGCAGAAATCACAGGGACAGGGACAGGCGACACAGCTGAAGTCTTCGTGGGGTAAGACAGATCTGCAGACTGTTATTATCACCAAGAAGGCTTCGAAGAGGTCCTGACGCCAGTGGCGTGGGACATTCGAGGGTAGCCCCCTCCGAAGAGGGTCCTTTACCACACTATACAGTGGGTACGGAAAGTATTCAGACCCCCTTAAATTTTTCACTCTTTGTTATATTGCAGCCATTTGCTAAAATCATTCAAGTTCATTTTTTTTTCCTCATTAATGTACACACAGCACCCCATATTAACAGAAAAACACAGAATTGTTGACATTTTTGCAGATTTATTAAAAAAGAAAAACTGAAATATCACATGGTCCTAAGTATTCAGACCCTTTGCTCAGTATTTAGTAGAAGCACCCTTTTGATCTAATACAGCCATGAGTCTTTTTGGGAAAGATGCAACAAGTTTTTCACACCTGGATTTGGGGATCCTCTGCCATTCCTCCTTGCAGATCCTCTCCAGTTCTGTCAGGTTGGATGGTAAACGTTGGTGGACAGCCATTTTTAGGTCTCTCCAGAGATGCTCAATTGGGTTTAAGTCAGGGCTCTGGCTGGGCCATTCAAGAACAGTCACGGAGTTGTTGTGAAGCCACTCCTTCGTTATTTTAGCTGTGTGCTTAGGGTCATTGTCTTGTTGGAAGGTAAACCTTCGGCCCAGTCTGAGGTCCTGAGCACTCTGGAGAAGGTTTTCGTCCAGGATATCCCTGTACTTGGCCGCATTCATCTTTCCCTCGATTGCAACCAGTCGTCCTGTCCCTGCAGCTGAAAAACACCCCCACAGCATGATGCTGCCACCACCATGCTTCACTGTTGGGACTGTATTGGACAGGTGATGAGCAGTGCCTGGTTTTCTCCACACATACCGCTTAGAATTAAGGCCAAAAAGTTCTATCTTGGTCTCATCAGACCAGAGAATCTTATTTCTCACCATCTTGGAGTCCTTCAGGTGTTTTTTAGCAAACTCCATGCGGGCTTTCATGTGTCTTGCACTGAGGAGAGGCTTCCGTCGGGCCACTCTGCCATAAAGCCCCGACTGGTGGAGGGCTGCAGTGATGGTTGACTTTCTACAACTTTCTCCCATCTCCCGACTGCATCTCTGGAGCTCAGCCACAGTGATCTTTGGGTTCTTCTTTACCTCTCTCATCAAGGCTCTTCTCCCCTGATAGCTCAGTTTGGCCGGACGGCCAGCTCTAGGAAGGGTTCTGGTTATCCCAAACATCTTCTATTTAAGGATTATGGAGGCCACTGTGCTCTTAGGAAATTTAGAAAATGTTTTGTAACCTTTGCCAGATCTGTGCCTTGCCACAATTCTGTCTCTGAGCTCTTCAGGCAGTTCCTTTGACCTCATGTTTCTCATTTGCTCTGACATGCACTGTGAGCTGTAAGGTCTTATATAGACAGGTGTGTGGCTTTCTTAATCAAGTCCAATCAGTATAATCAAACACAGCTGGACTCAAATGAAGGTGTAGAACCATCTCAAGGATGATCAGAAGAAATGGACAGCACCTGAGTTAAATATATGAGTGTCATAGCAAAGGGTCTGAATACTTAGGACCATGTGATGTTTCAGTTTTTCTTTTTTAATAAATCTGCAAAAATGTCAACAATTCTGTGTTTTTCTGTCAATATGGGGTGCTGTGTGTACATTAATGAGGAAAGAAAATGAACTTAAATGATTTTAGCAAATGGCTGCAATATAACAAAGAGTGAAAAATTTAAGGGGGTCTGAATACTTTCCGTACCCACTGTATGTGATGCGGCTGGGTGGTCCACTCAGCATACCTTCATTAGGTTTTATAACCTTGATTTGGGCTCCACACCGGGGTCCTCGGTGCTCTCGTCTTGAAGATAACAGACAGGCACTTGGTACTATGGCATAGTTGGGATAGGGTTCCCAATGCGTTCGACGCAGCGTCAGTGTTCCCATGAAAGGGAACGTCTCGGGTTACGTCTGTAACCCTGGTTCCCTGAATAGAGAATGAGACGCTGCGTCGCTTAGCCATACTCCCTGCACTCCTGTGAGCGTCTTGCTTCAGCCAAATCAGAAGCTGTCGTTCTTTGTTCTCAGGAGTGCTTTATAGTTTCCTGGTCCGTGACGTCACCCACTCTGACGTCCCGTCACCCTATTGGTTCGATTTTTTACAAGTGCTTCACAACGCAATCAAGCAGAGGCGTTCCCAATGCGTTCGACGCAGCGTCTCGTTCCCTATTCAGGGAACCAGGGTTACAGACGTGACCAGAGACGTTTTTTCGCTTGCAAATTCCGCCATGTAAATAGCAAATCTGCCATAGCGTGAGCGTAACTGGCTTTTAAAGGGAATGGGAGATGAGACTCTGACTGGTTTATTGCACGTTACACCCAAAACAAACCCATTACTCATTAAGAGAATAGGGACAACCCTTTTAGACCAAGCGCGCCGACTATTTTTCCCATCCTTAAACCAGCAAAAGTGGATTTGGACACCCCCTAAGCGCACTTGCGCCATACGCTTTAGACCATGCGCTTAGATCATTAAAATAGGGCCTGTGGAGTCTGTGGGCTTTGGGAAATCACATTTCAGAAGGATGCTCATGAGCGCCCCCCATGACCAAAGGGATACCCTACAACCTCATGGACTTACAACTGTTTTCCTTCATACCTGCAATGAAGTTAACTAAATTAAACTAGCTAAATGAACTAGTGAGCTTTACCTTGCTAGATTGCTTAAAGTTGTTTAAGGTTAACTAGCTTGCTAAGATCAGGAAGTTTAACTAACTAGCTGAAACTAGTAAAATGTTAAGTGGCTAAATGAACTAGCTAGTTAAAATAAGCTATCCTGATTGCACACACAGCTACATTACCAGACATTAAGACTGCCGGGCCTAGTTTTTCAATATAAACTCAAAATATGAATAAATACTCAAACTTGCATCATTATGAAATTTTATTAGCAACGTTTCGATCAATCAACCTTGCTCAGACTTACAATACACACATGGATTGCTTAATATAACGTTTATGATTTTTTTCTGAATTTATATAGGCCTTTTATCCTATGTACATACAATATGGATCAAACCTATGTGTTGTGTCTGAAAAAACAGCATAAACGTGAATAGGATTATCTGATCCTGGATAGCAAAACATGGGATATTCAAATCCGGATCATTTTGATCCAGATTAAACTTTTTGAACAACTGAGCCCTGAAGATGCAATATATAAAGTATATGCTCATGTACAAATCAGTTCTAAAATGGTGCTTGGCAGGTAGTCCATTTACTTTTCCTCCGTAATGAAATAATGTAACATGTTACCCAATTTGCGATTTTCAATGTTGTCAGATTACAGTTAATGACTTAATTTAAAGCAGATTACTTTTACACATTTTTAAAATGTGGAATACATTTAAAAAATAGATGGGTCTGCTTGCATTTGTGCGACAGTAAAGAGCCTAAAATAGAATAAATAATCAGCAATGCTTTCTTCACACAGTTCTGTTGATTATAATGGGTGTCATTATCTTATTTCTGTGAGCAATCCAGTGCTGTTGCATCGAGCTGCTCACTTAGATATGGTTCAGACTGTGCCAAGCATTAAAGAACTTTGCACCAATGTAAGATTTACAAGCAATGTATCGAAACAAGACAGGTGCCTTAGGAAAAAGTAGTTTATTCAAGTGTGTTATTAGTATACTTATTTTAAACTAAAAAATAAGAAAATATACTTTCAGTCTACTTTTTATGTTCTTCTCAGAAATATACTTTATGTAGGCTACTTCTCAGAAATATACTTAAATTTGCACAAGTATACTTGACTTTTACATGTACTCAATCTTTTGATCGAGATATACTTAATAGTATAATTAAGTAATCTAAGTATACTTGGCTTGATTGAATAGCCAATTTTTTCACATAGTTTTACATACTGTCTTATAACTTACATTGTTTGAAAATATAATCAAAACAGATATGTTCCTAATTTTGAGTATCTGAATTTTTCTGTAGGCTAGTCCATTGGTAGTGTACATAGGAATTTACATCAAACCTACTTTACACTTTCCCCGCCATTCACTGAATTTTCCGGCTATCCATGTTTTGGCTGTTATACGGCAAGGGGCGCTATTACAAATCTTCTAGTACAGAATCTCCAGATCAAAACACTTTGATAGAAGATTGCTTACGCAAATGTAAAACAAAGCGATCATCAAGTATGAAACAGAATATAAATCAAAACCGCCTAACGTTACTGAATGAAATGTCGAACCCATGAAGAGGAGACGACTGTGGAGCTTTGGGGTGTTGACTTGAACTACGCCATCATCGTTCTTAATCTGATCCGTATGTCTTTGACACAAAAAAAAAAAGATTTTCTCAGCTTTTTGTTAAAAATGTTGCTTTTTTTTTATCATGAAACTTACCCACATCCAGGTGTTGATAAAAAAGAATGCATGAAGCTAGAATAAAAATGTTTTTTAAAATGGAAAGAGTTAATGTTTAAGGTATATTTCAAGTATAGAAAAATAATACTTAAATAAGAACATAGTAGTATACTAAAAGTACAAAAATAATTTATAAACAGTAAACTATAAGTATGTTATGTTAAATACATAAAACTTTCAGGTATACTTGCTTTATAAAACTACTAAACTAGAAGTTTACTGAGAGTACACTTCAAAGTGTACTTTCATAAACTAAAAAAAAATTCTACAAGTATTAAAGTAGTAAACTGCTAGTGTAGTACAGATGCAGTACAAATGAGAAATTTAGTTGTGAACTAGTTGTGCACTTAAAGTTTACTACTGTTACACTTATACCCTACTTAAACATATACTTTCATATACTAAAAACTGGGCCAAATGAGTCCTACGCTCTATTGAAATAGTACACTTACAAGTTTACTACTAGTACATTGATATTAGTATACTTACTTCATAAAGTATACTTAAAAAATATACTTGAACATTAATTAAGTATACTTCCTAAAATGAACTTGAACTTCTTTTTCGTGAGGGGTGCAATCACATGCGAACAATCAAAAATAAGTTTGATGTCAGTCAGTGTACAAATACTGAAAACCCAAAATCTGTTTTCCATTTAGTTTCCAGTAATAACAAACCGTCTGTCCATTCCATACCATTTAGATGAGCAATCATTATACTCAACGAAAGGATGCAAATTGCCTTTAACTGTAACCGATATGTTAATCATCATTAATATATACATTTTGCACTACTTGGATCCTGCTTTTTACAAAAGTTTGATGTTTTTATTTTGAGTTTGTTGTTTTGTATTTGAGTAAACATAAACAAACCTACAATGTGAAAACTCAATCAATATGAAATATAGTACATTTTAGAACTTTCTTGTGAGATAGTATGACCTTATGTTTATAATTTTATGTTTATTTGGTTTTTACTGTCTTCAGTTTCATGTTACTTAACACAAGAAATTAATATCAAAACTGATAAAAAAAGTGACTTTTAATTTGTAAATTGGCCCAGTGGAGGGTTTGATGAACAATTATGCTAATGTTGTTGTTTTTTTCTTCTGGCTACAGTTCACAGCAGAAGTCCATTTGTATGCTGGTGGAGAGTCCCAGGAGACAGAAGAAACTTCTGAGCTGCAGCTGTCAGCAGAGAACATGAGGAAGAGCCGGAGTGTTTTGGCAGTGACACCTATAGATGTGAGACATTTTACTTTTGTGCTTAAACATGAGTAGAGGATAATGCTATGCTGAGATTTTTCTTTCTTTTTCACCCCAACACCCATTATGTTAGAAGTTTAGATGCGATTTAGACATTTAACAAAATCACATGTTGGTTTTTGCTCTTGAGATATTTTCCCTTGTACAACTGTGTTACATGAGGAGATACAGCCAGGATTTCTGTGCAATAACATGGTATGCTCTTCGATCTCTTGAGAAAGAACTAAAACAATCAACAAGCTCTAGGCAAGCCTGGCCACAAGAACATAAACAACCAATTAACCACACAAACCCACACACTCATACGCATATTATTAATAGCTATTTATGAGGGACATGGGAAAAAATGGCAAGCACCATAAAACCTTAATGGAGAAAGAAGGACAGAACAGAGATGAAAAAGGGCAGTCATTCATTTATCTTATTCATGTTTTTAATTACCTGAACTCTGCTGGTTGTAACCAAATTAGGCTTAACGTTTTAACAGTCTTTGAATTGTAATTTACATAAAGTATATTACTGAAACTCGGTTTGAAGGAGAAGTGTTTATTCCCCAAAATAATTCTTCTCCAATTAGGGTTAGTTTAAGTCATTGTAGAGACAAAGAAACAGCATTTGCTACCTATTTTAATTCCAAAATGTTGGCTTAACTTTTTTCGTTTGTCCTTTAGGAATTGATTTGATTATGAAAAGTGCTCTGCAGCTACAGGAAAGGTTCTGGCAAGGTTCTCTCAAAGTTATGAACTCACATTATTCCAGTAACATTAACAGAACATTTGCTCATCTGGTTTTTAATAATGCTCTTAAAACATTAGCACAAAAACATTATTTATAAATCGTTCATTAAACGTTTTTTTATTCATTCTGATACGTTTTAGTTGGATGTTCGTCTAACATTTTTTAAATGTTACAACTTGTTTCAGAATGTTCAGAGAACATTCATAACGTTCCTATAATGGTTGCAAAATGGTAAAATTTAATTTTCCCTTGATGTTCACATATAAGAAGAAACAAGACAATAGTGTCATTATTCAGCTCATTTTAGTTCATTGTTGATTCAGTTCAGTTCAATAACAGTGCAAAGTTAATCAGTTAAGAAATTATTAACATTAAAATTATATCATTTAATGAAATATATGTTATGAATTGATTTTTTACTGTAAACATAATGGGATATTTTTACAGTGTACAATAAACATTGATGTAAATATTCTTTCACCGTATTATTTGTTAACAGCCACAGTGGACATTTTCGCAGCTGGACAAACAGACCACATGTCCGCCGCGAGCTGTATTTGTCCAATCAATGTTATTGACATTGTAAATATGCAAACATAGATGTACAGTGTGAAACAATTTTAAGCGTGAAAAGCCAGTGTGATACTCTGGTTACTAGATATAGCTCAAATTCCCTTTTTTGATTTAAATGCACTGCTAATAATAATATCTAAAGCTACTTACGAAATTTGTATTTCAAAGAACACAAAATTTGTTTAGAAATAATATTTTCGTAACTTAAAGGGAACGTTAGCAAAATGTTTTTAGAACATATTTTTGTTAGCTGGGTCTATGACAGTTGTTTTCTTTGGAAAAATGTGCACCAATACATTGTTCACAATAGGACCAGATACATTTTTCAAGTAAATTTGATACATTTTGATTTCATGTTGGCTTTATTATGCAGAGGCAACTGTATTGATTTCTCAGAATGTTAAAACTGTCACTCAGTGATGCTTTCAAGGCATCGCTCTGTTTAGTTAAATAACCCAGAACTTCTGGCTCAACTGATGGCATGTTTTTGAAACGGAACAATCGGTTTGTCTGAAAAATTATTGATGGGACTGTACGGCGGAAGCAGCACTGAAAGTGTTTGGGTAAACGGTCGTTATTTCTCCATCTGGTGTAGCATTAGTCACACAGAAATTAAATACATGACCTTTAAAGAAAGGAGTACTCAGTATTTTCTTTATTTATATATTGCTAGCCGATATGACAGTCTTTTTTTTTTTTTTTTTTTTTGTCTTTGAAAAGTAAAGAAGCTGTTACACTGTACATTTAAGTTGGCTTTCAGTAAAGCCTTTTGTAGATGGAGAATTCATAAAACATCCACAAAGTTCTGGATTAGGTTCCTGTACACAGAGGAACAGTATTCACATGCACATGCAAATAGACAATTCACTTCAATAGTCTGTTTGCATGTCCACAATGAAGTGAAATAATGACGCTGATATTGATTGTCTGAAAAGGCCGTTCTCACCTTTCTTCGCTATCACTCAATGAAAGCTTGACACTCATCTCTCCTGCCTATGATTAACGTCCACATCTGCACAGTCTATGGCAGCGACCCTATAACCCTGTTTATTCTCTAGAACAAGTGCATCTGATTACTTACTGAGACTTTCTCAGCCAAGAGTGGAGGCTGAGTTTGAGTTTTTCTGCCACTCAGATGTCGGTGTAGAAAGACTGCAAATTTCTTTTTTAAACATGCACGCTGTTCATACTGCATTTATAGAACCTTATACAATCTTTCCAGGGCAGTGATGTAACAAACTAGATTTGTTCTAAAAGAATGTGAGTGGTGTTTGTTGGGCGTTATGGATGATTCTGAAGTGTTTCTGAAGCATTTTATCACATCGATATGGGGTTTCTAGGGTGGTTGCTTATTGGCCCAAGTATTGACCCAGGTGAAACTTTGTGGTGCTAGAATGTTAAAGAAAGTTTAGCAACAGACAATGAATCATACATTGTAAAATATGGTATTTTTTAAAGAAAAAGACTGTAAAAATTGTAAATGATTCAACATCACATTATAAGTAATTTTACTGTCAAATGTATGATTTTTGGAAGGAAAAACGATGAATTGCCATATAATTTATGTTGAAAAACAGTAAAAGTACAATCCCCAAAGTCCTTGCATGACACATCATATACAGTGCTCTATGCATATATTTAATTTAAATAGTTTGTGTTTTTTCCCCATTTTCTCATTTTTGTTACAGTTTTGTCACTGCAATGTACATTTTCTGTTATTTAGTTAATGTTTATTGAATTATTTTAGTACTTTGTGTGTTTGACCCTATGCACCATATTTTATGAACAGGCCACTTACAATGAACTGATTAATCATGTGGCTTTCTATTGTACTGCCTGTATTATTATGGTGGTTATCAGTACATTTTGAAGAAAAAATCTAATTTGGGAAGTTCAAGTAGAGTATATTAAAGGTGCAATGAGTACATTTTAGGAAGATCTATTGACAGAAATGCAATATAATATACATAACTATGTTTTCAGTGGTGCATAAAGACCTTACATAATGAACCGTTATGTTTTTATTACCTTTGAATGAGCCATTTCTATCTACATACACCGCGGGTCCCCTTACATGTTAACATTTCTACAGTAACCCTAAATGGACAAACTGATCTACAGAGCGCCTTTAATTGACTAGCTAGTCTCTGCTGTCTCAGACAATGAGATATTTGTCCTGTGTTGGCCACCGTTGCTTCTCTATACTGCAATTCGCAACCTCACCGCTAGATGCTGCCTACATTTACACACTACGCCTTTAAGTCAAGTCACATTTATTAATATTGCGCTTATACAATATAAATAGTTTCAAAGCATCTTAACATTAATAAACAGGACAATAGCAATGTTAATGTTGCAAAATTCATCAGTTATGAAACAAATTCAATTTCAGCTGTAAAGCAGCTCTACCAAAGACAATAGTTTCATTATTCAGCTCATTTTAGGTCAGTGTTGATTCAGTTCAGTTCAATAGCAATGCAATGTTAATCAGTTATAAAATTATTAACATTAAAATTTTAACACTAAATGAAAAATAAGTTACGGATTGTAATACAGGTTCCATCCCGTAATATCTGAAACATTGTCACCGTATTTTTACAGTGATTTACAGTAAGTTTTTTTTACTTCAAATTTAATGGGATATTTTTACAGTGTACAAATAAACAGTGATGTAAATATTCTTTCACCATATTATTATTTGTTAACAGCCACAGTGAACATTTCCGCAGCTGGACAAGTGCCGCGAGCTGTATTTGTCCAATCAATCTTATTGACATTGTAAATATGCAAAATAGATGTACAGTGTGAAACAATTTTAAGTGCAAAATGCCAGTGTGATACTCTGGTTACTAGATATATCTCAGATTCCCTTTTTTGATTTAAATGCACTAATAATAATACCTAGAGCTACTTATGAAATTTGTATTTCAAAGAACACACAATTAATTGTCAATTTCTCACATTTTAAAACATTAGTAGTCTGGTTTTACAGTACTGTGAATGTGAGGCAGAAGGGTGTGCGCTGTGACTCTCACATGACCGAAGGAAGGCAGGGGGAACACAGAGGACATGCTGCCCATCTGTTTCTCTAAGCTACAGGAGAGAGTCTGTTCTGTCAGATGCTCATGATTTTTTTATAGGGAGATTCATTATTGATTTGTGCATTAACCGTTTCCCCAAACTGCAGGGATTAAAGTAACACCATTATTCCACTCTTAATGGGCAGCCACATTTTTTCTTTAAATTCTTGAAGTGAATTTTGCGAAACTCAAAGGAAGCCAAGCACTGGTTTTCCAGTTTTATTCAAACCCAAGACCCCATCCTCCCCTCTTGAAGCACTGGCTGTGCGTGTTTACTGACAAGCCTTGTTGTTTAACCCTCAATCAAACTCATTATTAAAGGAGTCAGAGTGGTTGCCAAGGTAACCGATCCTCCCAGCAATTGGCCGGTCTCTGGACATAGTGTTCATGTATATCTCTATTTCTCTTTTATGTATTTGTTTACGTATTTATTTATTTATTAGATCAATGCCTTTGGGCAGTGTTATCCCTCTCCACCATATTCCTTTCAATTCAGCCAATGAAAATTTCTAATTTTCTCTCTCGTCCTCAATGTTTTTCTCATTCACTTCAGAGCGTAGCAGCCTTCAGGGCTTTAATGCTGTCTGAACTGAGGAGGCATCACTTGTATTGCAGTGGCTCCACTGTTTGTAACATCTGTAAAGCATGACATGGTTATTAAATGATACCTCATACACTTCCCATGGGATTCTCCTTTCCTTTCAATTAATTTCCCCTCCATTAATTAACTGGGCTCTCTCATTTATATGTCATTTTTTTCCATGGCCTTCCAATAAAAAAAGAATTGTTTTAATGCTTAATTTCACAGTATAACCTGTAATTTCTAGTCATAGAAATTTAGAAAAAAAAAACCTAAACGTGCATTTATTTGTCCTGGAAAATATATATGTATAATAAAATTGTCAGTAACATGCTTTTGTACAAAAACATAGTCGATGGATAGGTACAAATGTGTTTCACCAAGGTCTTTAATTTCATAATTTCACAGTATAACATATTGTTCAAAATTGACCCCAAAATGTTTTATATTTATTCATTTATTTTTGCATTACAGAAAATGAAATGGGGTTCTCATGCATACTGGAAAACCTATAATTTCTAGTCATAGAAAATTAGAAAGAAAAAAAAACTAAATGTGAAATATTTATATATTTGTGCTGGAAAATATGTATACATAATAAAATGATCAGTAACAGCTTTCCTGTAGCTGTACAGCTTTCCTGTAGCTCAGTGGTTAGAGCGTGGCACTAGCAATGCCAAGGTCAAGGGTTCGATCCCAGGGATTGCACATACTCAGATACAAATGTATAGTATAATGCAATGTAAGTCGCTTTGGATAAAAGCGTCTGCCAAATGCATAAATGTTAAAATGTTAAATGTTAAGTAACAAATTATCATTATCAGCTTTTGTACAAAAACATAGTCGATACTAGGGATAGGTACAAGTGTGTTTCACCAAGGTCAGCNATAATTTCTAGTCAGAGAAAATTAGAAAGAAAAAAAAACTAAATGTGAAATATTTATACATTTGTCCTGGAAAATATGTATACATAATAAAATGATCAGTAACAAATTATCATTATCAGCTTTTGTACAAAAACAGGTACAAGTGTGTTTCACCAAGGTCAGCAGCTGTGCATTGTGAAGCAACATCAACGGGTGAACAAATGAAGCCCTGTCACATAAAAAAAAGATTAGTTGCTCTGCTGCACATTCCATTTGCTGTCATTCCTGTGCTCCGACAATGTTTAAGTACCAGTCAGTTGGGACTGTTGTTAGTCGACAGATGATATAGAATAATAAAACTGTTCAGGAAAATTAAGAACAAATTCTATGCTTAAAAACTGTGCACAGTTTACAATTTTATATTGAAAGAATAATTATAAATGCAAATATTAATATATATATATACTAAATGTCACAGTTGCGGTGATAATCGAACAGGCACGAAGAAGAATACTACTAAACTGAAGGGTAACACAAGAAACACAAGAATGAAATAACAACTAAACTTTAACCCTGACATTACTCCCCCCTTCCCACACATCCTCGCACTGTAAATAATAGTCCAACTGTGGAGGGTGAGTGGGGATATTAGAGGTCGACGAGTAACTGGTGACGGACAGGGATCTGGAGGAGACTGTAGAGGGAGACACCAAGGCGGAGCCGACGGAGGGAGGAGCCAGGATGGAGCCTTGACGGATGTTCCAGGCAGAGCCTGGGGACCGACTGATGGAGGCAGAGCCAGAAGAGGAGACCCAGGCGGAACCAAGAGGATGACAATCCAGGATGACACAGCAGGACTGGGAGTCCAAAGTAGTGTTGAACAATATACAGGACCAATACTATAAACATATCACGATACCCTGCTATTAAAAATGGTGTGTTCCACATTTTATAAGGTCCGGTACTTTGTTTTTGTTTTGTTTTGTTTTGTTTAAGATCCCCATTAGCCACTGAAACAACAGTAGCTATTCTTCCTGGGGTCTCCTCAATATTCATTACATGTTTTACTTATATTTTTTACACCATTCACACAACTGCACACACAATAACAGTATACAAGACATACAAGAGTTCATAGCAGCTCAATGTCAAAGAAAAGAAAACTCAAAAACAGCTCATTTTCTGATATCATTATACACTACAATACATATTCTATAATTACAAACAAAACTAAATCATTAGGTTCAACATCAATCTTTCTAAAAATCTAAATACACAATTATCAATAATCACTGTGTGAACAAGAAAAGTTTTAACTTCTTTTGAAAGCATTTTTTATTATTTTCCAGCAACAAAAACCCTGGTAATGAGTTCCATGCCACCATAGCTCGATAAAACACTGACCGCTGTATTTGGTGAGTTCTGCATGAAGGCAGCACACAGCGCATCTCACCTGTTTGTCTAGTGCAATAATTATGTGTACCTGGAAAAAAAAGGACAACCTACTATAAATTATTTCTGGAGTTTTTGATACGATAATGTTTCTCATAAATGTTACTAAGAAATACTTAAGTCTAAATTTTACAGTTAACCAAGCCAAACTATCATGCATAGCAGTCACACTGGTTCTATATGGACAGCCCAAAACAATTCGGGCTGCTTTATTTTGAGCAACCTGAAGTCTGTGTAAATTGTTTTCACTTGTATTTGACCAAACAACTGAGGCATAATCCAAATGAGAAAACACTAACGACTGAACCAATTGTTTTGTTGTCCAACAAGGAATGAACTTCCTACAGTGTCTAATAATGGCCATACTTCTACCCATTTTTTGTAAGAATGACAGCATTCTAATAAGAGCCATATTTCATAATTTGCGTTGATGTGTGGCAGTGGCACGTGTGTGCAGAGCTCTGCTTCCACACCCTGCAGGGAGTAAAATATATCCGCACAGCGCATGAGAAAATAAAGCACTATTGAGAGCAATACGCCTCAGAAAAGGACTCAAAGCACTACTTATACTGCCGGGCTCAAACCTGAAGCACGCGCGCAGAAAGCCGCCTTTCAGGCAGCATGCAAATTAAAATGCACTTCTCTTTCATGGATTATTGCACTTGAATGGTCAAAAATATGTCTTAACCCTTTGAGCAGTACGGTCCCACATATGGGATTTCGAACGTTCAGCGATGACACATAACTGCCAGATTCAAACTGAGCTTTCGCACTTTGGCTGCGAGACGGATTTACATTTAGTCATTTAGCAGACACTTTTCTCCAAAGCGACTTACAAATGAGAATAGTAGAACCAATCAAATCAACATGAGAACAACAGTATGTAAGTGCTGTGTGAAGTCACAGTTCCGTCAGTAAAGTGCTTTTTTTTTCTTTTTTTTTTTATAAATACACAAATAGATGGAAAAAGAATAGAAATCAAAGTAAGTGCTACTTTTACTGGGTCAAGTGCTGACGAAAAAGATATGTCTTTATTATTTTTTTGAAAAAAAACTAAATAACGACTTATTTAGTGATGGCCAATTTCAAAACACTGCTTCAGGAAGCTTCGGAGCATCATGAATCAGTGTATCGAATCATGATTTAGATCGTGTGTCAAACTTCCAACGGCTGAAATCACGTGACTTTGGCGCTCCGAACAGCAGATTCGATACACTGATTCATTGTGCTCCGATGCTTCCTGAAGCATTGTTTTGAAATCGGCCATCACTTTATAAGTCGTTATTTTGTATTTTTTGGCGCACCAAAAATATTCTCGTCGCTTTATAATATTAATATTGAGGCACTGTACTCACAAGACCTGATTTAAATGTTTTTAGTACATTAATGGATCTTGAGAGAGGAAATGTAATTGCTCCCAATGAAGGCCTCACTGAGCCATCGGATTTCAACTAAAATATCTTAATTTGTGTTCCGAAGATTACGGGTGTGGAACGGCATGAGGGGGAGTAATAAATGACAGAATTTTCATTTTTGGGTGAACTAACTTTTTAAGGTGATAGC
>RJVU01064619.1:1747814-1770670 GCA_003731715.1 Anabarilius grahami
TACATAAAAAAAAAAATATTACATAACTAATATTGTGAAATAAGATTTTGGTAATATCACCCAACCCTATCCCAACCAGAATTGTGTATTCTCATTCGTTAACCTTTCAGAATTGTGAAAGGTTTGCGAATGTGTTTGATAATATGATTGACAATGTGTTTTTTGTTTGTTTATTAAGTTTTTACACCATGTTAGCATCATGGCTATTTACATGGCAAACACAAAGGTCAATATCATCCATAAAATTTACGTTATTATATTAAACATTTCAACTTAACATAAGACAGAAAATCTAAAATGCATTCAGGTGATACATTTTGAAATATTCCACAATGTGTTTTTTAAAATTAATTATAAAACAATGAATTTAAAGTTTAGATCATTCAATTACTTTTACTGTTGTTGTAGTTGTCATGGTATCGGTTCAGTATAGGTTTCGAGATATTTCAGTCAAGTATTGTATCAAAGTCATAAATTTGGTATTGTGGCAATTCTAGTTCAGGGCAAAAGTGGAGGGAGCGAGGACAAAGGGGTGGAGGGCTGAGGTGCAGCCAGAGGCCCGGAAGTCAGCGGTGGATTCGGGATGACGAGGGACCAAAGTGGAGCTGGAAGAACATGGAGCCTGAGGGCTGACAGTGAAGCCGAGGGAGAGTAGAGCCAAAGTGGAGCTGTGGTGGCATCATGACCCTGGAGGGAGTCTGCCGAGCTGGTGGTAGAGGCACCTGAGGCAGTGCTAGAGGAAGCCAGCAGCAAGAGCTGAGTGGTAACAGCAGAGCAGGCAAGTCCAGGGAAGTGGATAGAGCCAGCGGTGAGAACGGGAACAATGGGGTGGGAAGGATACCGGATGGGACTGGGGCATCTAGGTAATTCACAGAGACAGACTGAGGAGGAAAGAGTTCAAGGGTGGGGACTTTCTCCGTGGTCCACAAATCAATAAGCCAGTGCTCCTCTTCTGGCTCTGGGGTGAACTGCTCTGTCAGCACTGACTCTGGGACAAACCTGGCAGCAAGCTTTGGGCAGAACTTAATGGCTGACTCTGGCTCCGTGGCGGGCGTGTGCTTTGTCTGGTCTGTGGCAGAAGTTCTTTCTGCCGTTGTGGGACACTCCGGGCTGAGATGATGAGTTATCCTGTTTGGAGTGGGCAGAGAGATGGCTGCTGGAGGTGGAACTGGTTCCAGGGAGTCAGAGCTGATGTTGTCATCCTTGACGACTCCCACTGTGAAGGAGAATCCACACACCCACAAGGTGTAATTGATGAAGTCAATCGGGAATGGTGACCCTCCTTCAACAGCAGAATCTGGCCTAAGATGTCATCTGTCCCACTCCAGAATATGTAATTGAGGGCCTCATCATCCCAGTGGAACAACTCAAGAAGCTCCTCCACTTACTCCTCCAGTGTATGGCCCTTTTGCAGTAAGGCCCTTTTGTGTTTGTGTCAGTTCTTCTGTCACAGTTGCTGTGGTAATTACACAATTACAAAGAATAATACTTTTTCTGTTATTTTTGATAAACAAATCAAAGATGCAGGAGGTTGTTGGATAATCACAGGAATAATAAATAAGCAAAACCACATGCCAGAAGCAGGAGTAACAGAAACACAGGGCTATATATACAGGGGACAAATAAAGGCACCTAAACTAGACACAAGTGAAACTAATTAGTAACTTAGGCAACTAACAAGGTTTAATCAAGAACTTAACCAAAAGGAAACACAAGAAACAGAAACACAACAATGAAATGACAACTAAACTTAGTTTCAGAACCCTGACAATATAGATATGTCAAATGAAAACATTGTGTATATTCAGTTGATCCCCATTTGTTGTCGTATGAAAATATTAAAATGCTTATGATCATACCAAAGCATTGCTTTAGGTTTCACAAGATCCACCCAATTACTGCAGTTGCACAGTTCTCCATCCAAGTGTTTAATACATTCCCCTGAGTTATAGCCAATCCTAAACTCCTGTTGATACTCAGAACAGAAGCAGTAGCTGTTCTATCTCTATTTCTATTTCTCTCTCTCTCTCTCTCGTTCTCAATTTCTGGATTCTCATCAGTTATCCCTCTCATGCAGTCCCAATCTACAAGCTGTGCTCGAGGAATT
Organism: Anabarilius grahami; assembly: GCA_003731715.1. Lineage (NCBI taxonomy): Eukaryota > Metazoa > Chordata > Actinopteri > Cypriniformes > Xenocyprididae > Anabarilius > Anabarilius grahami. The sequence goes on from RJVU01064619.1 coordinate 1,749,922, forward strand.
CCTGGTAGCACTTCTCACTTCTGGGCAATTCTAATTGAGCTATAAACATATTTTGTGGTGATATATTCAATCTCCTGCTATAGGCTGTTAAAAGAGGATGTTGTCCAGAGGCTACACTGACAGTAATATGCAATCACGGTGAGGGAGCCAGACATTAAACACGCTGTATCTATAAAGAACTGTCATGAGATAGAGTCAACATGCCGGAGTACTAGAAACAGAACAGGGCTCTATATCAGTCATGTAGCATAATTGAGAGGCTCACTCCCTAGAGCACCGTAGATCACCCAAAGCATGTGCCATGCTGAAAAAGTCAAATACAAATTCACATTATGATGTGTTTTATAAAACTTGCGTGATTGTAAAAATAAGTATAGTGAAAAAAATGGTGAAGAAACAATTTTTGCTCAGAAATGGCTGGTGAATTTCACAAATAATTACAAAGACATGGCAGGTACCACACTGAGTTAAAGTGAAATTTTGAAGTAGAAAAATAATCTTTGTTTTATATACACACAATTTAACTATTTCTAGCTTCAGCATGGAACAAATTTGAATAGAAAATTTGAAAATATAATTTATATATATATACAGGTCCTTCTCAAAAAATTTGCATATTGTGATAAAGTTCATTATTTTCCATAATGTAATGATAAAAATTAAACTTTCATATATTTTAGATTCATTGCACACCAACGCAATGAAGCAGCACTGGACTGTTGCTCAGTTGTCCAAAGTCATTCGGAAATCAAGGTGCCAGAGTCTGGAGGAAGACTGGGGAGAAGGAAATGCCAAAATGCCTGAAGTCCAGTGTCAAGTTCCCACAGTCAGTGATGGTCTGGGGTGCCATGTCAGCTGCTGGTGTTGGTCCACTGTGTTTTATCAAGGGCAGGGTCAATGCAGCTTGCTATCAGGAGATTTTGGAGCACTTCATGCTTCCATCTGCTGAAAAGCTTTATGGAGATGAAGATTTCGTTTTTCAGCACGACCTGGCACCTGCTCACAGTGCCAAAACCACTGGTAAATGGTTTACTGACCATGGTATTACTGTGCTCAATTGGCCTGCCAACTCTCCTGACCTGAACCCCATAGAGAATCTGTGGGATATTGTGAAGAGAAAGTTGAGAGACGCAAGACCCATCACTCTGGATGAGCTTAAGGCCGCTATCGAAGCATCCTGGGCCTCCATAACACCTCAGCAGTGCCACAGGCTGATTGCCTCCATGCCACGCCGCATTGAAGCAGTCATTTCTGCAAAAGGATTCCCAACCAAGTATTGAGTGCATAACTGAACATAATTATTTGAAGGTTGACTTTTTTTGTATTAAAAACACTTTTCTTTTATTGGTCGGATGAAATATGCAAATATTTTGAGATTGGAATTTTGGGTTTTCATGAGCTGTATGCCAAAATCATCAGTATTAAAACAATAAAAGACCTGAAATATTTCAGTTGGTGTGCAATGAATCTAAAATATATGAAAGTTTAATTTTTATCATTACATTATGGAAAATAATTAACTTTATCACAATATGCTAATTTTTTGAGAAGGACCTGTATGTGTAGCCATTATTGTGTATCAGGGGCTGTTTACATGACACCATTTTCAACTAAAAACGGAAAACTTTTTATGCGTTTTGGCCGTTCATTTGCACAACAATAGCGTTTTGGGGGCCTGAAAATGCGAACTTTTGAAAACAGGTTTCAATCTGCAACTTATTGTGTCTGTGTGAACAACAAAAACGTGAATTTTTGAAAACGGTGACATCATGCACATGATTATTACGTGTTTAGTATATAGGCGCATAGTGTTTCTTTTCTACTGGCCTTGAATGCATAATACAGTGTTTTTAATCATTTTCGTTTTCGTTTCGTGTTTTTAATCGTGGCCGGCTCCTGCGTCAGCATCAAATGAATGTGTTGTGCTGCTCATGCGAACGGCTTCGGCCAAAAGTGAGTCGCCGTTCTGATGTAGAACCTGGAAGTGCTGAACAGAAACAGCATAGGAGAATGACACAGAAGAGAAGAAATTGTTGAATAAAGGTTGATGAAGTTGATGATATAAACACACAACATGATTTTGTAAAGTCCATATTCTTGCTAATATTCATTCAGTTGTTCGTTTATGTATTAATTACTTCATCGATTATATGGATGATTATACTGTGTGTATGTTTCTTAAACAGTGCATACATTTCTGCTCTATTCTCATTATGTTAGGACAGCAAGGACCTCTTAGGATGTACATCTTCAGGCGCTACACTGGGCGTGGATCTCTGGCGAGGCCCCCGACGGCACTCAGGAACCCTTGTGTTGCCGCCGTTGTCATGGAGACAGACAGAGAGGGCCCGCAGTCCTCAAGATCACGTTTCCAGACCCACGTCACTTGGCTTCATTACTCCACCACGTATAGATATCACACCAGTTCCCCCTGATAGGTAAGCTTAATTTTGAATGCAACATCAAATACAACACCAGAAAATTGTCTGCACATAATTATTTCATGATGACACACGCTTATTTTAAGCGCTTTTTATGTTATTTTGAATTTTATTGTACTTTGTGATTTAAATACTAACAAATTAAATAGCAACAAAACTGCTTACCATCACAAGTATAAATTTCATGTGAAAACAGTCATTTTAATTTGGAATAATGTTTCATAATGTTTCTTTTTTTTTACTGTATTTTGCTGCATTGGTGAGCATAAAGATCTTCTTTTAAAAACATTTAAAAATGTTAATTATTCTAATATTTTGACTGGTGTATGTGTGTGTGTATATACAGGTATGTATATATATATAGTAGTGTATGACTTCAGATGCAAAAACCTCTAAGTCTGTCTGACATTTTTCTTTTAAATGAGCATTTCTATCAATTTCACTATGCAATTTCATAATAGCAATGAAAAGGTTATTAGTCAGTTATTGAAATGCCTTATTTAAAAAAAAATCACTGATAAGAGTAAAATTAAAAACAAAAATGCTAATTTAAAAGAAAAATGTCAGGCAGATTAGAGGTTTTTGCATCTGAAGTCTTCATATGTTGTCAATTAACCCTTAAGTAATCCTGTAAAATAATCTTGTTAAGTCCAGTTCACTTAGACCCCATTTACACCTGGTTTTACCATCTGTATGGGTGATATGATCAAAAATTGTCAGCTGTGACACATTGCTGTGTAAACCTGGTATTAACATCAACAAATGTCTCACTGAACTTTGCTTCTCCAGCCGCACCTGTCTGTCTGTCTCAAGTTCATACTCCATCTAAACTGGGCCAAGTAGGCTGCCATGTAGAAGTTCCAAGAATGTTCCAGAAAGACGACTCTTGGGAGGGGAGGGCGTGCTGGGCAGAGGCCTGACAAGTAGGCTAGAGGGGAGGATAAAGGGAAAAGGGTTGGATTGAAGCAGATAGTGACAGAGACTGAATGTAAACAGAGTCAGGCCTACACAGCACCTCAGCACACACTGCTACTGCCAAACCGCTGGATTTAAGGCTTAGCGCTTCCACAAATCTCTGTGTATGACACTTCCTCATGGATTTAAAACAAGATGCTGACATTGGCCCTGTCAGTCAGAGGATAGAGATGAGTTTGGACACAGGCTGTCAGTCTGATGTGAAAGAGCACACAGCTGGTGCAAGAAACTCACCCCAGAACTCCCCAGGCATGTTCAGAAAACTGGTGGTGAATAAAACTGTCCGCCAACGCAGACGCTTCACAGTGGCTGTGTCTCATACCTGGTAAGACTCAGTGTTTGCAGCTTTGTTTTGCTGTATCCTTTCCTTAAATGAGTCTTACAATGAGCTTTTATTGAAATCAAAATCACTTCTTGAATATATTTGCCACCAGGATGGATGATTATAATACTGTTTAATCTAGGGAAATTTGTATCATATTTAAGTGCTATTTATATTTGAAGATATTTATATTTTATTCATAATGTAAACATCACTATTAGTATTATTTCTCATACTCAAAGTTTATGTATTACACTTGGGTGCGTAACTCCCACAATGTTTGTCCCTTAGACATATGGATGATACCTCAATTTGTGTGGTTTATTGATATGCTTCTATTACTTTTCTGTGGAATTGTATTTTCACCCAGTGGGCGATAAAATGGGTCAAAAAAAATCTATCGACCGTCACTAAGGGAGGTAACCAAGCCAGTTCTAAGGATCGAATTAGTGAAACAGTGACTGCATGCTTTTCCTGCAGCTGTATTTTCAGAAGTATTTCTCTGTTGTCATTGTTTAGAGAGATCTAAGCAATAAACCAAACCAACAAGCTACGAGAGGAATCACATCATTAGCTTTGATCTGAAGCAAAAAAAGTATGTGAAAATAGTATATGAAAACACTCATCTCATGAAGCATTGCAAATAATGTAATCAACAATGGTATAATAAAAAAATAATAAAAAATACTGGCTTAAAGCCAATAATTAAGAGGTCTAGGAAGATAAAAAATTAAGTTTAATAAGAAAAATTAATTTAAAAAAAGAAGTGTATTGATATATTTAAATGCATACCATATGCAAATATTAATGTTTTCAACATTGATAATAATAAAAAAAATGTATTGTGCAGCAAATCATCATATTGGAATGATTCCTGAAGGATCATGTGACTATTAAGCTTTTGAAAATTAAGCTTTGCCATCACAGGAAAAAAATTACATCCATCAGTCTATCCGATCTTATCCTCTGGGTTGCAGGGATGCTGGCCACAGGCAGGGGACACCCTGGATGAATGTCCAGTCCATCACAGGGCTCAAACACACATTCACTCACTCACAATTTTTGTGTGTGTGTCAAATTCACCTATGCTGCAAACCCGCACAGACGTGCAAACTCCACACCGAAAGGCCTCCTCTTGCTGTGATGCGACAGAGCTACCCACTGAGACACCGTGTGGCCAGAATAAATTGCATTTTAAAATATATTTAAATAAAAAACAGTGTGATAATATTTTGCAAAATTAATGTTTTACAGTATTTTTGATGAAATATATGGAGCCTGGTTGAGCACAAGAGACATGTTTTCAAAAAAATTCTTACCGAGTCCGACCCCAAACTTTTGAACTGTAGCATATGTCATTGTGCAATGCTTCATGGGAGTGGTCATGATTCTCCAAAATAACAGCAACAAGCTTTTTTGTTGATCTAACAGCAACTGTTAGTGGATCTCTGTTAAGGATTGCATTATTGTTCAAAAATTAAAAATGGGATTTTTAACTTGGACCTGTAATTAATCACCCAGATCACCCTAACAACATCCTAGATACTACACAGAACACTTAACTGTAGCTCAGTAATTCAGTGATTCACATTTTCAGAAAAATTAAAAAATTAATTTGTTAAAAAAAAAGAAAATCTGTTATGTCCTCATATTCCCTGTAGAGTTTCTGCCCTCCAGATGCCACTTATGATGATTCTGCACTTTCAGCAGTAACTAAACTCTTGCAATAGCAGCTTGTTACCACACACACACACACACACACACATACACGTAAGAGGTGGTGATAGTTGCTAGACTCTTCTACCAACTATTGACAGCTTTTTATGTCATTCTGAGTCTGGCGTCAGACACCCTTCGCAACCTTCTGGCATAACACCCAATGTCATTTCTCCCAGTTCCTTTTAACCATGTCGCTCTGTAGCCTATTTTTCTGTCAGCTGAGATTCCTTCTCACTGTGCTTTCTTTTATAATTGATTGTTTCTGTTCATTATGTCAACCCAAAACAGACTGTTAGTTAGTAGATATTGTTACAATAACTAAGCAGTAAACTAAAGTAGTGATCTAAATCACTAAAAACGTTCCAAAGGACCAAGGAATTATTTTGAAGGCATTTGTTTCCACCGTCAGATATGAAAAAAATATGTACTATCATGGAAAAAAGCAGTAGTGGATGTGCCTATAGAGAGATTATCGTAATATTCAGAGAAAATGTTCTTAGAACAATGTTCTTGCAACATCCATATGACGTTATTTGTACATGATGAATGTTCCCATAATGTAGAGAGAAAACATTGTGAGAACAATATTCATGAAACATCAATAAATATTCTCCGTGTGTCAGTGTGGGTTTCCACCACAGTTCAAAGACATGAAGCATGGGTAAATTGGCGAAACTAAATTGTCTGTGTGTGAACCTTATGATGGCCATCCGTTCAGGGTGTTTTCCCCACCTGTGGCCCAAGATGGTGGGACAGGCTCCAGCAACAGCACAATCCTAAAGAGAATAAGTGGTGTGGAGAATGGATGGAAGAGTAGAAGTAATGTTCCCAGGGGAATGCTTGGTGGATTTTTGCATAACCAAGAAAAAATGTTCTTAAAAAAAAAACTAGACGTTTTAAACATTCAGAAATAACATTGTCGTAAAAAATTTTTTCAATATGATAGAATGTAATGTTCCTCTAACATTCACATAAACCAAGAAAAAACATTCTTAATACATTAAAAAAAAGGATGTTTTGAATGTTCAGAAAACTTTCAGAATTAACATTTTCATAACATTTTCAAAATGATAGAATGGAATGTTCCTTTACCGTTCACATAAACCAAGAAAAAAAAACATTATTTTTACATAAAAAAAACTGGACGTTTTGATTGTTAAAAAAAGACATTTAGAAATAATGTTTTCATAACTTAATGGGAATGTTAGCAAAACATTCTAAGAACATATTTTTGTTAGCTGGGTTAGTGGATTTCCAAATTAATGTAGAAACAGCATAAAGACGGTCTATTTTAAATATGTATTTAATAAATATTTTTTACCAAGAACAATGCATGAAGGCAAGTATCATCAATACCAATTTTGCTTCTAATGTCTCTATTAAATAGATGTTTTCACCTTTTCTGGGGACAAAATGAGTATTTATAGCCATTCAACATTACAATATAGTTAAAAGCCATCAATTCTAACATTTAATTAGCTTAAAAGGGAACTTTTATGCTGCGTTATGCTGCGTTAGCTGTTGACGCTATGGGGAAGCCATACCAAAGCCTCAGCCTAGCCCAGGAAGAAGAAAAGAAAGAATGAAAAAGGTGGCAAGGGCTTAGGCAACAGCCCCATTCAATCACTCTCTCCCTTTTTTTCAGCACCCAGATCTGTGTGTGACTTTTCTACTACAGTTTCGCTTCGCTCACAGTTCCTCAGAAGGAGAGCTAGCTTTAGCGACACTTGCCTCTGCTCATCTCCCTAGCAACTTGTTCCTGGAAAGGGCACAGATGATTTAGGGGGAGTTGCTGGAAGCACAGGTGAGTATACGGGGGCAGTCGTGGCCTAATGGATAGAGAGTCAGACTTGTAACCCAAAGGTCATGGGTTCGAGTCTCAGGTCCGGCAGGGATTGTCGGTGAGGGGAGTGAACGTCCAGCGCTCTCCCCACCCTCAATACCACGACTGAGGTGAGACCCTTGAGCAAGGCACCGTACCCCCAACTGCTCCCCGGGCGCCGCAGCAATAGCTGCCCACTGCTCCGGGTGTGTGTTCACTGCTGTGTGTGTGCACTTGGATGGGTTAAATGCAGAGCACAAATTCAGAGTATAGGTCACCATACTTGGCCACATTTCACTTCACTTTCACTTTTTCACTTACCTGAAAGGCATTTATGCCAGAAGTACCTCTGCCGGTGCCAGTGTACTGGCTGTAAGGTCATCAGCCGGGAGCAACACTTCATTAATGTCATTCTCCAAATATCAGCAAATGTTATGGTCCTGTCTATGACTGCCTTCCAGGTTGTCCAATTGCTCTGACATTACTGATCTTGTAGGTCTTCTCCTCCATCTTAATAACCTCTGAGATAACCAGGTTCCCCTACTCCTTTTTTGTTTTGGATTTGGACCACAACTTGGGAGCCATTACTTTACTTTATTCTTATTTGTCCCTGTTAAGGGAAAATTGTCTTGGGCAATACAGGTAAATTCCCCATCCAAGGCCAGCCCTGCCTGTCTGCAGCCACCCAACTCCTGGTGTTTCAGCCGATTGATTGCCTGATCTACTGCCTTTGCTGCATTCTTACTTCCAGAACGGACTTGAACCTTGGAGTTTTGGATGGTGGGTCTCTTGATCGAGCTAAGGGACTTCTCCTGCTTGGAGCCCAGGTTGATGGATTTCAGGGGAAGCTGTAAGGTGTTTCTTCCAAACAGTGCCGTGTTGGAGAGCCATAGCAGGAGGTACATACATTTATGGATGTAGCTGTTGGCTTTGCAGCCCATCTTCTCAACTGCTGTCAAAGTGATGTCACACAGCTTCAAAGGCCACATCAGACATTGGTATAGGGTGAACTGGTAACACCAGATCCTGAACTTTCCTGGGAGAAAGCTTCGGTCGGTTTTGCTTAACCCGTCCGTCAGATGAGACGTCACAGAGGCAGCCATGTGCTTGTCAGATAGCTCAGCAGTATAGAGCCTTCCAAGACTTTGTATAGGTTGTTCTGCCAACAGTGGGATTCTCTCACCATTGACTGAGAAGATTTTTGTCATTTCTCACTTCTTTCCGGATTGATAGGCTGTGAGACTTGGCAGGTTTTACCTTCATACGAGCCCACTGTAGCAGCTCATCCAGTCTCCGCAGTAGTTTGTTGGTGCATGCCGCCATTTGGAGAAGTATAGTGACATCATCCATGTTGCTCCGTATGGCCGGAAGCCGCTGGCCTGATTGCAGTCTAACTCCACAAAGCACCCAGATATGTGTGTGGCTTCTCTTTTACGGTTTCTCTTTGCTCCCAGGTCCTCAGAAGGAGAGCTAGCTTTAGCCACTCTCCTTTGCTCTTCTCCCCAGGAACTCTTTCCTGGAAAGGGCACAGATGGTTCAGGAAGAGCTGAAAGGAATGAAAAAAGAGTAGAGAGCTTGGGCCTCAGCATAATATGCTTGTCCGGATAGACAGCACATTTACATAAATTATCAGGGGGGTCTGCGGTCGTGCACAATTTACAAACTGGCACACCAGATTCTCCTGTGGGCTCAGGGGAAGAAGCCCAATCAGAAGCTGACTATGTCTGGTCCGGGTATCCTTTATACCTTCCACGGTACCTTCACTCATTGGTGGAACGCCGTCCCGTGATGTGTGACGGCGTTCCACCAATGAGTGATTACACAGGTGCTTCAGATGCAGTAACGCAGAGGCATTCCCATAGTTTCGCTACTTCCGATACAGCATCTCGTTCCCTTGTCAGGGAAAAATGGTTAGTTGTAAACTGCGACATTTTCAATTTACAGTATATATATTTTTTTATTTGATTGAAGTGAAATTGTCTTTCTCAAATGGTTTGCTTCTCTTTGCTTTCTCACTGAAGCAGGCAGCTCAATGACCTTCACTTCAAAGTACTTCACTGCTCCCGGGAGTTCTAGAGTATGGTTCTCTGACCTATGGCTCTCCATGGGAGATTCCCATCAGGAAGGACGTTCTGTCCCAGGCAGGGAGCAAAAACCCTCACCCGGACTTGTTGGTTTGGCCCCTGAGGGGGTCCAATTCATGAACTCTGGTCTCTCAACTGAGATTGTTGAGACCATCCTAACTCTAGAGCTCCCTCCACAAGGAAACTATTTTCTTTGAAGTGGAAAATCTTCACTTCATGTTTCATCTTCACTTTTTGCTTGGCTATCCCCCTCCACACTAAGGTTTTTGTGGCAGCCGGCCATAGCTGCTTATCCATGCACCTTGGGCGATGGATATCTAGGGAGACATCCTCTTGTATCTTGTTACCTTTGTGGCACACTAAGGTTAAGACCTGCTATATGTGCATGAGTCCTGGGCCTTTCTCACTCAGTAGTCGTGCAGGCCTTTTATCCTCCTCCATTTGTGTCGGCGGACCAAGGGAAGCTCCAGGCTCTCAGGTACATGTCCTAAGTTGTGCTCGGCATGATTTATGCTAGGACAGGCACTTGTCAGTATGGCATAGTGGGTATTATCATTCCCATAGCATTACTACCTCCGACAGTGAACTTTCGGAGGTAGTTCACTCAAAAGAGGACTTCTCTGGTTACGACTGTAACCATTGTTCCCTGAAAAGGGAACGAGACACTGCGTCGTCCTGCCATATTTCCTGCATGCTTGTAAGTGACTTCCTTCAGCCAATCAGAAGCTTACTATGTTTGTTGCAGGTATCCTTTATAGCTTCCTCTATAGCACTGGTTCCCAACCACATTCCTGGAGGCCCACTAACACTGCACATTTTGCATGTCTCCTTTGTCTGACACACCCATTTTAGATCTTTGAGTCACTACTAATGAGCTGATAAGCTTAATCAGGTGTGTTTGATTGAGGAGACATGCAAAATGTGCAGTGTTGGTGGGCCTCCAGGAATGTGGTTGGGAACCACTGCTCTATAGCATTACGGGACGACGGGATGAATCAGTGATTACACGGGTGCTTCAGACACAATCATGCAGAGGCGTTCCCATAGCTTCGCTACTTCAGACGCAGTGTCTTGTTTCCTTCTCAAGGAACAATGGTTTCAGTGGTTTTAAATATATGTATATTTTTATTTTATTGAAATAAAATTGTCTTTCTCAAACAGTTTGCTTCTCTTTGCTTTCTCACTGAAGCTGCTCAATGACCTTCACTTCAAAGCGTCATTTTTGACCTGTTCTCCACAATTCCTTTCTTCCCTGTAAATCTTTTCATCTCTGTTCAGTGCTGTTTTATATTAGCTCTTGCATTGAGTGCATTCTTTTCTACTCAATAGTTTCTGAATGCATCTCCCTTTTAAACTCTGACATCATTCTTTCTACTTTGCCTTTTTGCTTTTTGTGTGCTTTTTCCCCCTTGTACCTAAAGACTTTATCAGTATTCACTCAGTGGAGACATAGCACAAGTCTGACGAAGTCAGTGTCCACTGATTCAGTCAGACTTGTGTTTCAGGCCTCTGAGCTTTTCATGTTACACTGTCTAGATCAGCATCTCAAATGATTTTGCTTCAGGAACCACATTTTACAATGGCTGTTTACAACTAAAGAAATCGGAAGTATTTTCTCCCATTTAGGTAATTAATGTGCAGGCTTTTATTTTTCCCTCTCATGTCCTCTGTCTTTTCTCTCTTGCAAAGTCATTTAGTCTAGTCCACTTTGCAGTTTACTCTCAATAAAACCAGCCACTTAGACCAGGGGTAGGCAAGTTCGGTCCTAGAGAGCTGCTGTCCTGCTGAGTTTAGCTCCAACCTTAATCAAACACACCTGAACAAGCTAATCAAGCTCTTCAGGATTACTAAGGCTATAGGCAGCTGAAGGTTTTTTTTCAGGGTTGGAGCTAAACTCTGCAGGACAGCGGCTCTCTAGGACCGAACTTGCCTACCCCTGACTTAGACAGAAAGAAACCTTCTGACTCACTTCTGTTAAAGTGACAACCACATTTTTGTTTTGGAATGTTGTTTTCCATTTGCAGACATTAATATTAGTTTGTGGGGTGGTATTTTATTCATGTAACCACCATGTTGACTCTATGTGTCTCTCTCTGTCTGTGTAGTTTGGAGGTTGAGAATGGCCCCTCTATCGGCTGCAGTCCACTGGACCTACAAGCATCCCCAGGCTCTGGTTTGGTCCTGCATCCCAACATGGCCAGTCACGGGCAACGGCGAGAGTCTTTCCTTTACCGCTCGGACAGCGACTATGACCTCTCGCCCAAATCCACCTCTCGCAACTCCTCCCTTGTTGGAGAACAGTTGTGAGTAAAAGCTCAGTACTTTACACCTTTACTGACTGGCACTTTACAGATTTGTTCACTTTACACCTTTACAGTAATACACCAATATTGGTACAATATATCAAAGGTGCTCAGTCCAGCTACGGTCTATCACGGTTTGTTGAAAATAGTAAGCCAAACACTATGTACTTTTTCAAGTGGATTTTTGAAGTGTGTATCCATGCATGCTTTCCATTTAATGTTGCCACAACTCCAATGTAAGTGGAGGAGTTTGTGATTGTAAAAAGTGGTGAGAAATACTGTAGAAAAAAAGAAAAAGAATAAACATCCTAACAAGATAAATCCCACTAATTTTTCACACAAAATATAGCACTATTTATTTGTTAGTACAGAAGCCTTAAAGGATTAGTTCACTTCAGAATTAAAATTTCCTGATAATTTACTCACCCCCATGTCATCCAAGATGTTATGTCTTTCTTTCTTTAGTCGAAAAAGCAGTTATGGTTTTTGAGGAATGTTTTTTTCCCATTTAGTGGACTTCGACGGCTACCAATGGGTTGAAGGTCAAAATTGCAGTTTCAGTGCTGCTTCAAAGGGTTCTACACAATCCCAGAAGAGGAATAAGGGTCTTATCTAGCGAAACAGTTGGTCATTTTCTAAAAAAAAAAAAAAAATGTATATACTTTTTAACCACAAATGCTCATCTTGCACTAGCTCTGCGATCCTCCATGCATTACGTAATCACGTTGGAAAGGTCATGCGTGACGTAGGCGGAAGGGACAAATTGTTTCACAGTATAACATAAATTCCAGCAGATTTTAGCTTAATCGGTACACACTACACACCTGAATCAATAAGTCAAGGTGTGTGTCAGCAGGTTTGGCACTAAACTCAAGTAGGACTGCAATAAATCATTCAAGTCTTTGCAGCTGCAGAAGAGAAACCAAAGAAGCAATGCAGAAATAATGCATAACCTATTTAAACCTGAGAGACAGTATAGTCTTAACATATTGCTCAGTATACATGAAGTACATATAAGGTAAACAACTACAGTGATTTATTTTGAACGGAAGCACACAGGTTTTGTATTCTGTATGATTTTTGTTTTCTCTGGTTGTCAGACATGGTGAAGATCTGATAGTCACTCCTTTTGCTCAGGTACGTTTGGCTCTTGCTTTTTTTTTTGGAATGAAAGACTATAAAGATAAACGTGAATGATTTTACACGTGGACTGTTTCACCTCCTTTCATATTTGTGTCACTATCATTTTTTTCAATAGGTGCTTGCAAGTCTTCGCACTGTTAGGAATAATGTCAGCTTCCTGACAAATGTGCCGTGTCCCTCCAGCAAGTAAGTGAATTTTATGTGAGTTTCATAAAATGTAATATGAGATAATACCACAAGAGGGCAGAATTCACTTAATATGTCGTTTTGTCAGACTGGATGGATACCACACTAACCTACTGTACAGGCCTTCGTTCTTATAATGATAATAGTAAATGTCTATTCATTTTTGCCTGGTCATTGTAACAGAAGGTACAGACACTTTAACTTTGTAATTGATAAATCAGAAAAAAATGTTACTCTTAAGTTTCTGAGCAGATGCTTAGTCTAGTGTGTTCAGTTGGTGATGGAATTATCCGTTTCTATTTAATTTTCTCATTTATTTTCATGCTTCACTTAATAGAAGATCACCAGTCAGCAGTCAACCGCCAATGACCAAAGGCAACCTGTCAGGTAAGATCTTTTGAATCCATCCACAGACATTACACTGAGGAAAGTTCAGTGGTTGTAAACCTCAATGTGGCATCACACTTATGGTAGAATTACTCATATCATCATCACTTGAAGGCTTACAGTATCATGAAGGGAAGACTATGATCTGTGTTGTGGATAAATATAAAGTGCCAAACTATTAGTTGAGAGAGTGTTAAAAAGTACTGAGGAAAAGTTTAATCTCAGTGGAAGATGTAAAACGTGTCAAATCTTGTCACCTGTCAAGAGCCTTTTCGTATTTCACCACAAAAGAGAATATAAGTAAATTAAATACAAATGATTTTGTTATTAAAATCTGCATTAAAGGCCCCATGAATTAGCTTGACAATCTCATGTTTCTTTACTGTGTTTGGGAGGGACATATTAAAGGACCCAATCTATCAATCAATAAAATTAAGTAATACAGTAAAATTAAATAAGTCACAAAGTATGATTTGTTAGTCGCTATTGCTAGTCAGAAGTAGGTGGTTTTATGGGGAGGAGCATTCTCATTTTATTAGACACAATTTGATTGGACCAAAAATGTTATGTTTATGCTTGTAAGTGCAAGATGAGTCAATATTTTTCATACATTTTTCCGGTTCAGTTTGCCATATTATCTTGCATATAGATGGTATATTAGAACAGACTAACGGCCATTATAAAACACTAGTTTTAATTTCATGGGGTGCTCAAATGCAGTAGTGTAAAGGATTTGAGTAAATGTAATTAGTTACTGTGCTGTACAAGTATATTTGGATACTTTGTAGTTTGACTGAGTATCAAAGATATTAGCAACTTTTACTCACTTGACTAGATTTGTTAGTAAGTATATGTACACTTTACTCCAATACATTTCTGATGAATAATACAATCACTTGTTACATTTTTTTCATGGCACCTAACTTTTTCTGCAGCAGTTTATTTCTGATACAAAAGAAATGATATCGCCATCTGCAGGGCATTGAATGTTAGGAGTGGGAGAAAAAAATCTATGCATCCGATTCTGGATCTCTGGGCTTATTTTTTAACCGCAGATGCACAATGACGCTGCGTGTGTTTCAGCAACACCCATGTTCTATTTGCTTCCAATTTCTCAGACACACACACACACAATACTCGTACCTTCCATAAAATAATCTTTCATAAAGTTCAGAAAGGTTGAAGCAAACTATAAGGACATTCGCGGGCTTCATTTCACAGGATATGCGTGCTTTGCTTGATGTTACCCGTGAGGTGTGCGGTCTCACCAGCCGGTACAAATGCTCTACGAAGGCATCATTTGTGTCGTTTGGAATGCAGTGAGCTTATATATTAAAAATATGAAACTCACTGACAGAAGGCTGCTTTCAATTTCAAATGCTCACGTGCACTTTGTGAAGAGGGCTCGTGCATGTGGCTGAGTGCGATTCCGTGTATGTGGTTAAATGTGCATTTCAAAATGCATGCAAAATTAAATTAATGCAAACACAGTCAGTTATGTCTTAAAAGATTAAACAGACAGGACAAAGGACATCTTCTATTACAAAAGAGATTTGTGCATTAGTATGAATGCAGCTTAGATCTCCCACTGTCTATGATGTAATCAGTAACGATCAAACAACAGTAAAAAGCTGAGAAAGAAAAATCACTCACAGCTCTCGAATGGAAAACGTTCAGATACTGAAAGCGCTCTTTGTTTATTGCTTGTAATATGTTTTTTTGTCATTGTTCCTCTTTATTATTTACTACTTGCTTTTATGTTTTAAAGCTGTTTTAGTTTATATATTTAAAATTCTTAGCATAGGCCTACAAGTTTTAATTAAATTTTTTATTTTGTAATTGTTAAAAAATAGGCTACTTATAGATTACATATGTAATTAAATAATATAAAAAATGATTTTAAGATTTTCCAGTTGGTAAACTAATTAATAAGTAGATCAAGAGTCGTGACTCCCAGAATCGGAATCGGATCGGATCGTGAGGTGGCTAAAGAAGGTACTGCTTCTTGTGCATTTTGCCCTTATTCACCCAAACTTGTCAACAAGGCTACTTTATGCAAATGTGAGGTACATTAGCAGGCAGTTGTGAATCTCAGGTGTTTCATGTAGGCTTTGACTATTTCATTTTAATTAACCATTAATCTGTTATATTGAAGAGACCTTTTTGAAGGATATTGGTTTACTTATGCCCTTTTTGAGCACTTGAGCTTAACTGAAACTGAGACTTGTCTGTAGACGTTTAAAGGGATAGTTCACCCAAAAAATGAAAATTTTATGTTTATCTGCTTACCCCCAGGGCATCCAAGATGTAGGTGACTTTGTTTTTTCAGTTGAACACAAATGATGATTTTTTAACTCCAACCATTGTGATCTGTCAGTCATACAATGCATGGCAATGGGAACTCCATCTATAAGAGTAAAAAAAAATGCACAGACAAATCCAAACTATTCCTTTAAGAGGCTGTTGTGTCGACCTTGATTTATTGCAATATTAAAGGGTTAGTTCACCCAAAAATGAAAATTATGTCATTAATTACTCACCCTCATGTCTTTCCACACCCATAAGACCTTCGTTTATCTTCAGAACACAAATTAAAATATTTTTGATGAAATCCAATGGCTCAGTGATGCCTCTGTTGCCAACAAGATAATTAACACTTTCAGATGCCCAGAAAGCTACTAAAGACATATTTAAAACAGTTCATGTGACTACAGTGGTCCAACCTTAATGTTATGAAGCGCTGAGAATACTTTTTGTGCGCCAAAAAAACAAAATAACTACAAAATAACTTTGACCCCAAGGGTATCGGAGAGCATACAGCAGTATTTGTTCACAATCAGGAAATAGCACAGGTGCAATCTTTACAAGTATCTAGGTGTGCATATAGATTAATCCCTTACATGGGACACGTATGTTCATTGGGTCTGTTAACGACTTTCACAATTATATTTCCTACGTAGATTGTGGTTTTATGGTGTTGACAGAAAAATTATGTTGATTTTTTTATCAATCTGTATTAGAAAGTGTCATCGGGTACGGCTTGTCTACTTGGTACGGAAACCTCAACGTAAAATCTAAAACAAAGATACAGGGTATTGTACGAACTGCTATGAAATTGATCGGGCAAAAAGACTATCCTAGCATCCAGTCTCTTTTTGAACTATGTACACTGAAAGAGGCTAAAAGGATTCTAAGTGATCCGTCCCATGTACTATACTCCAGCTATGAACTATTACCCTCTGGGAGAAGGTACAGGATTCCATGCTGCAAACTGAACTGATTTAAAAATTTGTTTGTGCCGGTATCTATCAAGTTACTAAATCTGGAGCAGTGACACTTATCTTTATGTGTTAGTGTATTGGATGTATATTTATTGTATGTATTGTGTGTATATATTTTTTAGGTGTACCAGGTGATGTTGGAATGTTTTGAGTCTACTCCAAATTTCCCTACTAGGGACAATAAAGTGTATTTCATATTTCATTATTCAACAATATCTAGTGATGGGCGATTTCAAAACACTGCTTCATGAAGCTTCGGAGCTTTATGAATCTTTTGTTTCAAATCAGTGGTTCGGAGCGTGAATCAAACTGCCAAAGTCACGCCCCCCAGTGGTGAACCATTGAAATTTCGAAACACTTATGACGTAACGAAGCCTTGTTTACTGAAATCACGTGACTTTGGCAGTTTTATACATTCTCTGAACCACTGATTCAAAATAAAAGATTTGTAAAGCTTCAAAGCTTCATGAAGCAGTGTTTTGAAATTGCCCATCACTAGATATTGTTGAATAAAGTCATTATTTAGTTTTTTTGCCACACAAAAAGTATTCTCATCGCTTCGTAACATTAAGGTTGAACCACTGTAGTCACATGAACTGCTTTAAATACGTCTTAAGTAGCTTTCTGGGCATCTGAAAGTGTTAATTGTCTTGTTGGCAATGCAGGCCTCACTGAGCCATCGGATTTTATCAAAAATATCTTAATTTGTGTTCCGAAGATGAACAAAGGTCTTACGGGTGTGGAAAGACATGAGGGTGAGTAATTAATGACAGAATTTTCATTTTTGAGTGAACTAACCCTTTAAGAAACATGTGATCTTATGTGTTGAGGACTAGTGCATCTTTGAGCCTACAATCAGTATGAGTAAAAAATAATTAAGTGCTGTTAAAATCAGATACTCTTAAGACTTTTACTCAAGTTGTATTGGAATTGGTGACTTGTAACTTGTAATGGAGTCTTTTTTGCTGTAAGGTATTGTACTTTTACTCAAGTACAGTTTTCAGGTACTCTTTACACCTTTGTTCAAATGGAATAAATGTTCTTGTTTTTGTGAAATGAAGCAGCAGTTGTTGTTGCGCTCTTGTGCATGTTTTAAACACTCATTATCACGGTTAGTATGATAGCCACCGCAGCTCTCTCAATCTGAGCGGCCTGAAAATCCCGCGTCTTTCAAGAATAGAGAAATGAGGGTGTGAGTGTGGGTGGAGGGGGGAGAATGAAAGTTTGAGTAAGATAACATGCTTGTATGACCTCGCTCTTACACACACACAAACCACAGAGACGCAATGTGCGTAAATGCAGCAGCGCGACGCATATAAAAAGCTGTGTTTATTGCATGCATTTGTGTGTGCGTTTGTGCGGGTGTGAATAGTCATGCGTAAGCATGCATACTTAAAAAGAGCAGGATTATGTGCGCACAGCTGTTAATAAAATTCATGAAAGTGTTTGGCGGTTTGTGTGAGAATTTACAAGTAAGTGAATCTCGTTAAACATGTCCGGGTCATATTTCACCCCAAAATCAAAATCATATTTTTTCTTTTTTTCTTGTAATATTTGGGATGAACTAGACCTAGACATGTTTTTGTGAGATTTGCCCAAGTGGTTTTGGTTTATGGTGTGAGAGAAAAAAAAAAGCCATGCTCACATGTGTAGTAAATGTGCCTGCAGTTTTGTTTATGTGAGCTGTGTGTGTGTGTGTGTGCTCCAGGTGTAAAGGCTTTCACCACTGATCTACTGAGCTGAGAGTTGAGAGGAGGGGGGTAAAGGATTGTGGGATGTTTTGGTTCCTGTTTCAGAGGCCTCTTAGCCTCATTGACGTCAGTCACCACCCACCTACTAGTATCTTCACTTCCTGTGTGTTTGAAAGCGCAGACGCCTCATGGTCCTGGCAGGAAGATACACTCACTCATACGCTGAAAATGGTGGAAAACTCTGCTCACTTACGTTACACAAGCATATTAAGTTCGCCAGAGGAAATCTGAGTATATCTAATGTTGCGCAGTCCTCACGCAGACCGTTGTCCCTGTTGGCCTGTTATGCGTGTAATAACGCAGCATGAGGATGTTGCTGTTATTTGATTACAGGAGTTCATTGCTCATTACTTTTACTGAAATCTTTTGTGACCAAATGCTTGACTTTCACTTTTACTCTATAATTTTTTTTACAACAGGTTAACTTACTTATTAATTACTTTATACATACACATACATTAAATAAATATAATTTACTACTCATGCTGTTCCAAACCTGTATGCATTTCTTTCTTCCATAGAACAGGATGTTGGTAATAAACAGTTTTGGTTCCCATTGACTTGCATTGTATGGACAAAAAATCCAATGGAAGTTAATGGGAACCAAAACTGTTTGGATATCAACATTCTTCGAAATATCTTTTTTTTGTGTGTTCAGCAGAAGAAAGAAATGCAAACAGTTTTGAAATGACGTGAGGGTGAATTTATGATGAGAGAATTTTAATTTTCTGGTGTACTATCCCTTTAATACATAATAAATAAGTACTCAAAGAGAGATAAACAGACCATAATCTATTATTTATTAGCATGGTTGCAATATACCAATTGGAAATTACAAAAATGCACCAAATATTTATCTTTTTTTATATCCAATTGTTGGAATATATTATTATGTCTTATTCCAGGTCTGTATCTAGTTTAGTATGGGTTTAAGTACAGCATATTGTATCTTTTCATAAAGGTAAAAAAATGCAATAACTTATTTATTATATATTTAATTTATTATACATTTTGATGATGATGATGATGATGATGATTATTACTATTATTATTATAGGTTTAATTATAGTTAATTTAAGCTTTTGGTTTTTATTTTAACAATAATTACCGTAATTATTATTGTTGTTGATGTTATAAAAATATTAATATAGTTTTAATTGATTTAATTATTGTTTGTGTTGTTTTGTTGATTTTAGTCATAATCATCATCATCATCAAAAATAAACTACAAATTTATATGACAAACACAACCAGACAAACCAAACCAAACATACTGTCTGGTTGTTTCTAAATAAACGTCTTTCATTGTAAAAATAGACTTAATTCAAAAGAAAATTGTAACAATACACAAGTTATATGTATAATAAAACACTTCACAGCTGCGTGTTTTCAACTGAATCTGAAGTAGAGAGAGAGATTTATTTGTTGTTGTCATTGTGTCGTCATAGTACCCTTTTGCCAGTGCCCTGGCCCTGAACCACGGCTTCATAAAACACTTCCAGAGAAATTAGGGAGGGAAAGAGGGAGAAAAAAAAACTGAAAAGAAAGAAAAGAACTTTCATCAGGAGCCAGACTCTTCAGGGAGAGAGGTCTCATCCTCTGGCCTGTGTTTATACTTTCTCATGTAAATCTCTCTCTCACACTGCCAAGGGCCCGTCAGGCTGGAGAAGCAATGCTGTGCAGAAGACTATCAGGATGAATGCAGGTTTAATGACAGAAAAAGCAGCTGTGTAAAATCACTGTCTGAACTGGAGCACTGTGATTGAGCTCATGACCATTTTACTGACAACAAAGTACTTTTCAAGCAAAAAATAAAATAAAAAAATCATTTAAAAAAAGTTGGGTTATTAGGTTTCAACTTGTATATAATACAGTGTTTCAAATTAAAACAATAAGTATTGTGACACTTTCTGGTTTGTCAGAGGGACAAAAGTTATAGCAAAATAGGCACTGCATGATGTCTGTTTTGTTATACTCTTTTCATACAGCTCAGACTGGATGTGAATCAGTGAACAATTTTTGTGGTTACCTGTGTGCTGATGCAACTTGTACTTAAGGCATTTATAGGGGCTGTAAACCATATTAGCAAGATTGTTGCAGGTTTGTATTTGTTCACATTCTGAAGAGATGTTGCAGGATGTATAAACAACCTGTGTTCGCATTCACACCATGCTTGCATGCTGGAGTATGCATGTTTACATGTTTTTGCACTTAAGTCAGCTAGCATATTTTGGTACACGAGACCTTGGTGGTAAAATCTTTCGGTCAGCTGTAGTGTTTTTTTTTATAATATTATTCTAATATTATTAAAAATTATATTTATTTATTACTCTAT
>RJVU01064619.1:1780636-1795393 GCA_003731715.1 Anabarilius grahami
AAATGACATATTAATTATTTGCTCAAAATACAGTCTGAAACAGTAGTTCTGTGAAATATTATTTCAATTTAAAACAATATTGTCTATTTTATTTTACATATATTTTAAAATGCTGATTTGGTGCTCAAGAAACATTTCTTATCAACATTAAAAACATTAAAATTGTAATATCGTAAAATATTTTTGTGGAAACCATGATGCAATGTCTTTTTTAGGTTTCTTTGACGAATAGAAAGAACAAAAGAACAGCATTTATTTGTAATGGAAATCTTTTCTAGCATTATAAATGTCATTTTTGATCAATTTAATGTATCCTTGCTAAATAAAAACTCAGGTTCTTTAAAATATAATCTAATATTTATGTTTCACAAATATCTAAATTACTACTTTCAATCCTCTGATTTTACCAAAATGATCCTGCCCATAATTTTAGGCATCAATAGTTGACAGTGGCACATGCTTGGCTTCATTTAGGCCCCTGGTGAAAGCTGCCCAGTCGTTGTTCTCTCTCAAGCTCCCATGGCGATGACATATTGATGCTGTTATTCGTGTGTATCCATGCCAGGCTTCAGATCTACACACACGGCTTAAATGGACTCCATATGTGAAACATCTTGAGCGCAGGAGGCTTCTCTAAAATTACCTTATTCATCAGGAGTAATGCACTGTATATCCCTCAGACGTCAGCAGGGTTAATGCAAACCCTTCGCTCGGTGGTATCCGGAGCTCATTGTTGGATGTGGTCACTTTATTTGTAGGTGCTCGCTGGAACTCGGTGATTAACTCAACAGTTAAACTCAAGGGATCGGATTTATTGAAGCGTTTGCGTTCGTGCTAATCCATGCATGTGGTATTTCTGCCACATGACCAATCATAGGAGCATGATGATGAATACCGCAGTAATTAATTGGCTGTCTTAGTCAATCCACAGCAGAAAGCCACACTTGTTTAAATCAGGTCTTTTTTCTTGCTAAATGTTTAGATGGTTTCATCTGTTCCTCATCAACTGATTGTTTTAAATGACTTTAAATGACAATGGTTTGCCTTAAGATATTATTGTGTTTTAAAAAGGTAAAATGTTTACAGTAACTGTGGGGATTATGAGGCCTGAACAATGCTCAAGTACATGAACTTCTTGTTATCTCGATTCACATGCCACTGCGTTCCTAGCTGTGTCAAAGTTTGTTTTTAACAGTGAAGTACAATGGAAGTACACAGGGCCAGACAGTAAACATTACATTTCCGCTTTCAAATGTATAGCCACAAGATAATAAACATTAGACATGTTGTCATGAGACTAGTGTGATAAAATTCAAAAGTTTGGGGTCTGTAAGATTTTGAAATAAGTCTCTTATGCTCACCAAGGCTGCATTTATTTGATCCAACAACAACATAAAACAGTAATATTGTGGAATATTATTACAATTTAAAATTCCATTTCCTATTTATATATATTATTTAAAATATAATTTATTCCTGTGATAGAAAAGCTGAATTTTCAGCATCATTACTCCAGTCTTCAGTGTCACATGATCCTCCAGAAATCATTCTAATATGCTGATTTGTTGCTCTGGTAACATTTCTTATTATTACCAATGTTTGAAACTGTTTTGCGTAAATTTTTTGTGAAAACAGCTTTTATTTGAAATAGAATCTTTTTAGAATCTTAAAATAGAATCTTTTGTAACATTATAAATGTCTTTACTGTCATTGATCAATTTAATTCATCCTTAATGCTGAATAAAAGTCTTTAAAAATCTTACTAACCCCAAACTTCGGAACATCTGTGTATATTCAGGCCCCGTTTACACGTGTGCGCTTTTGTTTTAAAACAGCGTTTTAAAATGAAAACAATCCTCGTCTAACCTGGCATTTCCACAGCGTCTACACTCCACGGCCGAAAACACGTCACATGACTGTTCATGCACACTAGGCATGCGCGTACAAGTGTAAACAGTAGCCTCTTCCGCATGTACTGTAGGTAGTAGCAGTATTAAAATAATGCAGTTTAATTGCACAATGGCTGCTAAAAATGACAACAAAGCCAGCAAAGATTGCAGTTCAGTCTCCATGTTATTGTTTACATGGTCGTCAATGATACGCAGATTGAACATGGGCAGCCACAGCATCGTTTACACTGAAACGCAACCCCTGCGTTTTCAAACTAAAACGGGGTCTGGAGCGTTTTCGAAAGTCGACATTTTCGGAGGTCGAAAATGCCGGAATAGTGTAAACAACAGGCGTAACCATAGCAAAAGTTACGTTTTTAAAACAAAAACGCACTAGTGTAAACAGGGCCTCAGTCTGTCAACTGCATCACGATGAGCTTTGCACAAAAGAATGTCAAATCAGCATTCAAATCTTAACTTTTTTTTGACATTCTTCAAAATATCTCTTTGTATTCCACAGTAAAAAGAAAGTCAAACAAATTGGAACAACATGAGGGTGTGTGCATGGTGACAGAAGTTTCATTAACTATCCCTTTAACTATTGAAATTTAAACCTTTTTTTTTTTTTTTTTACTTTTTCCACCATTGATGGAATTTTCCAGTAATCCATGTTTTCACAAAACATTCAAGTATCGTCGTGTTATGTTTAGTACAGACCTGATTTTACTCATAAATTGAAAAACCAAATTATTAAAGTCCATAGGAAAATCTAGAGGGAGCCAGTGGCGAATTAATCTTCTAGATTTTGATGTCATTCTTGCTCCACTCTATTATGCATCTTCTGAAAGAGTACAGAATCTCCGGATCAAAACACAGGCGAAGAAGAAGCAGAAACAAGCGGTAGAAGCATTGCTTATGCACATGTAATATAACATCAGACATTAAACAGCATATAAATCAAAACTACCTGACGAATGAAATGTCGACCCAAGACGAGGTATAGGACTGTGCAAGCTTTGGGGGTGTAGATGGACTTGACCTACTCCATCTATGTTTTGCTCTTCGTTCTGAATCTGATCCGGCTGTAGTCTTTGACAAAACCACGAATTTCTTAGCTTTTTGTTCAAAATGTTGCTTTTTTATATATTTATAAAAGTGTTGATTTAAAAAAATAATCCATGAAGTTTTTGTTGTTGTTTAAAAGCAGAAGCAGAGACTAAATATTCTGGGGCCCTTGAAAGCTGTGTGAAAATGATCCAAAATGCTGGCGCTGGCTGGCAGGGAAAGAGTTACGGGACCATGCATTGATGATGCATTTGCATTTGTCTGAGCTGAGATTTCTAATGGTGTGTGTGCAATACAGATCTGTGAGCAAAGTTTGAACTGGAAGCCAGATGACCTTGTCCGTGCAACATTTCCTACGGTCATCCTGCAAGGCAGGGAATAAAAGTTCATTTAGACAAAAAATTGCCATCTTTGTGAAACCCAGCTGCAGCCTGAGGGGAGACTCCAGCCTTAGTGTCACACGGAAATCTGTTCCACGATTTAGCGGCGTCTCAACCTCCAGGGAAGTGGTTTACTTTGCTTGGCTCCTGTTGAGCTTTGACTGGATTCTGGCCAACAAAGGGAGTAAAGTTTGCCTCTCGGGTTGCTCCTGCAAACACAGCCCCAGCTTTGATTTCATACCTCCTTCTCGTTAGCCTTATCAGGGGATCAAATGGAGGTGGTGGGGGGGTCCATGAGTCCTGATCTCTCGCTAAATCCCAATACCACCTCGGAAAAGGCTTGTGTCTACTAAAAGATCAGAGCCTCACTGTAAGGCTGGTGGAGTTATTCAAACTGACGGATACATTGCAAACCCTTTATGCAGAATTTGTAGTGGGTGTAATTCATTTTTCTGAGCTTTTGGCCTTTTTACTGTTGTCTTATCAGCTCTTTGTCCAGCAGCCTGTCTTTATTGTCACTTTTCAAGGGTCATACTTCATACCTGGGTCTGGGTTTTATTTCATCCCCATTATTTTAACCCCAAAAATGACAAAAATTAAAAAATGTTGTTGTTGTTTGCATTGACATTATTTTCATGATAATTAAGAATATATTAATATTCTAAATAATAATATTCAGACATATGATTCATATTATAAAAACCTGGAGGGAAAATATGCTTAATCTACATTAATATAAATGAAAAAAAAAAATGCATTATGGTCTCAAAAATAGGCTTTATTTAATTTACGCTAAATGTTGAGTAATGGTTGAAATGTGTCCCTAACATGTTATTTAATTTATCCATCAAGATAATTTACTAACAAGATAATTGAGCATTAATCATTTTCATTATTCTCTCCTCACTTTGGTTTCAATTAAATGCATTTTTCAGTAAACAGAAGTGGAGAGAAATTGGGAATGAGTTTTAGAGTCCCTCCCACTAAGTTCCCCTGGGTCTGAAGCTCATTGACACATCAGCACAAGGCGATGTGAGGAGAAAGAGACTGACTAGCAGACAGACTGCACAGTAGGTGAGTTTGGAGACCGAGGCTGTGACACAATGGGAAGGACTATGCAGTGAGCTATTAATCCAGCTGCTATCAGTGCAGAATGACTACATCAGCAGCACTCAGCCCACCATGAAAGATCACTGCTGCCCTATCTGCACTGCTCCCGCCGGACCACCTTTTCTGGCCATGCAGCAGAGGTTGGATCCTGAATACATATCCGTGTGTCTCTTACCAGATGAATCCTACCAGAAGCTGGCCGTGGAGACCATGGAGGAACTAGACTGGTGCCTGGACCAGCTGGAGACCATCCAGACTTACCGCTCCGTTAGTGACATGGCCTCCAACAAGGTGAGATCTCTTCACCTGAGCATTGCTTATTAAAACTAACTTGAACGTTGCTTTCTGCAAGTTTGCACGTTTGAGTCGATGCAAATTTGAATTTACTGAAAACTTTCTTTATGTTACTTTTTTATGCCTTCCACATTTATCTTTTATTTCAAACCTAATAAGTCAAAGTCTTGTTGGAATTTAGATTCGATGCAACAAGGAGGATTTGATACCCTCTTGTGGTATTCTGCAAACACTACTGAAGTATTTTTGGTCTATCACTAGGATGTGATTATCAGTCTGAACATTTTAGTCATCTTATTTCCTTAGCGTACCAGTATTAGTCAGTCACAGCTCTCAAATGCAGTTTTGAATCCTGGATTTTTTAGTGCTGATACATAAATAAGTATGTGGTTGTTCTTGAACAGTCTAGTCATGTCTATGAGGTTAATACTGGGAACGTCATTAATGATGAGTTGTTGACGTGGGATCTACATATATTGTCGCAAAACATTTATATTGTTAATAGGAAAGAATGTAATGAGAACTTGATTGATTGCCTGATTATTACCCAAATAATTGCATAAGAAACATTAAAATAATGTTTATTAATTGTAATATCCTAGTTTATATCCAGTTTGTTGTCTTGGTGAAAGGCATTTGGCCCAGCTGACTATTATTATTCTAACAAATGAATTAAACAAGTGTGGGTGGTTACTGGTTATGGATTCTGTGGATTTACTGGAATCAGTGTTGAAAGGAAACTATTGAAACACTAATTACTTAGAGTGAAAAACCAAATGATTGAACCAGTTTTTTTTCATGCAGGCATTATTTGAGCACTGGCACTGGCCTCTTTTTCAGTTTTGACCTCATTGCTTTGTTTACCCTGATACCTAATCAGATCTAGATAAGACGCACATTACTTTACAGACATTGAAGCATTCCGGACTGAATTACACAGCATTTTATCATTATATATATATATATATATATACAGTCAAAACAAAAATTATTTTACTAGTGGGTGCAGGACACTATAGTTCAGTTATGTAAGTGAGGATAGCAAAATAAAGTAAACCGTGACATATACTGAAAAATTCTTCATACAGTGGACTACCAGTAATATATAGCAATAAGGTATGAGAGGCTGTGCTGTATCGTGAATAAGTCACGACTGAAGGGCGTTGTTAGGCACAACACGAAGCTGAGTGCCTGCAACCCCTTCAGCCGTGACTTATTCACAATACAGCACTAGCTTCGAGTACCTTATTGCTTTTATAAAACAGTTACCACACAATACAAATATTAAAGCCAGAAATATGTATCAATGCAACTTTTATGAAGTAAACTTTTTCTAAAAGCCTTCCTTCCGCCGGAAAAAATAGTCCCTGACCGTGAACAGCAACAGAACTTACATTATTACGCCATTAGAAGGCGGCAAAGACTGTCTTTATGAGTGTGTCAGTCAGTAGCGAAGACTTTTACATTGAAAAGACTGAATTGTTGTGAACACGAAACAAGACGCAACTGACAAATGCTTTGACTAGCGCTGTCAGTCACGGGAAATCCCCTTAAATGTTAAAAGGACAAGATGATACATTGGACATTTAAACAGATTTTTTATTATGAACATAGGACTGACCTGAAGGTAAATGCTAAATCTGAATGCAGGTAATAAACTCGCTCACTCAATCTTTTTCTCACAACACTCTACATAATACAGTAGGCTTCAATGAACAATATCAATTGAGAACATACAGTTTGCGTTGCTAAGAGTGGTTGCTAAGGGTGTTGTGTAGTGTTACACAGAACCGTTGGGTGAAGCGGTCATAGCCGTGTTTTATTGTGAATAAAGCACAGCTATTGACCAATCAGAATCAAGGACAGTAACTAACCGTTTTATAACTTTATTTAAAATATATTATTACTTTTTTCTCATATTTGAACTAGGCTGAGTTAAATGAGATATAAAATGAATTTGTGCATGGTCATAATATACAGAATAAAATACTTTACAGAATTTAATTATATTTCATTATATTATATAACATTTCTGTAATATTTGCTACATTTTTCATTCTATATACTTTAAAGTATATATATTTTAAAGTTAATATATTTAGACTTACTTAACATACAATGAGTTATATAGTCTTTTTAAGAAGTTCTAGTCATATATTACATTATAATTAATTCTTTCAAAATAATTTGTTATTATTAGTTTAGTATTTATTGTTGAAAGTGGAAAGGCAACACATAATGACATTCAGCTATGTGGTGCAATTCTTCAATTCACGTCATAAAATATGAATGACAAAAGACTGAGTCTTCTTGCCATGCCTTTGAAGTTTGAGTAGTAATTTAGTCAGTTCCACCCATGTCTGCAGTCAGAACAAAAGTAGCGTGGTCTCAGCTTGTCTGTACCTGAGCTTGTGGACAGAGAGAGGGAGGGGCTGTGAGTCGTGAGGGAGGAGGGCATGTCTACAGTGAGGTGAATCAGTCAGCACTTTGTCTAACGCATTTCCTGACACCCGTCACAGTGAGCTCACAGCCACTGCCTTGCCACATGCTCACCAATAGTGCACGAAACACCATCACTGCAACAATGGGACTATGCTACTCAGAGAAAAAGAGAAAGTTTGGTGTGCTAAAAGGCTGGGGAGAGGTGAGTTTTTGTTTGAGTGCAAGTTTTTGTTTGTTTTGTGGAGTTTTGATCACAATCTGGCTTTGCTCTGTGGTTTAATCCTGAAGCAGCCGATTCATCTGTCTCATATATTAGAGATTGGCTGTCCTTTTTTTTTGTATAAGATATTAGCTTATGTTGTTATAATAATTGAGAACATATGAGCTCAGAATTCTTTCATTTTTGGAAGTATGAATATGTTTAGATATGTGCAAAAAATTTCATAAATTAATGAAAAAATTAATAAATAGTCAACTCTGTGAAAACAGGGAATAGTGCAGCAGTTTGACTTTCTTATATTTGATGTGCAATACATTTCATTTTAAAACTGCACTTCTAATTATAAAGTTTGATTTAAATAATTCATTTACACTGGTAATTTATTAACAACTTGATTAATTTAAAACAGTTTTTAAAAATATATAAATAAAAACTTATTTTTACGAGAGATTAAATGTTAAAAACAATAGTAAATTTTAAGTATTATGCATAGATAATCATTATAATTTGTATTTATGCAAAAGAAAAATGACATTTAGACTGGGTCTAGTAAAAAATGTAGACTTGTTTACCTTGGTTCCACAGTCTAGTTCTTTTATAATATCAGCTGAAGTCTACTTTCATTACATTTTGCATTTAACAGATGCCTTTGTCCAAAGCAACTTGCGACATATACATTTTAGCAATTTTGCATTCCCTGTGAATTGACCTTGCCGTTGCTAACATCATGCTACAGTGTTTGAGTTTCAGAATAATAGCCTGTTGCAAAACCATGTTCAAAACTTCCCAGTATAACAACATATTGCGGGAATACAGCTGATAGGAACAAATGTGTCATTTTGTACAAAATGTGGAGGATGACTGATTAATAATGTTAGTGTTTGTGTGCGAGTTGAGTACTACTTCTGTCTGGCTGAAGATTTTTTTATGCAAACACTCTGATTATGTGAGAATTTTCTCTGATATGATTAGTTAAAAATTACTACAGACCAAAGATCATACAGTAACTGTAAAGATACTTTGTACCATGGATGGATATTGCATAAAAAAAGTGCATATAAAAATTGAAAAACATCATTGTTAGTCTTGCAGGTTAAAGGAAGAGCATTGAGGGTTTTGTGTGTTTATGTGCATGCATCCGTCTTTACTGCGGCAAAGGATGTGGAGTATAACGACAGGAGAGAGAGAGAGAGAGAGACGGTGAAAGGGAGACAGAAAATAAGCGAGAGAGAAACAAGACTTAGTGTTGAAAACACACAGTACGGCAGATGCAGCAGATTTCATGGAATTCTGTCTGGATTTCTCCTCCTTGTTGCTGTTTATCTGAACCTGGCTGGGATGTGAAACAGATTACAGAGGGATGAAATCAGGAGAGACTGTGGGCTGCTGCTGGAGTCAGCGATGGGCTTTTGTTTGAGCTGAGAAGAGTTTGTATAACTCAAATGAAGAGAGGAGTTCAGGGTTTAGGCTACTAACTGAAGACTCCAACATGCCTGAAGTCAACTACCTGCTCTCAGTGTCCTGGGGTTACATTAAGGTGCGCTTGTGGGTTATTAACCGGCACACATTGTTTGCCATGTATTGGTTGTTTAATTTGGATGTTTCTTGCATTGCTTGCTTAAAACGCACTGTGATGACTGGCAGTTCATGTAATGAGAAGAAATATTTATAATGTATGAATTTAATAAGACTTGTCTTGTTGTTTGTTTTAGTTCAAGAGGATGTTGAATCGGGAACTGACACATCTGTCTGAAATGAGTCGCTCTGGAAACCAGGTGTCTGAGTTCATCTCCAACACTTTCTTAGGTAAGTCTGAACCTTTGCTTCATCGTCTTATAATGTGCAATTCAATAGAAACAGATATATGGAGAAAAGAGAGATTAATGGTTTCTGAAATCCTGCGGTGATTTTACTTCAGTATGCAGAATTTAAGACTAGTGGTTAAACTGAGAAACCAAAACATCATGAGAAATTTGGTGAAAGTCATATCTCAGATGGTGACAGAGATAAAAGATGGTGGATAAAGAGGCGGTCTAGCTCCTCCATGAAAACAGTAATAGCTAGAAATAAGCTAGAAAAAAACCTCTTTTTTTCAAACCAGTCTGATCTGGTCTGGCATCTATGCAGTGAGAGAATGGAGGGCTGAAACTGTAGTCTGCTTCAGATGCCACGGGGTCACTGTACTCCCCTAACCCTGCCGTTCAGAGCCCTACAGCCTACGCACTTACTCATCAACAGGAGAGTCATCAGCGGGGAGATTTTCAGACAAACACTCTTGATATGCAGTGTTACTGAGAGCTCACACACAGCTCAAGCTCTCCTGACTGAAAAACAAGAGGTGTTTTGAAACAGAAGAAAGAATATGTGGTTTTGGGACGTCACTGGAGAAAAGAAATCAGACTTCTTTTTCTTCTCAGGAGAGTTGGATGGGTTTTTTTTTTTTTGTCCATGCATGTTTCAAGTATCAACTTTGTCTCAGATGTTTCTCTTAAAAGACCTCAATAGAAATAACATTAGACACAAGTACCATAAATCGGATGGTACCAGCATACACTGAAAAATTATACTTTGGACCAACTTTAAAAAAAAAATTCTCAGATATTTCTGTTTGTTTCAAAGCTTAAATTCTGATTTGATATTAATCCAAAATATTTATTTTCACAAAGACAAACATTCATACAAAATAAAAAGATTATTTATTATAAAGACCATAGTTAATCAATGTATCGCCTTTGTACAATTTTGTCTTTTACAACTTAATTTCACCATAAACAAAAGCTAAATTGGCTATAATATGAAAGCAGAATTCACTTACTCACTTAGGAGATAGTTCACCCAAAATGAAAATTCTGTCATCATTTACTCCCCTTCAAGTTGTCCCAAACCTGTATAAATTTCTTTGTTCTGCTGAACACAAAGGACGATATTTGGAAGAATGCTTGTAACCAAACAGATCTCGCCCCCAGATCTCTAGGGAAAAAAATAAATAAATACTATGGCAGTCAATGGGGGCGGGGCAAAAACTGCTTGGTTACAAACATTCTTCCAAATCTCTTCCTTTTTGTAGGAAGATATTTGAATGACAGAATTTTCATTTTTGGGTGAACTCTCTCTTTAACATAAAAACTAAAACCATTTTGTTATTCAGTGTTTAATTTAGTTTACTTACTATAAATAAAGACAACTTCGAAAGTCAGTAAAACTAGCCAGTATGTGTTCTGCACATCGACACTCTGGTGTCAGGCAAACATACTATTTAAACAAAATGTTTCTGTTATTTTTTTTTGCTGGTCCATCTATACAGTACCAGCACCAAACCAACCTAAACCAGCCTAGGCCATCATTCAGGTCTAAGTTTTTATTTTCAGCAAGGAACACTTAGCTGTTGCGTCAACTGTTGAACTTGGCAGAAAAGTTTTTGTAGGTGGCTTGTAGTAATATCAAACTTTTTTGGGCGACTTGAATTTACTCAACGAGTCTGAAAAGTCATGGCTGTTGTTGTGAATTGAGTGTGCGAGGGCTGAAATTAACAATCTCATGAGTAACAGGCCGAAACCTCTCCCCCTGTAGATAAACAGAATGAACTGGAGATCCCATCGCCCACTTCGAAATCGCGGGAGAGGAAGAGGAGGCAGCAACAGCAGCAGCAGCAGCAGCTTATGACTCAGATCAGCGGGGTGAGGAAGGTCACGCATGGCCCGGGTCTGTCCAGCAGCTGCAGTACGGCCCGTTTTGGCGTAAAAACAGATTTAGAGGACTTGCTCTCTAAGGTATGTTACAGACCACCTGTTGCATGTAAATTGTGCAATTTTGGTCAAGTTGTACAGTACCATAATTGGACGGATCCTCCTTTTGTAGGACCTGGAGAACATCAACAAGTGGGGTCTGAACATTTTCAATGTTGCAGAGCACTCTCACCACAGGCCTCTGACCTGCATCATGTATGCCATCCTTCAGGTTAGTACATAAAAAGCTCATCTCTTAAGTGAAAAGATGTTTTTTTTTTATTATTAAATGTAACTAAAGCATGTTTTTTTCTGTAGGAGAGAGATTTAATGAAGACTTTTAAGATCCCAGTGGACACCTTTGTGACATACATGATGACCCTTGAAGACCACTACCACGCAGACGTGGCCTATCACAACAGTCTACACGCAGCTGATGTGGCCCAGTCCACACACATCCTGCTATCCACACCTGCACTGGAAGTAAGAAACTCGTATATGTAGCCAGTCATAGCTGTTTCTGAGCCCTTTGAACTGATTTGTCTTTAATCTTCCTTATGTGTGAACCCTCTAATCTCTAAACAGCCTGCATGTTTTGTCTGAAGCTGGTTTTAGCTTTGTCTTTTCTTGGTGCAAAAATAAAACTTGAAAAAACAAAGCTGTCTTTTAGCTACAAAATATTTTGTTTTATTAAAGGTCATTGGCAAACAAAGTCAAAGCTTAATCTGTTTCAACTTTCAACTCAACTTGTGTTACAAGATACAGTACTTGAAGTTCACTGCACTGAGGAAAGTTGATCCACATCATGTGACAGTCCTTTTCCGTTATTATTGACAGGCAGTCTTTACAGACCTGGAGATCCTGGCCGCTATCTTTGCAGCAGCCATCCATGACGTGGACCACCCAGGGGTCTCAAACCAGTTCCTAATTAATACCAGTGAGTGTGTTTTCATCTACACCTCCCTTTACATATTGAAGACTATGCATGCTTTTGGATCCAAACTGCTGCAGTTCCTGCTGCAGGTTCAAACCATATGGAAGAACAAAGCCTCAATGTTATGACTGTTTCATTACTCTCATAAACATCATGCCTCTCTTTACTGCAGACTCCGAGTTGGCGCTCATGTACAATGATGAGTCTGTTCTCGAGAACCATCACCTAGCGGTTGGTTTCAAGCTCTTGCAAGAGGAAAACTGTGATATCTTCCAAAACCTCTCCAAGAAACAGCGACAGACTCTCAGGAAAATGGTCATTGACATGGTAGGCAGAATTAGTGCTAGTTGACTTTTTCCTCTTAACCGTTACATTTTAAGGTGCGGCCTCAGAGAAATTTTAGCAAAATTTCACATGCAAAAAACGAGGCCCATGGAAATGCAAGTATTTGAACTTGAAAGTGCTTATTAGTTAGTTAATGCATTAGCTAATGTTAACTAATAGGACTTTGTTGTAAAGTGTTACCAAACATAATTTAAAATACACTTTAAAGTAAAACTTTTAAAGTTTTTCACCCTCACACAAAACTCTCAGTCACACAAATTCCTATTGAAATGACTGGGTTTTGGCTGCAAAATTTCGTCGAACAATAGTAAGTCTCCTAACTAAGTCTCCATCTCTCTCAATAGGTACTAGCGACAGACATGTCCAAGCACATGAGCTTACTGGCTGACTTGAAGACAATGGTCGAGACCAAGAAGGTGACTAGTTCAGGAGTGTTGTTGCTTGACAACTATACGGACAGGATACAGGTGAGTCCTGGCAAATGTGTCCTCAACAACATTAAATTCCTCTCTACTTCCTCGATATTATTCAACATCCTGTCTCACTATGTCTACAGGTCTTACGAAATATGGTTCACTGTGCCGATCTCAGCAATCCCACCAAGCCATTAGATCTGTACCGGCAATGGACGGACCGCATTATGGAAGAGTTTTTCCACCAGGGTGACCGAGAGAGAGAGCGAGGCATGGAGATCAGCCCGATGTGTGACAAACACACCGCTTCAGTGGAGAAATCTCAGGTGGGCCTCCAAAGAATCCATCACCTCCAAGTCATTCCATGTGGAACAAGAAGTACACTTTAGCATACTTTTAAAAAGAGCACTTATGGAAATAATATACTTTAAAAAATATACCTAAGTGTGAACTGAATGTAATGTTTTTTCAAATATTTAACTGATTGTTATTTACAAATAAATTAAATGTTTTATAGTTTAAATTTAAATTAAATTTAACTTAAGAATACTTTTTTGACCCATTTAAGTATATGTACTTAAGTAAAACGTTTAATTTGACATTATTAAAAAGTGGACTTTTAAAAGTGGACTTAAGTGTGTTAAGTATTTCCTTTTATTTCATTAATATTATCTGCAGATAAAGTTTTTAGTTTTTTTTTTAATATGCTTTTAAGATTTATAGTACTGTACACTACAAGTGGATATTCAGTATAATTCAATGCATTTCTTTTTTTACAAGGGATTGGTCCAGCCATTTCTAGAAGGAACTTATCATGTGTTTGTTTTCCTTTTAGGTTGGTTTCATTGACTACATCGTGCACCCACTATGGGAGACTTGGGCAGACCTGGTGCATCCAGATGCACAGGATATCTTGGACACTTTAGAAGAGAACAGGAACTGGTACCACAGCATGATACCACAGAGTCCCTCCCCTCCCTTCTTTGAAACAGGAACTGACAGTGGGGATAAGTTTCAGTTTGAGTTGGAAGTTGAGGAAGGACCCAAGCAGGATACAGAGAATATCTTAGAGACAGACGACGTAGAGATTGAGACATGTTCTCCTTCATCTGCCGAGACGTAGCACCTCACTACAATGGCTGTCATGTTGGCCGTATTTGATGAGTAAAGTGGTGGAATGTTATTCTCCTGCTACCTGAGAATCCCTCAGAGGACCACTGTGTCTTGGGACTCTGCCGTTGTTACAGAGCCTAAAAGGGGAGTGAGTGAACATCCTACACAATATAGTTTTCACAGAAGTTGCAAGAATCCAGTCAAGTTGAACATTGGCAGAAGTGGACGGACGGCCGTACCAAAAGTGCCATAAGATGGATTTTCTTAATCAGTCGCTACAGTCTGATCCAAATGTTGGAGTTGGTTTCTGTGAAGGACAAATGCTGACCCTCTTATAAGAGGGGTTTGTACTACAACAACAGACTTTTTTTTAAAAAAAAAAAAAAAAAAANNAAAAAAAAAAAAAAAAAAAGGAAAGAAAAAAAGACTACTTTTTGTACTTGTGTTTTGTCACTTTTTTGGTGTCACATCCAACTACACTTTTGAAAATGTCAAAAGTGATGAATGTTGTCATGCTGAAAGCAAAAGCATGTAATTCCCAGTCATGTATTTGGGAATGCAGTCTTCCTAAATTTTGGACAACAGAATAATCTAATTCTTGTGCCAGCATACTTTATCTTTATTTAAGTAATACAAAACCTTTGTACTTTGTAACAAACAGTTTCTCTTTTAAAAGGCGTTCTTATAAAGCGATTCCTCTGGTACAACTAATGTGACGTTTTATGTCGTATTATCTATAAACAGGATCCAAAGAGTGCAGCATTTTAGTGGTTACTCTTAAGGAATGTCCTGGGATGGATATAAATTAAGCTCTTTCAACTGTATTT